>VWYO01014962.1:55131-169816 GCA_013400275.1 Rhadina sibilatrix
AAAAAAAAAATCTCTGTGTAATAGTGTAATGGGTTAAACCCTTCCTCTAGCCAAATGCTTCCTAAACGGTGTTCACAGCACAGACACTACTAAATCTGTGGCCATCCATGGCCTCAGATTTGATGTTGAATTCTAAGACATAGTTTTCAGTGGAAATAGCCTTTCAGTGTCACCAGCTTTTTTCCCTTCTGCTTCCAATTTTACCACTAAATTTATCATACTCATTAGAACTGTTTGCCACAGAAGTGTGCTGCTAACTAACATGACATTTTTGCCTAAAAGACAGGGAATAAAAGTATGCCTTAGGCACAAGGAAAGTCACTTCTTAGCATGCTAAATGGTCTTTTCTGCTTCACCCAGGAAACAACCAACCCCAACAGCCATTAAATCATGTCCTAGGGAAGCAATGCCTCCTTCCACATCCTGCTTCTGGCAGTAGCCAATGTGAGACCAAGCAGGATGATAATGGTGATGGCTTCCACAGATCCATCATTCATACAAGGTGGTGCATATGCAGATGCAACTTATTTCCTAGCTGTGTGTTCTTCCTAATCTCTTGATACACAAATTAGGTCTTACTGTATTAAAATAGATTTCTTCCATCTTAAGTCATAGTGACCTCCAGTCTGCTCTCATAAAGTTGTTCTGCAGGTTTAACTCATTTCTCACTCAGGTTTGACTAAGGAAATTTCCAGATTACTTCCTGCTGGATTTTACCTTACTAACCCAAGTGATAAACTAACAAGGACCTTCATGATCTAATTTTTGTCTGTTAATACCACTAAATATATTATTAATTTCTATTAGAACAAGTAGTGTTTATTTAGTCTTTTTCAGACTATGTTTCATTTGTCTTGGTTTTCTACAGCAGAGACTGCAGCTATGAGTTTTGTAAATTGTCAGCGGTTTCCTTCCTTGTGGCTGAACAATTCCATATCTTAGTACTTTTTTAAAGAGAGAAAACTTTCTGATGTGTTTGTTTATTTTTTCCCAAATGATTATCTCAAGTGACAGGTGCACACAGATGAGCTCATTCAAAGCATGTAGACATTTCAATAGCTAAGTCTCAAGGGTTCTGCTGTCAGATCTTGGACCTTATCATATTCCCAGGATTCAGTAGTAGTGGAAGTTAGACATCTGTTAAACAGCTCAATATCAGCTAAGTACATGAAATGGAAAAGAAGAAAGGGACTGGGTTTAATGGTTTAGCAGCTGATTGATGAGAAATAGGTGTCAATGTGTATTTTGAAATGTACACAATGTAAAATATTTAATCCAAACTTGGACAACCGTCCAGCACCTAGAATAGTCTGTGTGGGATGAGATGGAGGTCACATCAGAGCCTTGAGGAGCAGCATGGATCCGATCCTCAACCTTCTTTCCTTCCTTCTTCATCACAAAAGAAAACTTAGGAAGCATGCAGTGAACCCAAACTGTATATATCTCTAAGCTTTTAGAGGACTTTGGAATGGTTGCAGCTAAATAAACTTCATTTTTTGTGAGAGGGTTTCCTCAGAATCAGTGAGACTTTGCTGAAGGTAAAGTTCTGGGCATTGGGGAGCCCCATTACCCTACACATCAGTGTAATATACCTGCATACCAGTGGAAAAATTACACATCTTAGGCAAATATATAGGTAAAGACTACAGGGCGGTTGAATGAGACGCTGAAGTATCTCTGAGGACCTAACGCACAGTTCCCATTTATACCTGATTGTTTTAAAACATATTTTGTCTTTAAGAGAGTCTCATAATTATGTTAGTTCTCTAGGTCAAAGCACACTATTTTCCATTTCTACATTTTAAGGACTACCTTGATATTTCTATTCCTTTTTATGCATTTATTATTCCTAGTTCCTTTGTTTCCTGATCAATACATGGCAGAAACTTTCTCATCTATAATAGCAGGCAAATTAGCCTGAGGATGCAAATGGTACTGGCAATTTTTCAGTAAGTTATTCAAAAAGACTAGACAGATGTTCCCACAGGGTCAGGCTTATCAAATGCTTGAGAATTTTTCCAGTGAACCCAGGATAATTTGAATTGGATGTTTGATAACCTTTAAACAGAAATGTTATAAAAGGCAGAATAATGACAGACTCTGTGATACAGGCCAGTCCAGGCATAATGAAAATTAACTGAATCCCAAACCAATTTCTTGCAAGAACTTAGAATGATTTCTAGAAATCTCAAGTAACCAGGCTTTGGTCCCATTGGGAGAAACATTCTTGCTTCTAAATGTTTGTCCAAAATGAGACACAGTTGAGAACTTAAAAAATTTATCTCACTCTTTGGAGGTTTGACTCATGAATCAATGAATGCTATACAAAGACTCCTTTTGATTTTAGCAGACTTCAGATCCATCCCCATGTGAATTGCAGGAGACATGGTATCAGCACATAATGAAATAGAGATAAGCATCTGGATACATTCACCTTATTTGCAGGAAGATAATATGCCCATGTTTGATGTATTGAAATTCAATTCTGTGACTTTTTAGACTCTATAGTTCAAATAATTTTTTCTTATCAGAGTTTCTGTACTGTAAGTTAGGTCTAGATGGTTATTGTTCTTTTGTTCCCTACACCATTTATGATAGACAAGTTCATGGGTTTATACTCTTGGTAATTTCATTCACACCTCATGACATCATTCTGTTAGAAAGAAACATTTGCAAAATCATGTAAAGAGAGATTACAAACAAAATGGCCCTTTTCCTTCTAAACAAGTCCAAACACTTATGGACCAAAACAAGTTCCCAGTGGTCCTCTCCACTAATGTCAATGGATAAGCTGGGTATGGAGTACACCTAGGAATGGCAGGACACAGACAGTGGGGAAGAAATGCATCTGTGCCATGCCTCTCCCTGTCAGGTTGACTGAGGTTTACTAATTGCAAAAGTTCATATTGAACCAGACTGTGCCTGAAGTAGAGTACAGACAGAAGTATTTTACATCCCATTCCCTAAATCACACTTTAACTGATGCCCATGAGGCTCATTCTGTACATTACTGCTGTAACAGAGAGCATCTCGTAACAGCCTGACTCTCTGAAACAGACAGAGACATGAAAGATCAATGGAGAAGGCCCTTAGGAATCCTGGGAGGGCTCCTTGCTTTTGATTAGACCCCTTAGACACAGTTTAAAGGACAGTAGGTCTGGGTACTGTAAAATTAGTTTATAATAAAGCACCATATGCAAACACATAAAGCCTGGAAAAATGCCTCCTATCCTTCAATTCACATTACAGTGACTATGTTGTCTTCAAAGAATGAGGTTTGGCAATTGTTGTTTCATTTTTAACATTAGAAGTAAAATATAATTTCTTATTGAAGTTGCCTGATCTAGAGCATTTGTTTATGAGTAGCTCTGAACAAGAACTAACCCCCAAAACTACCATTTTTCTTTAACTGTGGTTAATTTCAGTTTTCAGAGTTCTTGAAGCATAGTTCATTGCTATGTGAGTATCCAAAGAGATCTTGATACTTTATAGATGTTACCACAAATAGTTTTTTCTTTTTCATTTATTTTAAATGAGACTCATCAACAAAGTGTAGTTTAAGACAAGAGAATGTACCTGGGTCACTTCTTTTCCATGGCAGCATTCTAAGCCAAGGTTATTATTGCTTTTCAGTTTCTCAGATACTTGTTAGTCACTAACTCTTCATATGCTATTACTTGAATGAGAAAAAAAAAAATAGGATAAAACCAAACATGCATATGGTTGTCTTTTAAAATCCTTAGTATTCCTGCTAGACCTAAATTCCTCGACTAAATAGTAAAGCAATTTTGATTATAGGAAGCAATTTATTTGTAAAACATTCAAGTCTTTCCTCCAGGTTTCATTGTGTGTATGTGTGTCTGGTTATGTTCAGTTTTTTGGGGTTTGTTTGTTTGTCTTCAGAAGAGGAGATGTCAAGAATACACCACTATTTGCTTATTTAAATGTTGGAGTCTTCATACATTATAATTCTAATTTGTTTCTCTCATTAAAAAAATAATTTAAAAAAGACTTTTCAGTATACACCAGTTAAAAATTCAATTACATAAGCTAGAAAATTAGAGGTTTCCCCTTGGCTGGATACAGATGACCACAATTACAGACCATGTAAACTCTTCCTATCCTTCCTGTGCTAACCAAATTTATGTTTACGGCAACTTTCAAAAAAGAAATTTTTCACAGACTGTAAAACTAATTATCAATACTGCCATGGCAAGCTTTATGGATGTGTGAAATACAGGTCAAACTGAAAAAAGAGTGGCAATGCTTTTTAGAACTATTGGTAATAAGAGAGATGAAGTAATAAAGGAATTTATGTGAAAAATAGTCATGTTCAGCTTGATCTAATTGTGATTATTATTGTTCCACTCCTAGAAAGCATCTCTGCAGGACAGCACTGAAGCAGATGCTTAATTTGAAGTGTGTGTTTGTCCTTGTGAAATCAATGAATATAATAAGCATATGCTTTAAGTCAGTTATGACATTAGGCGCTAATCTGAAAGGGACAGATTTCAGCACAAACCTTGGCATTTTCCTGAACTAAGTCCAGGCTATGTTTTAACAGAAGAAATATTTTCATGATTGTGAGTAAGATTTGTAGCAAGAAATAATGAAATTTTTAAGATTGTTTGGGCTTTTTTGCCCAAATTGCTCTTTATTAATAGCAAACAAACTATAAAAAAGTTTATATATATTATTATATATATATAATATATATATATATATATTATATACAAACAAGTATAAAAAAAAGCAATGGGATCCAGTCTTGTTTTTCTTATACAACAAACTTCTTACTGTGTTACCTGTTGGGACAACAACCCACAGAGACAAGCCTGGTATTTTTCTGCATATATTCCCAATTGACTGCTGTCCAGGTGTTTCTCAGATGACCCAGAAAGCAAGCTTTACATGATTATTATGTTATACTCCATTAAACTTGATTTCTGAGACAGAGGTAGTGTGTGTGGGCTTCATATCTGGTGCTTCTAAATCTCATCACTTAATATGTACACTGAACCTTTCTACTGGAATATTTTACACAATGAACAAAAGAATGCCATTTGCAAAAAGCATAAGAACCTATTTCTACTGTATGCTATTCCATCCTCTCTTATCTCACCACTTTATCCACATGGATTTCTTCCAGAAGATAAATCTTTCAATCAGGATTTCTTTATGAGCTGCAGCCCTTGTATTGTGAGGTGTATATCAAAATTTCAAGACAAATTCTGTTCTCTTTGGTATTTTGGTAAACAGTACAAAAGCTTAAAAACCAGGAAACCTTAGAGGTCTATTCATTTGAGTTAGAAAAACCTTTTGTATTTTTTTTCTGCTCAAGACAAGTGAACAAGGCTACTCTGTGTATTATCCCAAATATATAGAAATTCCCACATATTATATCAAATTAAGGCACTAAAAAGAGTTTAGACTGTCCATAAAGGTTGTTTTAAATCAGTTTCTGATGTATCTTGTTAATTTATTCATTACACTGTTATGTGATAGTGCACAAAGGATGCTCCCTTAAAAGCTCTATGAAAAATAGTCATAATGAATCTTAAATCTCCCTTAATGAAACTTAAATGTAAGGGCCATTACTGTTTGCATTCAGGTACACATACCTCCTTCATCTTTCTTCTCTGAAATTTTCTCCGTTCTTTCTCTCAACCAGATTTGTTCTGCCATTTCCAGAGTTCTGTTTTGTTGTTGTCAATCAAGACTAGCTACTACTGGATAAAAATAATAATTTTCATTCCATTAGAAATTCACATACTTTTATCTTGTAAAGTCTTCATTTTCATGTATTTTCTGAGCCTCATATTAAGTGTAAGTAAACTCTCTTCACAGAGTAGGTATACAAAACAAATCCTTTTCCAGATGGAGACCAAGGACAACTGTTACAAGTTTTCAGGCCAAAAGCATAAGCGATGGTGGACTGAAGAGAGAAACAAGAAGGATGGGACTTCATAATCTGAAGCTGTAATTGGACAATTAAACCCAATATGTAAATGGACCAAAACTTCTCTAAGTGTGAGACCTCGTGACTGGTTGTCCATTTTGTGACCATTCTGGGTCCACCTTGGGTGTAGCCCTGGCCAGGCTCTTGTACTGCCCAAAGTGTACCCTTAAAGGCCTTTTAATAAATATCTACTTTATTCTCTTAGCTCTGTCCAATCTCTGTTCCAGGTCAGCCTTCTCAAAGCATCCATCACCTCTATGAAATCCAAACTTCCAAGCCTATCTGGAAATACTTGTACATACTTTATATTTGCATTACACATCTAAACCCAAATATTTAATTTTAACAAAGTCTGATATAAAATACACCCCATTGCATTGGATATAAACTGATGTTACCTCCAGTTGTGTCAGATGGGCTGTGCTAGTTATCCAGGCAATGACTACTTGACAAACCCACACCTCATCGTGCACACTTCTATTCAGAATCTCTGACAAAATCTCACTGGGCAACAAGATCTTCAGGGATCTGTGTTTCTCTTGGTGTACTTCATGAAGGATTGAGTTATTTCCATCTCTCATCTCAAATTTAACATTAAAAAGCGTAACTGACAACCAAATCCTCTGAAATGATGGCCACAGAACAAAGCCAAAGTGCGCACTAAAGTCTGTGTGTCTCACCTCTTGTCCTAGCTGTGGAACACTGGGAGTCAATTCAACAGTGTTTCTGCAAAGAAAGCAACCACCAAACAGACAATAGAGGAAATGGTGAGGAAATCTATTTGACCTATTCTTGAGTGGATTGTGAGAAATGTAAATGTAATTTAACTTTTTTTTTAACAACTGAACCTTGAAAAGGAGTATTCATATTGTATCCTAATAAGAAATTAGACAGGCTTAAATGAACATAAGGAGGGGGTTTTTTGCAATTAAACAAATTCTTTAGCTACCTACCCTAAAATTTTAGATTTTGCAGAATTTTGTCTCAAACTAAATCTGACACGTCCTGAAAAGTACCCCTTGGAGAAGTGTTTTAGTGTGAAAGCTTTTTTTTATAACAAAAATCCTCAGGAATTACTAAAAATCTAATTGTGTATCTGTCCAAAGTGCAAGCATTTTCCCCACAATGTAATTACTTAATTATGGCATTTAAATTTTATTGAAAATGGCAAGTTTATTATGGTGCTTACAGTAAGCCACAGCAGAAGGATATTGACTCTTTGAAAGATCTTTCAAAAATATGTAAACATCACTTTATTTGCAGCTCACAGGCCAATCTTTCCTATTAATGAAAGATTCCTTTAACAATTTCCCATAGTAAAGTAGTTTATAGTATTTTCTAAATGAACTGAGCAACATCAGCTTTCAATGCAACAGTGTTATTTTGAAACCTTAGGAACTTTTTTTTCATATTCCACCTGGGAACTGATTTAAGAACTGCTCTTTTAAGAGTTATGTCTTTCTTAATATTTTAACAATATTACAGACCTCCTGGGGTATTCTGTAATATTGAAATAGCTTCAAGAAAATGTTCTTGTTTCAGCTTTAGAGTTATTCAGGCAGCTTTGTGAAATCTTACTGAACTGAAATAAGCTGAGTTGGGGACACCATATAGTGTCTCAGTGTCATACCTTTACACACTTATCGCTGCTAAGTATTTTTTTCTTTCCACCTTCTTTTCCAAATTTGTATATTTTAGTACCCATCCTAGTTTTAATAGTTCACTCCTGAGCCTAATGTTTTCTTTCCAAATCAGGTCCTGTTGAAATTCTCATTGATGCCAGCGGACCTAGACAAGTACTTCTGCTTGCACTCTGAGTTTAGATGTCAAATATCCGACCTCAGCTTCTAAATAAGTGACTACTGTCTCTCTTGTATCCCTTTCCATGTGCAGATTGTGTAAGAAAGTTGTTATATAGCTGGCAAATTTCAAAATGAGTGATGTACAATGGAATTTACATGATGATGAAGAAAAATTATAAGAAAAATCTCTCACTGATGGTCTTTAATGAAAAATATTTTGATATCAGGTGCTCAGATCAGTAGAGAAGATACATTAATTATTGGTTTGCACACCATAGTCCCTTATCTTTACACAAAATTCAGTGGGAAATAACTATAAAGGCTCTTTTACATATATATTGATCACATGTACTTGACTGTATGGAAAACGGTGTAGTCACTCACACACAGTGAGTTCTCAGACTTGAAATATAGAAGTGCTAAACTATATACAGAGCACAAGAATTCATTTCTTATGTGAACTTTCTAAATTTGGTCCTTTAATATGTCTAAAATAAAATTATATCAGGGCATATCTATCAAGTTTTCTAGTCAGAAAGTACATATGAAATGAAAATTTTATTTCACTCCTGTACAATAAAAGGACTAATGCTGTTAAGAAACACTATTCTCTCAATTATGGAAAAAAATGTAGAAAAATAGGAATTACTCTATATGTAATGTCCATATACTCTTATATGGACAGTATTGAGTTTTTTGTCTCATAGATACAACAGAGAAGTGAGTTAACTACTCTAGCAAATATATGTTTTCTTCTTCCTAAATATAAATTGGAAGAAATTTTGGAAGCATAGATCCAAGAGGGGCAGGAAATTACTCTGATATTTAGATGAACTCTATGGAAGTGAATTTCCTTGTTTAAGGTTTCTTGCTGAAAGAAGACACCTGGCAGCCCATCCTCATTCAGAGGGTCTAATCCACTGTGAGATTATGTCAACAGTGTTTGAGCCAAGTGAGTGTCACGAAGGGCTTTAACTCTCAGAAACAATTTCTTAGGCTTTACTCATAATTCAATAACCAGCCAGTGTGCATCAGAGTGTTGGTGTCATACCTACGGCAAGAACAGCAACCTAGTCCTTCACAAACACATTCATGTATTGCTCTAGATTCATTTTTATAGCTATGTGTAAATTTCATCTTTTGATACTTATCACAGCATAATTTCTGGCTTTTCTCTCAGGGCATCTTTATTACCAGTCTTCATGGAGTGTGTCTTTGCTTCCACGGGAGGCGAGTGCTTGAGTTTGCTCTATACGGGACCTCACACACATATGTAAGAGTGGTGGGTATTTATTTGGTGAATATATAATTTATGTAAATCCGCCTGTGCGTGTGCATGAAGTTGTGTGTGCGTGTTTGATGTGTGTACTGTGTATATGTATTTATATTGTGCTGGTATACACCTGGAACTTGCTGCTGAATATAGCTTAGTCTAGTGAGGACACACATTCAGCCAGGAAGAGCCATAACCTGAGGTGATATAACATGTAATTCTCTGAAAACCAATTAGTAATCAAATATAGAGGCAAATTACATCAACTTTTAATTTTTTTCTCAGGCTGGGGCCATGTGTTGGCAAATGCACAAGAAAACAAAAGCGTCTGGTTACTGCTTCTGAATGATTTCCCACCAATTCTTCTATTTTAGCAGAGTTGAACCAGTATATTTCTTGGGCTCCAAACTCTTGAAGCAAATAGATGTTACAACATTTCAGTTACCAAAAATTCATGCTTTCCTCTTCAGCTCAACCTTCTCAATCAATAAACATCAGCCCCTCCTTGTGCAAGTCCAATGCTCTTGCAAGAAACACTCAAGTACTTGTCCAGCACATTAGTTGAATTCTCTATACTAAGTAGAAACAACTTTCGACAGCTCACTGAAAATATTTACACAGAATGATACAGGACCATAAGTATTGGTCTCTCCAATGATATTTCTATGTAGAATTTAATATAATGCTTGATGCTATTTGCCGTTGCAGACTGAGTAATAATTTTCTTTTCCATCTGGGTCATAACAATACCTGTTTATTGGCTGACAGAGGCTAAACCAATCCAAGCCAACCACCAAAAAACATTTAAGTGAATCCCAACAAAGTCTGGAAAACACAGTTCTAGGTAAAGTCATCTTTAGACATAACTGCCTATGAAGTTTTTCCTTCCCAGAGATAAAACTGTCTCACACTGGAGGAGCAGGTATAAGAGCTCTCCATCATCAACGTTTGGTACCAGTTGCTTCAGTGGTGGAAACAAAAAATCTCAGAATACCCTGTTACAAGTTATTCTTTATCCTGGGAAAGATTTACTTTAATATCCCATAATTAGAGGTTGACTATTGCCCTTAAGTGTGAAGCCATACTTGCTTTCCAAAATATCTTTAATTGATTTTATTTTTGGACACCTCCTCTTAGAAATAACTGGCAGTCTAAGTCTAGTGACAGAACCATTGACAATGGCTTCAATTAATAAACTGGGTCTTCCCCACAAGTCATTAGATGCCAGGAATATGTGAATGAGATACTTAATTAAAGAAAACCCAATACTAAGTTCCAGTACCCACTCAGCCAATGAAACCAGGAAATCAGGGCTAGGTCCTGGCCTGCAAAATGCAGGATTTTGCACACTGCCCCTATCCTTCATCCACATTGGACAGATCTAGTTCGAAAAATTTTTTCTTGACAGGATGTCTGCTGTGATAGTAGAAAAAAAATCCAGAGCAATTGCATTCAATGTCAGAGTCAGGTACAATTCCCATTTGGTTGTGTTTAGGGCTTATGAACAGGAATTTGCAAGTTCCCCTTAAGTCAGTAGAGAGGCCAGACACTTCAGGCAGAACTCTCAATGAGTTTAAAGTGGACAGACTCTTAAAGGATTATGTAGCAAAAAGTCTATTCTATCTTTTCACAACCTATAGAAAGATGAGCCATAATTACAAGTTTGAAGAAAGGAAGTCACTTCAAGGGGAGAATTAAAGGCCTAAGGAGAAAAAAAGCCTAGAAGAGGCAGAGTGACTGGGACACATGTGGATCCAAATGTGCAGCAAATCCACCATTTTGATCCTATTGTTGTTGGTGGTCATTAACTACAGATGCAGGTTTCCATTATTATGATCAGCATGAGAATAATAATTTACAGGACCTTCAGGAGGTTGGAAGAGGCCTCAGGTGAATCAACTAAATGCCCAGTGACTGAAGGGGAAGCTGATTTTAAGGACACTGTAATTTCTTAGAAGACTCTTGAGGAGGAAAAATCTTCTTGCTACTGGTGGAGAACAATGAGGACATGAATGTCTTAAAAACACTGTAGATGCAGCATAAATTGATGGGGACAAATTATGCAAAGAATAAATTCACCCACTCTTCCTTTTTTCACTTCTCCCACCCAGAGAGAGTCTGTCCATCTATGCCATTTTCTGTTTCTTTTCCCCAGTCATCTTCACACCCTGGTAGTTGCGATCAATATTTTTAAGGTCAATCTGCATGATTGATAGCTACCATTTGTCCTCTTCCTTTGAGTCTTGAAAAGTCTTAAGAATGAGTCATCATCTCACTAAGGTGCAAAATAACCATTTTGAAGGGCCTTTAATGGCATTAATCAAAAAAAGCCAAAGCAAAAGTTCCAGGAGAAACTCACGTCACAGTTTCCTGGCTGTGTCAAAAACCTCCAAACTGCTGCTACAGCAAATGGAGCATTTTGCCTGTAATGTATTACTTTGTGTGCAGGGAGGAAAAAATGCCGGTCATTCTTTACATTATTTTTACTTAATTCCCAGAGTAAATTCATCTAGCTTTAAACAAAACAAAACAAAACAAAACAAAACAAAACAAAACAAAACAGGAAGTAATTTATCTTCCTTCTTGATTACGTCTTCTATTAAAAGGGAAAGATAGAACTACAAGTTGACCTAAGTCAAGTACATCTGTTATTTTCTTGCCATGTACTATTGCTCTGGTTTATGTCCAGTTTGGCAAAGTTCCAAAGTTCATTCCAGAGAAAATTTTAGAGAAAAATGCATTTATAATCTCTGTATGTTGATTGTAGGGAGATGGGAGAAAGGCACATTTTGTTTTGAGAAATTATAAGCTTGTCTTTATTCTTGATGCATGCTTGATGTAATGAGGACTTTCTATGTTAGCATTTTCCCATTCTTAATTTGCTGTGTGAATAGTTGATTATTTGTGCTAATTTTATTACAACTTTGCATTAATAAAACTCAGCATATGTTCCATAATATTCCCTGGGGAAGGTGCTTGTGATTACACCATTTTCTAGTAAGCATGATTATAACAAATAAGAATTGGAGACAACCAATTCTTTTTGGAGGTTTCTCTCTCTCTTTTTTGTTTTTTTATTCATCAGTAAAAAGAAGAAAACAAGAAATTTGGTATTGAAAACTGAGACTTCAAGTTTCCTATTTGTTAGGAGGAACAAAAGCTGTCATCAAAGATTAGATGGAGTCAACTTTCTCAGCAAAAAATGACTATAAAATTTCAACTAGCTTAACCCATCATCTCTCTATTTTTCAGAAAGAAAATAGGGAAGTTGTTAGTTAATATGTAATACAAATGAAACATAAGCTTCCATTTATGATAAGTAAAAGATTAATTTTTCTCTTCTGCTTTTAATTCTTCTGCAATTCTTTTCCTCTTGAGCTTGTCCAAGGCCAATTGTCTGTATTCCACAGAATATAAATTTTATATTTCATAAATACAAGATTTTTTTTCCAGGAGACAAGCAAAGGTTACAAAGGAAAATTCTTATTATGTATGTCCATCTCAAAAATAAAATTTTCCAAACAATATATTTCTTTCTCTTTTTGCCTTCCCTTCCCTCCAAAAAACAGAGGACTAGAAGAAGCCTTGTCTAGAATGTCTGTTCCTTCAGACTCATGTATATTTTATTTGTCAAAGATTGACAACATGCTTTATCAAGTGAATCTGAGGCATATCCCAATTTCCATCATAGCTCCCCTAAGGAAAAAAAAAAAAATGGAGCAGAATCCTTCAAAAGCCAGTAATAGTATTTGCTATGTTGGAAAATTCCTTTTTTCCTCTCTGTATCAGCAGATCCCAGATTATTTTCCCCAACGTCACAAAAATGCAAGTCAGAACTCAGCCCAGCATCTTTGCTATGAAGAAGTCTTACAGGTTCTGTAATGCTGTGCCACTATGTCACCTCTATGCAATGACTAACCAGGGTATTTTCTTCTGTTATTCTAGATATTTCTGAACAGATAATGTGTAATTATCACATTATCTTCCAGCATTTTGAAGTCTTTTTATAAAAGAAAGTTATGACAGGTTGATATATCCATGTGCTTTTTACTTATCTGTGCTCTTTTCCTTAGCTAAATGCCATTCCCAATTCATGGTTTGAAGCTTCTGGGCAGAAAAAATGAGCTCAGTCAAAGCTCAAACATAATGGAGTAATCAGAAAGCAAAAAGCTAATGGTTATATCCAAAGCCATTCATTTTGCTCCCCTAAGCAATACTGCAGGTTCAGATGCATTAAGCAAGGTTAAATCAAATAGTCATAATGTCTGTGTGTTCAATTATGCATAGCCCAAGCCAGAGACTCCTTCTGAGCCAATCTTCCACAAAGCTATGCCAGTTTACACCTGTCAGAGTTTGGTCATGTCTCGACTTAAATCTACCCAAGACACTTTTTTTCTTTCTCTCTTTTTTTTTTTTTTTTTTTTTTTTTTTTTTTTTTTTTTTTTTTTTAATAAAATAATACCTGAATAACACGATGATCTAAAGATAATATTTTTTTCTTAAAATAGCGTGAATGTGATTTTTATAGTATCTTATATCACAGTTTAAACCACTGTTTTGCAAGCCTCTAGTCCTTTCATACTCTTATGTTTATGAAGAATGAGTTACTTTACATGTTACATCCCTGGGCATTGTTCAGGTAGGTCAGTGTCTTTGGGTGTTTGACAAGAGTCCAGCTGCACAATTCTCAGAGCAAAAAGGCTAAGCTGTGGAAATTTTTATAGCACAGATATTTTAAAGAAATAATTTTAGGTATTTATTTACATGGGAAGTGAAAATATATCAATAAATTTATTGAAACTATTTTATAGGTCTCAAATTTATTAAGCTTGCAGACCCATTTTATCAGCTGAAGAATTATTAAAAATTGTTATATTTAAGACATTAGAAATGTCAAACACCTAATAACAACTACATCACAATAGCTTGATTTATCTTGAAATAGAATAGGTAAACACAGGAGTAAGAAGAGGAGCTTTCTTATATTCTAAAAACTTGAAGGGACGAAATTATGGAAAGATGTCTCAATTACCACCTCTCAGTCTGATGTTCAGATCTCAGCTTTAATCTACCAGTGATAGTGTACTAGGTGGAATTTTAGTTTAATTGCTCATATAATAAGCATTTTACAATCATCACATATTTCAAGACTAAATAAGCTTCTAGTTGCACTTCTTAAAAAGCACTTGTTCAAAATAAAGAATCAAAACTTTTCCTTTCATGTTTATTTTTTCTGCTTTTTGCTTGCTTCAAAATTCCTAATTTCATAAAAGCTGCTTCGTTACAAAATTTTAAAGGTCTCATTAAAATCAACTAAATTCTTTGCAATTTCTTGAAGTACCTGATTACAAAGCTGAAGCAGAAAACATTTTCTTCCAAATTTCTATTTATATATCCACATATGACACTCATCCATTCATTCATCTAACTTAAACAATACATTCATATAAAACCATCCACGGGCAATGCCATGTAGCATGCAGAGATCACTTGGACAGTTTCTTTAAGGATATACCCTCATTTGGTCTCAAGGGTTAATATGCAACATTGTATTTTATTTTCTCTGGTTGTTTCCTCTGAGGACGACTTGACTATTAATTTCTCCACACATTTCATATACATACTGGGGGGGAAAAAAAAAAAAAAAAAGTTGTTTTTTTTTTTTTTTAAATTCTTCTTCAATAAGCTAGCTGTAATTCAAAATGCATATTGTGCATTAATCCAGAAACTTGCTACTAAAGGAATGAGATCTGACCCCAAGAAACTTTAGGCTTTCCATTGGAACTGCCTTTGTATGGCAAAAGAATTTTACTGCCTTGGGAAAATACTGTTACTAAACTCATAGTAGGGATTAAAAGTTTGAAAACACTTGCCTTTTTTACATTTTTCAATGTCCACTTTAATATGTACCTTTAAGATGAACTTTCAACAGAATTCATCACTTGCAATTATGAAACTTAAAATTTGTTGCTCTTAATTGCTAATGCTACTTAATTTCATTAATATTACTATTAAATTCTCCTCCCCAAAAGGATTAATGCATAAGCTTATTGATGAATATTACATTATTTGCCCTCTTGTAATTTATTTTTAGAAGTCACACCTTACAATTGTCAAAATGAAAGATGAGTCTGAACCATGCTCTGTTTTCGCTACACTAATATGACTAAACCTCAAGGCATTAATTATATACATTCTGAGGGTTTTCTTTCCTCAACTTATTGTAAATTTCAGTATCCCAGAACTGGAAGAGATCACAAGAAATGTCATTCCTGACAGGTGTTTGTCCAGCCTGTCCTCATGGAAGCTAAAGAGAAAATTCCTTGTCAGTCTCCTCCTTCTTTGCCCATCCCTGCTGATGAGCAGTAAACAGTAGTGCACAGAACAGGATTACTAAAAGATTACTGATAGATTCTACCTCTCCTTAGTGTGATGACCCTTGTTAGCTTCCTGGAGCCTACAGGAATGTCATGCATCCTGAAGCAAGCTGCTGCTGAAAGCACTCAGTCTCCAAATATTGCCAATGTGCAATTTACATCTCTGCTCTGCCCCAGATATCACCAAGGCTGAAAACTTTTCTCACGTGAGCATGTGAAAAAAGGAAAAAATGTCCAAGTATTTTGAAACCTATTTTCCTGATAATTTCAAGTTTCTGTTCTTTTTTAATAATGGCACAGTCTTCTAAGTACTTCCACATTCATGATTAAAAAAAAAAAATAAAGAAATTATAATCTTCTACAGCTGCCAACTGCATATGGCTTCTCACCTGCAAATTCTCTTGACTAGTAGCTTTGTCATTGTGCAGGTTATAAGTAGATACCTGAGAAAGGAGAACAAGAAATATTCTTTACTGTTTCAAGAATATGTTTCCAAGACCATAATTAATAATAAAACTCTGGGACCTGTAGACCAGAGGAATATCTTAAATATGGGGTTAATAATGTTGCTTCTATTCCAGGACCAATATAATGACATTTCATTTTTGAGAATATGCAGTTTAAAAAAAATCAGGTTTGCATAATCTTTGATAATTCCTCCTGGATTTGCACTACGATATCTTGCGGCATGTCACCAACATCATTCAGTTTCCATAAAGTCTGCAAAAAACTTAAGCAATCAAGAGGATTTGGAGTATAGTCAAGCCACAAATGATCATATTTCCTGGTGGAGTCACACCCAATCAGTCTGCAACACTCAATATTTTAACAGCCCTATTAGTGCTACCAATTCAAAGGCATTTCTGACTATAGCACAACTTAAAGACAACACCAAAAATATTTTGGTAACAGAAAATGGGACATTTATTCAGAATAATTTCATATACTACCATTTTAATGGTCTAATTTTAGATCTAAGCCAATTAATTATCCACTACTATTACTAAAATAATGACATATATCCACTTAGATAAAATAACTAGCACTCTTCTTTTTCTAGAAAGTTGACTGCTCCAATGAATTGGGAAGATGAGTATCAGAAGAGCTGGTGTCATAAAAGAGAACACAGAGATGGAAAGTCTAACATCAAAATAAAAAAAATGAAGTTCCATACTTGCTTCCTTCAAAAATAGTAAAGTGTACTTAATTTTTAGTCATAAGAACTTTTCTCCTTCTGCTAATTCTGTTCAAAATGCAATACAGTCAGCACATGTCAGTGGATTGGTAAGAATGCTGAGGTGTAGAACCTCAGCAGGTATGGAATGAGTGGTGCACGCCTTGTGTTGGGCCTGCATCTAGAAGTCATCAAAGGAGACAATGTGGGATTTTGAGAACAAATAGCATGGCTGTGCTTGATCTTTCCCAAGAGAGAGAAGCTTTTGTTCTGCCTCACTATTCTCCAGTTGGAACTGATGAGAGGAGGCCTGGTCCCTGATGTGTATCCTGTTCCCCTTTCTGAGCACATGTATGGAAAAGGTGTCTGTGTGCTAAAATATCCCTGTTCAGCCTTGCTGATGTGTCCACCATGATACAAACCAGTTATTTTGCAGAAACATAAGCCCAGGTTATATTCAGATTATGTAGTGTTACACACTGTCTGTAGCAATCTGAACATCTTCAACAGTGTGCTGGTTTTGGCTGGGGTGGAGTGTCAGTATTTTGGATTTATGCTGAACACAGGAATGATAATGCAGAATTGGTTTTGTTATTGCTGAGCAAGGCTCTGTTATTACACAGAGCCAAGGCCCCTGCATCTTTTCCTACTGCCATACTGATGAGGAAATTGGGGTTGCATGGGAGATCGGGAGGAAACACAGCCAGGACAGGTGACCTCAACTGACCAGAATGATATTCCAGACAATATGACATCATGCTCAGTAAATAAAGTGTGGGGAAGAAGGAGGAGAAAAGGGGGTTTTGAGAAGAGGGATTGACAGTGTTTGTCTTCCCAAATGCCCAGCTCTCCTGGAGATGCTGAACACCTGCAGGCCATGGGAAGCAGTAAATTAATTCCTCCTTTTGCTTTGCTTTTGTGCACAGCTTTTGTTTTCCCAATTAAACTGTCTTTACCTCAACCCATGGGTTCTCTAGCTTTTAATTTCTGATTCCCCAGTCCTGATGGTGGAGGAGTGAGTGAGAGGATTGATGGCTGGGCTTAAACCACAACAAATGTAAAAATGAAGTGATAGAAAGTGGACCCCCAGAACCTATAGAGAAACATCAGTGTATAGATGTGCCAGTTAATTGATCTCAGTATGTTATTCAGAAGGATATAGAGATGCTGAGGAAGAAAGCTGAAAGACTGTGTTAATGCTGCTACAGAGGAAGTAACAAAGAAAAAAAAGGGATAAAATTCATATCCCACGCCTTGATAAGCAACAAGAGAGGAAACATATTCTATCAATCCAGCCACTCCTAGCTTCTTAGAACCTTTTACCATTTCCAGTAGCTTCCTTCATAGCACAGATTACCTTACTTTCCAACATGTCTGCTTGTTCAGCATGTCCAAACTACCCTGCTTGACCAGACAAACCTTTGTTCCACTTCATATTCAAGTTTTGTCTCATATCTGGGGTCCTGACACATTTTTAAAAGGTGTGTGAAAGTTGAAGTTATATAAAAGAAGAACAGTAGAAAATTTTGGTAGCATGCAAATGTGGAAAAAATCAGGCATATATACCAAATAATTTGTACTGTATCACAAAAAACTGAAGCCATTATGTAGACAGATGCTTCCACAAACCCTGTCTTGAATCAGATTTTTCTGCATTTGGCCTGGTTTCCAGGGCAGGCAGAAAATGTCTGTAGCTGCATTCAAGCCACTCTGCTCTGTGCCACATGCACCAACAGAGACACGTTTTTCCACATAAACATCACTGCAGCTAGGCCAATTCCTTGTAGACTGTCCCCACTTTCTTTGGAAAAGCTTTCTGCCTGTGGGGAGCATAATATACAGCAACTTCATCAAAGTCAGTGAAATTCAAATGATTCTGGTTTGTCTTGATTTTCCAACAGGAGTATTCTAATTGGTAAAAGTTAAATCAGTTTCTTGTCTGTCCCACTGAAAAAAGTATTCAAGTGAGTTAAAAAATTCTAATAAACAAGAACAACAATAAACGTTTAATAATGAATATAAAGGAAAAGGAATTTTCTTTGTGTAATGACTTTGGATGCTTGAGTCATGTCTTATATAGAGCCTGAAAAAACTATCATTGCAGAAGATCACAGAGGGAACCCTTGCTGTGAACACCTTGCAGGTTTCCTAGAGCCAGGCTGTTGTCAGAAAAGTGATAATGCTAAGAGAGAACACAGAAACACTGAGGAGAACCTGCAGAGGAAACTATAATGATCCAGAAGTAATTGAAAAAGAAAAATGGGAGATAAGTCAGAATTGTACTAACATCCAAAATAAAAGTTATCTTCCTTGTTTTTCAGAGTCATTTTCAGAATTGTTTTAGAAGCTGCACAGAGACATTTTTTATATGCAAAGCTCATAATTAAGAAAGCATTATAAACCCTCAAAATATAACAAGGAAAATAAAAGGAAATTTATTTTTATATAACAATACAATATTATTTATGTACACAAGTAACCTATGGTAAGAGAGCCTGGTAGTCTCTCAGTCTATCTCAAAGAACTGCAACTTTATACAAAGAATAAGCTGCCTTTTAATTGAAGACAAAACATGGTGGGACTCATTTTACAGTAAGAATAATTTTCTTAGTAAGGGAAAGAATGACATGTTGTATTTACTGTCACACATGCTTCATCCAAAACACTTTGACAAAAAGTACATATTCCATGATTTAGGAGTCTGCCGGTTCATAAGTTGCCACGATGTTAAGTTTTTGTGGTTTTGCACTGATGTTTTTAAACAAGTAGCTGTGTCATAGATGATAATACAGGGAACCCAGACTGTTTCTGTGTGTTTGTTTATTTTATGTTATAAGTTCGACTCAATATAATCCTGTCTTTGTGTCATCAGCTCTACATCAGACAATCATAGATCATAATGCAGTATTCAGTGCCACAGTTTGCACTGAGAATTAATGCTTTCGGCATCCTGGGACAAAACAGAGGTTGAATGGGACTTCTCTTTACATTTTACTTTTTGTCTGAGGGAGGCTGACTGCAGTCACTTCTGTTTAAAATCTTAAACCAAGCCTTTAAAGTCAAGATAAAAGGGAAACATGTTACATCGTTTAACCAAATACAATATACTTTCCCCCCAAAAAAATGTTTGGCTTTATCTACTGAACTCTTATGTCTGATAGCAGCTGTTGTCTTGTCATTGTGCCTGTAATAAGGAAGAAGAGAGGGAAAGAAAAATAGAAAGTAAAAAAGAGTGGAAAGTAAAAGTGGGAGGAGAGGGAGGAAGGAAGAAAAGAAAAAAAAAAAAGGAAAAAGGGAGAAAAGAAAAAGAAAAAGAAAAAGAAAAAGAAAAAGAGAAAAAGAATGATGAAAAAGAATAAATTTGTAAATGTTTTAGACGTAGTTTATACATTGGTGAATGGTTCTTTATACATTATATTTATGGGATATTTGGTTTGTTTTGTGATTTTGTTTCAACTTTTAAGGAGTGCCGTTAATGTGATTAATTAACAAGAATTTATTGGCTAAAAAATCTGCACAGCCAAACATATGTGATTTTTAAAATGTATTTTTTCAGGTGAAACTATAAAATAAGGTCCTAATTAAGCCCTGCTGTTTCCTGAGATTTTGTGTGCACTACGTTGGGAAGGAAAGTTACATGGAACTTTACTTGATCATGGAAGAAAAATCTGGAGAGTAAATTCAAGCATTCTATTCAGTTTTTAAATATAGTCTTCACTTGAGGGCTACAGTGAATTTATGCCCATGTTAAACATTAAAGCTCTGTTATGGGGCCAAATAAGGGGAAAACTCAAATCAGCTCAAACATCATGAGGGCAAAACTTCAGCACCATTGCAGCAGACACCACTAACACTTCTACATTTGCTCTGAAATGCTGTGATTGATCACAGAGTTTGTTATTATGACATTCTGTTACATGCATTCTCTTCCCATTAGTTTGCTAAATTGGGAAGCTTATTTTCTATAATGTAAAACAATTTACAATAAACATAGTGTATTACAAAAGGGATTTGAAGCTTTGGAATTTGCTTTGTAGGGAACTGGAGCTATACTATAGTCCACTGAGATCTTAACCCACTTCAGAGGGATATTCTTCATAAAGATTGGGGGAGGATGTTTAGCACAATCAATGATTTGCACAAATTTCTTACAAAATCTGGGTTTGTGTCTCCTGTGAGGTATCTGCATAGTTAAGACTCAGATGTGCAGGTACAAGCATAGGCACTTGAACCCTGTCAAAAAGCACTACAGCTTTAACAAAGTGCCATAAATTACCATGGAATCCATGGAAAATGATAAGCAGAGATTCCAGAATTGCACAGTTTTTTTTTTTTTCAGTAATTCAAGAAAAAACTATTATATTTATTCCCTGTTAGTAAAGGGTTCAACTTCAATTCACGTGTGTACTTGTAACAAAAATAAGCTTACTGACAAAATTTTAAGTAGATCTTTTAATGCAAATAGTAAGGCATTCTTGTTAACATTTTCAGCTGTAAATCCTGTCTCAGCCATTTTTCACTGAAATACAAAAAAAGAGTCTGGATGGAAATAAGTTGTGTACATGAAAATGTCCTTTTATATAAGTTCTTTTACAGGTGAATCCCCAACTCTTAAATGATTTTGGTTAGAAAAAGTGACCATGGTGTGTGTTATTTGCACATCATTGCCTTTCTCATTCCCCTTTCTCCATACATATCATATTTTGGGAAAATGGAATTTTTTTTTCTATTTCTTTCACATATATATTTGCATTTTCTCTTTTCTACATAGAACATCTAGATGCACTTAATGTCCAGGATGCAGCTTTTGGCTTAGAAATGAAAAGTCATAGGACTTTATATAAACATTCATCCCTTTCTTTTAAATTTCCTCTTTTTAATACTTTTATATCTGATATAATCTAGGCAAATACTATTCCTCTAAAACGGGCTTTGAAACAAGGCTGTGTTAAGGTACCTCCCATTGTTCATAGTCCTCTTTAGGCCCCAAGGTATGCTCCAAAAATCCCACCCCTTGACTTTTCAAGTGTGTCATGCAAAATGCTGCCGTCTTCTCTCAGCTTGAAGAATGGGACTCATACAAGAGCACATCACTGAACAATAGTGCTGTGACAGCCAGACACCCTCCTCCACAATGGTGTGCCTTGACAAAAATCTTTGCTGACCCCCTTCAGCACAGTCAAACTTGCCTTGTCATGGTAGCCATGTCAATGAAAGACATATTCCAATGAATAAAAGATTAGGATGTAACTAGTCCATCCAGCTGCAATGGAGAAGCTCATATAAACTGCTTTTGCTGGAAGTAATATCTGTAGCACATGAAAAAACATTGAAGAAATTATTTTTCAGTGGATTTCTGAAATCTCTTCAGCTATTTGCATCATTAAGTCTTTTAGCAGCAAGCTTTTATAATGAGATTGAAAGGCATTTTGCACACCAAATGTCCTACAGAAACAAAATCCAACTTTTAAAATATTTTTCCGGTTGTCTTGTCTACAAAAAGCCTTCAACGACTGTGAAGGATGGTTTTTTGCTTAGGTTTCCCCCCCTCCTTTTCAGCAGGTTTTAGGCCTTGGGGTATTGGTATCCAAGTAGTTAAAACTACATCAGCACTAATAGCTATGAGCTCATCTTGTATAAGCACATTTTTAGTTAAACACCGCAATCTTGGAAAAAAATGTTAGTGTGCTTAAACAGCCTGGCTCAGAATAGCTCACAATATGACGCATACCACAGGAAATAAAGTGGTATGAGGCACCTACAAAATATTTTTCAAACAAGTCATTGAAGCTGTAAGCCCCATGCCTCAGCTTTAGGAAGTCACTTATTAAGAATCAACACCAGCCGTGCCAAGCTAAGCTCTTGCTCTTGGTGATTTTCCAATTGAATATTCAGGGCCCTGTCTCAGTCTTGTTTTCAGGGAAGTACATGCCTGGAATGTTAGCAAGCTATTTGCTGGAAAAAATGCCCACAACAGGCCCAATGTTGATCACATTAATGCATTTGAGTGGGTATAGAGTGCAAATGATTGAAAGTGCTTCCAGATCTTGGTTGCCGGGGACAAAGCAGGCTCTGTTCTCTGATCTGATGGTCATTTTTTTCAGCGGAGGATGTGGTGCAGGAAGAGGGAGCAGTGCCAATCTCTGTCTAATGGCTCCAAACAGGGCCTGGGCCTGGCTCTTTGGATGCTGATGAGTGGGAAATGAAACACAGATGGGTCAGATGGGTAAGGAGAGGGGGGATTACAGGTCAGGCCAAAGAGTTGGAATAAATTAAGTGCTTATGAGGTACAGAATGGCACATTGTTAAAGCAAACGGACAGGGAAAAAACATTTCGGCATTGTTAGGCACAGTGTGCAGAAAAAAACATCCCGTCTTCCCAGACCCCTTTCGCATATCACATCCTCATTGGGATTACTGCCTGCTCGATATAGGAATTGCTTTCTTTAACATGGGTACTGCAAGGTTGTGGTGCTCTGCAGTACCTAAGAGGAGGTAGTTTTCCAGTAAACACATGTCATTTATTGGGAAGAATACTTTGGCTCATGCCTTTTGATCATAAGATAGCCAGTTTCCTTAACTCCCTAGAGATTTCCAACAAAAGGGTAGGTAACCACATGTGTATACTCTGGGGAAATTAAGTGATAGAAGGAGTATTTCATGCATTCTCAAAATGCTGAGTCCATGTTTGTGTTAAGTGCTTTCAAATCTTTGCATCTGTATGAAAGAAAATGATTTGCATTAAAGGAACATTTCTAAAGGATTCTGGTTAAGAAATAAAACTGAGGGATTTTCCTGGAAATATGCAACAGCAATTTTTCCTCTCATACAAAAGACACTCCCTCATCACACTGATATATATTAAAAAAAAAATAAAATAATATAGACAGAAGTTCACTGTACTTATTTTTGTCATCTCTATTCCATATCTAATAACCAAAAATCCATTGCCAAACTCCCAAACTCTCTATTGACTTGCACAGATGTAGAGTTACAGATTTGAACTGTAAACCATCACATTAATAAAACTTGAAAGAGAAAACCAGACCCAAAGACTTTAAACTGAGTTTTCACCAGCTATTTTTCTTCACTCCTCAAGTCCATACTTATGAGTGTTTATCCCTTCTGCAAAGACGATTAAGTAGGACACGTAAAATAAATTCTGGTCCTTCCACACAGCATGGCTAGAAATCAGGTGAGAGTCATCACAATGTCATACACGTGTGTATCAAAATTGAGATCAAAGATATAAAATGTCCGTACTAGCAATAGAATGGCTAAAAGAAGTCCTGAACAACATGCAAGGAACCTCTTAAGTCCTTTTAGGCACAGAAAATCAGTTATCTCTTGAGCAGCACAAACGACTGGATTACACATTTTCCCCTCTTCTATCAGTTTTCACACCATTTGCCCATTGGTAACATCTCAGAATTTCCCAGTATCTCTTTTCTTTTCATGCCTTCCTTCTTCCCAGATGATAGCACAAGTCTCTGTTCTACATATGCTGATGAACGAGACAGAAAACATGTATGGAGAGGCTAGCTGGCATGCCAGAGCAGATACTGTGGAGTTCACAGCTTGTTCATTGGTAGAAGCACTGACGGGAGGAAAAGATATTAGAATATCTGGAGTGTCTGACCCTTAATCATCCATTGACCACTGGAAAACTTGTGTAAACTTATATTTTTAAGGCAATACTTTGTTGAGGCCAATTGCAAGAGGTATTGTGAGTGGAGCATCAGAAGATCTAAAGAAAAAGATATACTGATGGTCAGGATTTTTCAGGAAATAATGCCCAGGAGAATTAAGGCAATAGAAATAGAAATAATGGAGGAAGAAAAAGAAGAAACACAACAAGTTTGCAAAAATAAAAATAGAAACACTGTTATAAAAAATTATCTTCCTATAGCAAAAAAGCAACAGTCTTCTAGGGGAAGAGAAAGGGAAGGCAGGGCATGACAACATTCAGATGAGAAATTTTCCTGAAAGGTAGCCTGCTAGAGGAACAAGGTATATAGGTTTTAAAATTGTTTTCTGAATTTCCCTGCTCCTTCTTGATCAAGAGAGAGGGCTTATATTTGGTAGGAAGAAGAACAGAGTAGGCACCAGACCTGTCTGAAAGACTGGTGTTTACATAGTCAGAAGGGAATCAGGAGAGCTCAGGCTGGAATGCAGCATGCCTTGTGCTCCTATACAGTACCATACTGTCTGAGCTCTGCAGTGTTTCTCACAGCCAATGGGAATGATTTCTTTTCCTTTTAGTTACTACTCTGAGCAAGTGGCAGGACACATAGCAAGAAAACATGCAAACCCATGGATGTGTGTCTTTCAAATTTCTATTCAATCTTGATAGCAATTTTCTGAATAATTGCAATTGGCTTTTTCTTCACCCAAACTCTAAAGTAGCATTTCCAGTGGTTTCAGTCCTACTTCAGACTGAAAAGAGATTCAATTTTAGAAGAAAATTGTAGGGTGAAGGGACTACATCATATTTGAAAAGAATAAAAGTGCAAGTGAGAGTTAATTCAAAGCAAGAGCCACTGCAAATGCACTTTGCCATATCCTATCACTTCTTTAAATATTTAATATAAGCCCTTATTAGTAGGACACTTTAGTAAGACACTATAACTTGCTTGCCTCACTCTGACCATCTGACATCCCCATAAGTCATCACCTAGCACAGGGTGAGTGGCTTTGCTGAACAACCCTGGTTGTGGTTACACCCTGTCCATGCAGGACACATCCTTGGGCTTGGGTCATCTTTCAAGGCAAAACAGGCAGAAGTGTCCACCCAGGTTATCTTGCAGAAAGCACACTCAGAAATGTAAGTGTGGACTGTAAGCAACTAAAAATGACAGAAGTTAAATTATGATCAGAAGAGCCCTAAGCCAGTGTAGACATAGGCACTGTAGTCTCGGTGAAGGTAAAATGTGCCTTTGTCATCCTACAAAAGAAATTTCAGCAATGAGAGCTCCCTCATCATAGCATAACATTAGGGGGTAGTCATCAGAATTACAGTGAGGAAAGTGAGACCACTTTGTATAGCTGAAAAAGCAGTCTGGGCATTGAAAAAAAAACACATTTCACCTTGCTTCAATATCTCCAACCTGCCTGTTCTGGCTCATGAGGACTTTTCTAGAATGAAACATGGCTGAATTCTTCCTCACCTTTGAGGACAAAGTTTTCCTTACAAAGCTGGAAAGCTCAGTGTAGAAGGAAACCCACATCAAAACAAAATTTGTCTCCTGCTCAGAAGCACCTCTTGGTTTAACAATAAATGATATTGTTTATTATTAGGCAAATAATAATATTATGGTATATCTCATTGGGAAGCTGCTGTTAATGCCACTCTCAGGGTTCTTTATAAAACCTTTCCAGTGGTTTAAAATGCTGTTAAGTAATCTAGACCTCAGAAAATAAAAAAAAGCTTTCCATCTTCCAGAGCAAATGTAGATTTTAGCTCTAATATTTATTTATGATGAATTCATGATATTAAATAGTCAACCCCTAAATGACTCACTAAGATAATGAAAGGTATTAGGTACTTAGGGTGATGAAGCCACTTAGGTAATGAAGTGAAAGAACCTAGATGGAAAAATAGATCTGATTCTCAAAACCAGCGGTTTGTGAGGAGTGTTTTTCTAAATAAGAAGGGTAACTCAGTATGTAAAAACAGCACTGGAAAGGGAATTTGGTCCAACTTATGCAAAAAAAGCCTCACTCTTCAATATTTGCTAATTCTCAACCCTGCCTCTCTGGCCTTTACTTTTAGAACAAGGCTTCTTTAACTCCTGCTGATGCAATGACTAAAAGCAGGGCTCAGCCTTCAATGTCCGGTGTTAAACTGGTGCTGTGCTGCTAATGTGCTCCATTGTATGGCACTGCAGAGAGTAAAGCCCTCATGCAGTAAGCACCCTTATAGGAAATGATTCCATTATCTGATACATGTCACAGAGGATTTCCTCCTATGTAAAACATTGACACAAATTGCTGAGCTACAAGATTTATCCATTTACTGTGCCACATTTTTCACAGGATTTTACCTTCTTGCACACAGACATTACCGTACAAAGCTATTTCTGTACAAAGAAAATTCATTTTAAAATATAAAAAAATCAGTATATTACTTACTCTGTCAGGAAGTGTTTTTACTAGAGTGGGAGTTTTGTGAAGCAGATTTGGCTGAATACAGTACATTATGACCTTTGAAATAAAATGAAGAGCCTGTGGGACAATACCAGATTTTGGCAGGATACAAAGTTGTCGCTTTTCAGTTTTCACTTC
The DNA here is from genome assembly GCA_013400275.1 of Rhadina sibilatrix. Classification (NCBI taxonomy): domain Eukaryota; kingdom Metazoa; phylum Chordata; class Aves; order Passeriformes; family Phylloscopidae; genus Rhadina; species Rhadina sibilatrix. The sequence goes on from VWYO01014962.1 coordinate 82,001, forward strand.
AGCCACTGGCCAAAAGCCACACCACAGCCTTGTTCTAACAGTGTAACTGACACCATAGCCATCACCATCCCATGCCCAACCACCACCTACTCTGAAATAAAGCATTACCTGTCATCTCTTGCTGCATATTCCTCATAGAATATAGTAGAAAATAGTAGTAGAGCTATTTGAAATGAACAAGATGTAGATGCTTCTGAAATATTAATGTAGTCCTTTTTTTGCACCCTGTGTCCAGGATTTCTACTCCCAGTTTGTATTTTAATTTTTCTATATTTTTTTGCTGGATAGATTGTCTGTTGCAGAAAACTATAGTAAAAAAAGTCATACTTTTAAGGATTAATTTGACTTCTTTAATTTGTTCATCTGGTAACTGGCAATTTATGAAAATATCACCCCAAAGTTCTGAATCTAGCATTCACTACAGAAGCACAGAAAACCCATCCTTAGAAATTCCTAATAAACTTTGATATCAAAATTATACAACTATTCCACAGAACATGCTCTGTCTCTGCCTGCTATTTTTCTCAAAAATGTTTGACTAATAACTTTTAGGGAATTCTGAGTTACTGTGGACCAAGTTCTGAGGATCTTACTCAGATTTTACTCAGATACAACTCAGATCCTTGGAAGGACAAGAGCTAGCCATCTTATCTGAAACCAGAATGAAAATCATGGGATTTTCCTGGAGTTACTAACTTATTTTTCCCTTCTTCATTGTGGTACTTTGTTCTAGGTACATAGAAGAGGTTAGAGTTTTCAGATATGTGCAGTTTTGATAAAAAGCACTCAGTAAGAAAGCTCAAAAAATTGTTTTCAGAATCTCAGGCTTTCTGAAAGTTGAGTTTTCTTCACCTTCTGGTAGATGTGTGAGTACTAGGAGCCAGAGGGCTGCAGGCAGCTCATCAAGACCTGCAGCTTGAGAAAAGAGCAGCTGCCAGTTACTGACTTTAGGATTTGCTAGGTATACCAGAAGATCCGTTATTTTCCTTACCAGACAAAATCTATCATCCAACTTGAGAAATAGTGGGGAGAAAAAAGGATCAGGTAAGAGTTTGTTCTTCCAGTGCCACATTCAATATATTTGGTCTTTTCTCACACTTTGCTGAAGATATGTGTCGCTTTGTCAACATTTTCTAACAAATGAATTCAAAAAAATTACTCAGTTGTTGAATAACTAAAGGAAGTAGTGGATCTGGCTGGTATACAGGCATCTCATGAGAAAGATGTGCAAGCAGATGAGGATTAAGATGATGAAGATAAAAACAAATAAAGGTTTTTGCCTTAATATTATAGAATAAAATTATGAACTCAAAACCTTTACATCTGGCAGAAGAGATTGATGAAAATCATTGGAGAAATATCAACAGGGGATAAGATTAAAGCTCAAGGTGCAAAATAAATACAAATCAAAGATATGATCAGATAACAAGTGATTTTCTCCCTATGATACATGTTCAGAAATGTTAATTATTAATATTGGAGAACAGTAATGGGTTGTATTTCACTTTGAGGCTGTGTCTTTGAGGTTGCAGTACCAGAGGGATCAGGAGTCCAGGAAACAATTCTGTCATGATTGATCATATTCTAAAATGTGGCAAAGTTAATCATTATTTCTCATATGGCTGAAAAAAAGGGCAGCAACAGCAGTGAGCCACACTGTCAGTTGTCTAGTACCAGTTTTATGCCAGAAAAGCTTCAGTAAAGCTCAGTTGCACTGGTATAAAACCTGTGTAAAGTGTTGAAAGCCATGCCTGATATATCTACCTCTCTTGCTTGAAAATCAATATTAGCAAGGTTTTCCAGACGTTGTAGTGCCTGTACAAGCTGCTTTTCTTGGACCACTCTTGGGCTGCACAGGATCACTGCAGAGGAGGAGGGGAGAGACTGCTCAGATCTGCCCTGAGGCCTGAACTCTGTTCCCCAGTCAGCACCATGCTCTGATTTATAACCTGATCCAAGAATCTTACCTACAATGCAGCTATATCAACACCTGCATCCTGGGAAAACAAATGCTTTTTAAGGTGAGATTGTTGGGTAAAAATAAACTGCAAAGCATAAATCTGGCTCAGAGCCAGGCCCAACAAAGGGCATTGGGCACTGTAATGCTGAGTGTTGTTGGTTTCAGAATTAACTATTAAAAGGATCATTAAAATGACATGTAAAATCAGCCTGTTACTGTGAGGTGCTAAGTGCTTCCATTGAAATGCTTTAAGGGAGCTGAGACTTCTCTGCATCTTATAAGATTAGACCCATATTTTCCAAAAATGTGATGAAATGATACATTTTTTTTTACGTCTTGACAAATCAATTTCCTGAATGAGTGTTGAGTTCACAGAAGGGGCAGCACATGTTGCATTCCATTAAAAAAAATTACTAACCATTTTTTTTTTCAGCTGATGTGTATAGTGTGCTGTGAACACCAAAAATTAGTGTTAATTTATTTATCATTAAAAATAAGGAAATGAGGCTAAGCAGCAAGAAGCAAAAGTCTAGAAAGTGTGAAAGTATGTTCTGTATTCATTACTTACTATAGAAAGAATCATACAGACAGGTACTATTTTTGTTTCACTCGATAATCTCAAAGGGACACCAAATAAATTGAGGGTGACTGAACTATTAAAATTGCTTATTTAATGACTTCTCTCTTACTAGGGGAAAAACTTTTCAGTCTGTTTAGACTGAAACAATCTAGGTGGAAAAAATTTGGTCCCATAGATTTGTTTTGGCGCCAGTTATAAATCCCTCTGCCTCAGCTGCTTCATTTTGATCTTATTTAGTTATATTTCCATCAAGATGAACATGGCAACTTCAGTGGAGACCATCTCTAGATATAGAAGAGATTAAAAGGCAATTGTCCTCATATGTAAAACTCTTTCAGGCTCAATGGTTGTCTATCAGATAAGTGTCTAAATATGTTTGGTTTCTACCATAATTCAAGTAGTGATCATATCCCTGAAGTAGACATTGACTCAAATATTTCTCTCCTTAGGGAAATACTTTGGTCTCTTTGCACAAAAGAAATGCCTAAGCTGGTTTAGAAAAAGGAACTAGAGCTCTTTACAGAGATGCTAACACAGGGTGGGAGGAAGATTGTTGTGGAATGAGGAAAGACAAGGAGGAGACAAGATGGATTTTTAGAACAGGAGAAGGTAATGAAAGGGACCCTAGGAAACAGGGGGCTACTTTTCTAATACCTGAAGTGGGGTTTTATTTCTGGCTAAATTGGTGCATAATTTTTCTCTGTATTTGGGGAATAGATGGCTCCTAGCTCAGGTTTCATTTTTTAAACATACTGTAATCTCAGCAGTTATTACATCTTGTGCTTATTTTATGCTTAGAAAAATTAGATCAGTTGTTTCAGAGAATCCCAAACATGACTGCTAGATCCTGATTAGCCAAGGAACATGGATTTTACTAGGTGCTTACTAATAAGATGACTGAGTAGTTCTACTGAAAGATCAAACAAGAGCAAATATTTAATATGCTTCTATTTGTGTGCTGGTTTTCCCAATCTGCAAAAACAGAAAGTGAAAGAGTTTTTCATATTGCTGCAATTACTATAATCGCTGTTAGAGTTTATCTTTTCAAGTACAGCCAGCTTATCTCTTCAATTATAATCATTAATTTGAATACAATATATAGTATCAGCTTCTCAAGCTAAAGTGAATGGAATTGTAAACTTCAGGAATTTTCCAAAGCAGAGAGACAGGATGGAAATACAATATCAAAATCTGAGAAAGTAAGGTTTAGCTTAGCAGAAAATATCTTATTACCAGAAGGAGGTTTAAAATTGCTTCAGAAAAACAGAAGTTCAGGAGCCATTTCTCTTTTAAAAAGTATGTCACAGTCAGTTGTCATGACAAAGATGATTTATTGCAGGATTCTATGCCTAAGTTTTAGGTGTTTAACTGCAAATGTGTGCTTACATGTTTTTTCCAAATAGAAGTGTATTTAAGCAAGTGCTTAAATTCAGAATTGAACTTGTGCCTCGAAGGCCTAAGAGGACACCCCTCAAACCTGGATTTATCTACCTACTTTCAACCACTTAGCAGAGACATACCGAAAATAGGAGCCTTGTCATCCTACTCTCTACTGGGAGATTTATTGAATATAGATGGAGTTTAGGGCAAAGTAGCCTTCACAGTTAAATTCTTAGGTTCAGTGGGATGAATCCAGCTCAATCCTGAACTGAGTCTAATCTAAATAAATGGTCTTTCTGCTTTCATGCCGCCTCATTAGGAAATGCGGGAGAAGACCAAGTTCATAATACAACACGAAATCACCTAAAAAATATGAAAACAACAGAAAGATGATTCAGTCACCAACAGTTAAATATTTGCCTGGAAAACGAGAAAACAGGAATAAAAAATTCTACCTAAGGGGATTCAAAACTTCTTGCTTTTTGTTTCTCGGATCATGGTCTCAGCCACTGCAGCAAAGGCCATGGCAAGTCAGGATAAGGCCACGACTCCCTCCTCCTCATGAAGCTATGTTATTGTTCAAAGAAGAATTTAATATTTATAGGTCAAAGAGAAAATAAGGAGATATCTTGTTATTGTGTTGCTCTGTGATTACAACAGTCATCTATAAAGGAAGTTCTCATCTTTGCTCACCATGCTCATTTTGCTTTTTAAAACTTAGTGAGACTTTAATGGAAAATTAGTCTATCTCTAATAGAAATGGAAACGTTAATGTCCTGATCTGTGCATTCAATGCAATTGTTGCTCACGTGCTGTATATTTTTTTTTTCATAGCAACATGCAACAAAAGGGTTTGTACCTAAGCGTGACTTAACTACCTACATATAAAACTAGGAAACTAAAATTCCTCTAAGCTGCAAATGGAAATTTTCACGTTTGACTTGACTCGTGTTAAATGTTACATCCCTTGTAAATCTGCTCACTGATTATCATATGGGTATCACATGTTAAAGAAATAAGAACTCATCAGAATGCACCATGTGAATGTTGGCATAGTGCAGCAGTCAGAGCCTGTGTCAAACCTGCAGATCTCTGGAAAATTGGGGTGTATCTGGATCAAGTTGAAACAGGCCACTCATTCTCTGTGTCTCTGATATATAAGTGACAGTCAAGACAATGAAATTCAGAAAACAATATTTTTTTTTTCACAACAGATGATTCTGAATGGTTTTCAGTCAGCTAAGGTAACTAGAAATCTAAGATTCACCGAGAAATATGTATCTCATCTAAGAGATCATGCAGGAAGAGGGAAAAACCAACAGAGCAATTTGTGACTGATCTGAGACTAAAAAGATTACAATATTAGCTGGCAGTTCCCGGATAGAAAACAGGTCACAGGAACATGGAGGAAAGGGGAGGTGAGTAAAAAAGCATGATGCATATGATGAACCTAGAAATCATTATTAGCAAAACAGTTGGCACTTGACAGGCTACAAAAGCTTTAACTTAAGAAGGAAATTTCCCAAATACATTGTCTGACACTTTAGTGAGAGGTTTCAAACCGTTGTAAGAAAAGGAATTAAGAATAGGAAAATTGCTGAATGAGCCAAATAATCAATAGCTTATATACAAATGAAGATCCTCTTACCCTGAAACATACGATGATGCTTATTGCTCTAAGAGTAACAAAAAAGAAGTACCAGTGTGTATTCATTTGCTAGTCATTTAGATTTAAAAAGAGACAAATCTCTGCCTGTTTTAAGTTCTGAAGCTATCTATCTATCTATCTATCTATCTATCTATCTATCTATCGTGACAACTCTCCTCTGCCTATGAGAGGAGACATATTGGGGAACATGGATAATGCCAAATAGCTTTCAACAGGGGGCCCTAAGAAAAACAGAAGGTATTTGTTCACACTCAACAGTCCCTTTGAGTAATATTGTTTCTGCAGACTACTATTTGGGTTCTTTCCAGCCCCTGAGGGGTTTGACTGCAAAATATAACATTTTTGTTGGTAGGGAGAATACAAAAGACTATAAACATGATGTTTAACTATGAGAAGAAAAAGTTGTATTGCATAACCAGAAGCTTTGGAAAACATGGATCAGCTGAGATAAATCTAAACAAGCAGAAATGTAGCTTCTATGTGAAGACAAATATATATATATGTAAGACAGTAAGTGGTAAGTCACATCAGAGTTGAGGCTTTCAATAGCAGGCATGTTTTACTAGATGTGGAAGGGATACAAAATTATTTGAAAATATGATTCATGTATATACCCTCTTAGTCTAACAGCCTAAACTGACTACCTGGGAATGTTACAGTGCAAGGTTATTCAACAGACATGAGGAGCAACATTAAACTCTTAGAAGATGCTGCAAATGGGCTATTGACTTGGTCTTCACGTAACAGCACAGCTGAAACTGGCAACCAGTGTTTTTTCCATCACAGTTTCCAACAAAGAACAAAGAACAATTATCCACTTGCTCAAATCTTTGGCCTTGATCAATGGTGTAAAAATTTTTATGCTTTTGTTCATGTGAGGGTTCTAGTAGCTTAAACTCCCATAAAGTTGTTGTCAAGGCTAGAAGGTGGCCCAGAAATACCCACCCTAAAGGGAATATTCTTTCAGTTAAAAAAACAACAATCTGACAATCACCAGCACCCTTTCTAGAGGACTCAACAAAAGTGATGGGAACAACATTCATCAAAAAAGTTGTTTATCCATCTCTTTATTTGAAAATGTGCAGTCTCTATGCGAAATTGAAAGAAGGTCACCGGTGAATTGACAATATATAAAAGGCAATTATGGCAAAAGATACATATCCTGCATCACAAAATATGGTTTGGTGTCTGGCCACACTTTGAAAATAATGTTGTAACTGGGGGAAATGAATATGAACAAAAGTAGTGAGCATTAGAGTGTCTGGCAATAATAAGAAGTTGGCACCTTAAGAGAACCACACAGAAACTGTGACATGTTTTCCACTTGTCTGAAAGGGGAAAATTTAGATATCTTGCAAGCAACGATCCCAAAAGTTGAGGCATAAGACATGAAAGTTAAAAAACAATGCTATCTTCTGAAAACAATGATCTTTACTACTTGAGGAGCCTCAGTGTGCCTTAACTGCCTCACAGACCAACTGAACGTTCTCAGTAATTTTAGTTATTTGATTGATTACTTATATGTGCAACAGTGTTTTTAAGTAAAGTTGTTTTTCAAGTGATCTTATTCCACACCTTGACTTCACAGATACTAGGCCTTTAAAAGAGGGTGAGTAGGGTATACTGTGAAGTTCTCAACATTGTTTGGCAAAGTCAGTTAAATCCAAGCATAGAAAAAATAGGTTTTATGAAACCTTCAAGTCAGAAATGCAGAACAGTGTTCACTGTGTGTGAGTGAATAAAAACAAAAAAAAATTGTATTTGGATCCTTTGGGGATGGCAAAAATGAGTTTATCTGCCTTTCACTCTCTGTAACTTAGCAACATACACATATGAAATATACCATTTTGTGGTATATTTCATTCCATTCTAGGCTTAAGATGCAGTACCTGCCCAAACACCCTCTGGAAGAATTGAATGGCTTCTAGAAAGACTTTGTACAATGCCCTCTTTTCCATTAAAACACATATATAGCCCCAGAATACCCAGATTGTCCTGTGTATTATGCAGGCTTAGTCTGAGGAGTTTGCCTCTCACATCTGCCTTGTTTTAAAGATTAAGCTCTATGCTCTGTTTTGCTTGGGTATGCTCTGTATGTGAGGGGTACGTGGGCAATGGAAACACATCCCAGTAAAGGAAGTGCGTGCGTCAATCAGGAAAGAAGGAATATGATCTGTAAGGGGAAACTTTACCAAAAACACAGGAGTACCAAATCCTTAGCCAACCACTTTCTTCTCCTTGTTAACTATCACTGCATCAGAGCTAAGTGGAAGCTGACAAATGCTAACAGTTATTTTGGCATAATTTCAGTTATAACCACTTTCATTTACTTGGTATCTATCACACCATGGCAAAACGTGTTCTTTGTGAACCCGTTGTTCACACAGGGAAAAGGAGGCAGAAAATCTTGCAACTCCTAAGGCTGCAGGCAATTTAAGAATAAAAGCCACAACTTTTCAGATTTTACACATTTTAAAACCTTCCACAAACAAACATAGCTAACACTATAGCACAAATACTTTTATTTCCTCTCAGCATCATTTTACAGCTTTCAGCTTATGGAAATATTTGTCCAAGTTTGGTTCAAATGGCCTTTCAGAAACTTTTTATTAGTCTAATGAAATCTTGAGAGGAGGGGGCGGGCAGGCTATTACTCCAAACTCTGTTGTTAAAAAACACCTTTTGTGTGGAATTTTTGTGAATCCCTCCCCAGAGGTGTGGAATGCAATAAAGATAAGGACTACACCTTGCAGCTCAGATCCATGGGGCTGCATGAAAGGGGCTGCACAGTTACCAGCTGTCTGCTCTGGTCCCTTTCTGGAGAACAGCTGGAAATGCATTCTCCAGAGATTGCATCTGGCTGGATTCCTCTGCACTCAAATCCCATTGATCTGGTTCCGTCCTAGCCCTCTGTACTTGCAGTTCAAAGAACAACGAGGTCTGTAAAGAAATTATTGCCATATTGTTCACTCGGCCACAGTGAGCAATATATAGGATTATAATTAGGAACACATTAAGGAAAACAGCTCAGTGGAGATAAGCTGTTCGACTGCATATGCTTTTTGATGAGGGCTTAGTGCCAATCCCAGAATAAAAAAGATTAAATGTTTGTTACCAATTCTTTTGAACTGCTGGCAGAACATGTGGTAAAGCATTTTTGATTCAAATTAAAAGCATCCTAGGATAAAAATAACCCTGTTCTGTTAGACCTTTCCAAGTGAAACCATTTGTAAGCTGATTTATTGTCTTTTCCTTCACCTCCTTCCACCAGTGTGATTAACATACGTATTTCTGAATCACATGTAAGCCTGGACAGGTATTTGTCTTGTTACACATCTGTGGAGCAAATGGCAATACAAATTGTATGCAGAACGGACGCAGATTTTCAAAGTCTCGGCAAATTGTATTTGACCAAGCGCATAGATAAAAATTTTATTTATCAAACAAGTTTTATCGTTTCTTTCCGGTGGAGACAGTTCTATGAGAAGTCAGCAGCCTGCAGGTGACAATATTGATGTGGAGCCCATGGTAAATAAAGCAGACAGGTTTATAATCAGGGAAAAACCTGTAGGAAGTGAAACACTTCCAAGGAAGAAAGCAGATAGCCGCTAATATCCTTATGAAATGCTTATCACTGCATTTTGTCTTGTCTATTTTTTGTATCTGGGAGATATTATTTTTAGAAATTTTTTTTCAGTCTCTAGAAGATTTTAAACTGCCACCAAGTATACCAGAGAGACTGGAAATCGATAGATTCATGATATGTTCATGGAGTCTCCCACATAAAGACAGGTTTATGATGTTACTGCATGTAAATCACCAGGGCTGAGGGAAAGAGCTGTGTTCTCACTCACATCCTCCTACACCCAGTCATACCATTTTTTACATTGTTTTTGAGCTTCATTTTTAGTGAGCTGCCTAAAGATATGCAACTGGATAGGTACTAATTGCCTGGACCAGAAAATACATGTAATAACATTAACAGAAATATCCACAACAGACTGTTCAGCTCTGTTGAAGAAACAGGGGTTGGAAAAAAGGCAGGAAATTTGTAACAAGAAGATGGATTTAGGAGGCTAAAAACATAAAGTCATCTTACATTCAGAACATATTTCTTCTTTTGGGAAATCCAGTCTAATAATACTAAATGCTTTTAAGCAGTACTATTTTTACAGCATGTGGAACTTCATGGAATTGCTTCAATTCCCATCTATTTGGGATTTAGAGAATTTGTGCTAGGTCTAACATATCATAGGAGCATATTTGTACCAAGTGAGGAACACTCATTTCCGACATGATGTAGTCAGGAGATGGCAGCCTGTTTTGGAGACAGACTTCCAGGAGATTGCTGACCAAAACTGCCAACCGCTTTTGGCTGGGGGCATTCCTAGGTGGCATCTTTGTGAATAAATAGAAATGCTCTTCTGCCTAAGACAGGCTTCCCATCCTCCATAACAAGCTCTCAGCTGTTCACCACATTTAAGACATGCCTGTAAATCTTCTGCTTCCTAGTTTTGTCCCTGCCACTTTGCATGCAGCCCTTGCCATTTCCTCAAAGGTGATTCAATCTTAGTTTTGACTGTAGCAATGTCGACTCTGACAGAATCAACTCTTACTCATTACTTTCTTAAAGAAAATCCAATTGAATTTGTTATGAGATTTCACTTGAAAGGATGCAGTCAAAGGACTGCAGAAAGTGACATGTATTTTCTGAAGTCTGCCAAATTTTTGAGATCACTGGTTGAAACTTGCAGTAGATGACATGAAATTATTTTAAGAAGTGAAATATAATATATGGGACTTAAACTGAGCAGGAGACATTTACATTAGTGAAATGTTTACTGTAGTAAATGCTTATGGTAATCATATTCAAGCTTTAGGCCAAAGTTTTTGTTAATTACCAGCAGAGCAATGTCAAACTTGGTGAGGAACTCAAGAGCAACAAAACAGGGTGTATCAGCCTGGGGTCTGGCCTGGGTCCCAAACACAGGGAAAGACTGCATTGCTAGCAGAATTCAGGAATCAAGACCCATCCTACCGTGAGCATCTGTAGTTCCTTGGCCAAAAGACATTCTTTTTGCCTGGAGGTGGGATCCTGATTCTCCATTTCCTGCTTCTGTCTTTTGAAATGAAGCCTTAGTTACACACTCCCCGGGTTTACCCACATACTTTCTTTGAAGGTACAATCAACCCATGCTGCAGTTCTTATCAAAAGTCTGTCTGCTGGGAAGTGTTAAGAGAAAAAGTCATCCAGACTTGCTGATTTGATTTACCTGGCAGACTAACATTATTCATGTTTTGGGGAATAGAAAGAGATGTAATATGATTAGAAAGAAATGTAATATTAAAACATTCACATGCCATATATCCAGTAAGACAGTAAAAGGAATAATGAAAATCAAATTTAAGAGCCTCTGGCACTGTGGCTGTAATGGTAACATTGCTACAAGATGATGATAACATGAAAGTTTAGATGTGAGTCTTGCAAAAAGGATTAAAAAATAAAAATCTTTTCCTTTTTTAAAGGAAAAAAAGAGGAGATTGAGTCCTTAAAGAAGGAAAATAAGATCAAAGAGAGCTAACTCTTACCCAGTGAAACCTTTCAGAATATTACAATTTTAGAATTATAGTTTGGAATGTAATTTTTTATTTGAGAATTTGTTAAAGCAAGTGAGCAGTAGCTTTAGAATGAAGAGTAGAATAAAATTTTTTCACTTAAGAATGGCAAAATGTTATTTAAAATTTTAAATTAATTTATTATCTCCAATTCTAAAGAGCCAAAAAACCCCTTATAAGTTAATTTTCATCTTAGATATATATCAGGAAGCACACACTGAATGTGTTGCACAAGAGAAGTTAAATAATGATTCCTTTTTATTTAAAACAGCCTAACTGAAAGATTGATATATTTTTGTGTTCTCTCATTCTTTTTTTCACCTCTAAAATCCTTTCTTCCTGTCCTTATCACCTAGAAAAATATCCTGAAATAAGATGTATTTCTTCATTCTCAGTTTCAGAATACTTGACACTACTCCTATTTTTCACAGAACCAGCTGAAAAGCAAAACAAAACACCTTCAAAGCAACCACATCACACATTTTTTCTCTTGGCTTCTAAAGTGGAAGATACATACCTACCTACCTGAGGAGCCTGATTATCCATTGCCTGCTTGTGTACATGCTCACTCAAAATTATCCAAAGGAATTTCAATATGAGAGCCAGACACCGCTAGTTTGGGTTTCCATTTGGCACCCAATTTGCACCCGCCTTCCCAAAGGAACAAAGAACTGTAGATTTGCAACAATAAAGGCATAACTTCACAAGTGCTTTCTTCACAAGCATTGCTCTCTCCCAGACTCTCCCTATGTCTCCATCTTCCCTTCCCTCCTTTGGCCATGAGGGACTCTTCCCACAGACTCACAAATCAGGCCACCTGCGAGGCCAGTACAGGCATAGAGTGCAGCAGCTGGGTCTGGGGATGGAGAATGAGGGTGTATTAAGACTGATGCTGGCTATCCTGCTGCTGGATGCAAGCTGACTTCTATTTACACTAAAAGAGCTTTTGTATTGGGATCTGCTGTCCTTCCAGTGAAAAGCTCCAGCCAAAGGACAGCTTACATGAGTGGCAGTCTCCCCAGAGGCCATTAACAGTAAAAGAGAGCACAGGAAAATGTCTCCCATCCTCATTTCTGTTGTCCCACAATGCCAGTGGAACTTGCCAACTGAGAATGAACTGCACTTAGATAGCTGTTATGGAAGTTGTGGATCAGAATGCTGGTTGATAAAACAGATGGAGTGTTCTGGGACATGTCTTTTATCATATAACACATATTAGACTTCAGTCTAAATGAGCAATAGTCCTAACCAGATGAAGAACAAATACCAGAAAAAACTAGACTACTTGGAAAACATGCTTAGAAGGTTCTGTGAACAGTGACACTTGGCCAGTGTTTGCCTGGAGAGGTCTTGCACTGTTATGGTAGCTTGATTTGCAGTTTTTCTCATCAACATTTTCTACCCTTTCTTTTTCTTAAGAGAATTTGTAATTTTTATCCAAATGTCTATTGAGATGTCACTGTTCATGCCACAGTAACTGCAGCTTTTACTCGAGAAGGTTACTGCTCTTTTTCATATGCTGCACAAATTATGTGTTCTCCACAAGATTCCATTAACCCTATAGGAGTCAACTATAAAGTTTTTCAGACCCTAAAATGGATGCAGCCATAAAGAGGTGTTTAATCTAAGAAAATAGGGAGCATTTCTGAGCCAAGTTGTATTCTGTTTAGTGTTCCTTTGTGTGCTTGGGATAGCACGACTGTCAAAGGACACGTTTACAGCCAAGGCAGAGAACCTCAAGAGTACAAGCAGGGAGGTTATTTGTATATCCAAGCATACAAATTTACTAAATCTGTGCTATGCAAAGAGACACAGTTTCAGAACTCTTCTCACAAAAGAGCCTCCATTAAAACCATTGGCACACACGTATGCCTTTGGCCTGGTCTCCCTGCAGCTCCTGACTGCCTGAGGGTGGCAGACAGCAAAAGCCAGGGTTTAACTCTCTGCTCTCCAAAGCAAAGAATGGCATCTTCAGTGGCACATATCCAAGAAAAGTCTTGGAAGGCAGAGCATTTCTGGGATACTGTGGCAGGGTTTCCTTCCTGTTTCCTTTTTGCTCCCAAATGCTATTAATTTACTGCAGGCTTTCCTCAGCATTGAGCTACTTCCCTGTCATCTCCAGCTCAGATATTCTAGTTAGTCAGTAAGAAAGAAAAGGACATAGCCCCTCTTCCTTCCAGGTCCACCATATCCCACTTGCTCTCTGTCCACCTGGTCTCAGCAGGTCACTGATGAAGGAGCATCACTTCTGCTGCACCCGACTCTTTCCCTTGGGTAATCCAAACCATTGTCCAGCATCAAGTTAATGAAGGAGATTATGGCAAATCTTTTCTTCATCTTAAGTGCTTGTAGAAAATCAGAGGGATATGGTTAGTACTGTGCAGTGCAAATGCAGGAATTTACTAAAACATGAAGTCTTGGTATAAAATTCTTACTACATGGAACCATATTATTTGAGTTTTTCCAAAAACAACCTCAAGACCATGTTGTTAAAAGAGAATATCCAGAATATGATGAATATGATGAATAAATAGCGTCTGAAAATTGTTTGAACGAAAAAGCCCAACGTTCCCATCTAGGAACGGGTTCAGATAACTTGGAGAAGCCCCAGCCTTGCTGAGTAGAGGTCTTGGCAAGTTTCAGGATCTTTTCGTATTATTGTTGGCAGGCCACTGCCTACAATCATGATACCTTCAATTGCTGGGGTACCACACTTCAGAAAGTTTTGTTATGGCTAATTAAGCAACAGGCACAGCAAAGGCTGTTTATTCTTTATTTTACGGTAGCATTAATAGGGAAATAAGCATGTGAATTGAAATTACCAATTGGCTCAGAAGTTTTTCATATCTCAGAAAATTGCAAACAGCCTGTTCTCATTTCTCATTGACTTGGTAATTTTTCATTTGAATCAGAGGGCATAGTATATATTCCATATAAGGAAATTAATATATTTAAAGAAATTATTTGCTTGATATAAGTTTCTTTTTAAAGTATATGCTTTGCAGATGTCATTTTCATGGAATAATTTACCCAGAACTCAAAACAACTATTAGGCAGTCTGTCTTTCAAAAGGCATTCAGCATGTTATTCACATTGTTGATAATAGCACAAATATAAATATCTAGAATAGAGAGGGAACGGGAACCTGTGTGATTACTCAGGACTGATGTCTATATATGTATGCATACATACATGCAAAGTCTATATATGTATTTGGCTTCTGAGCAGATAATTACATATTGCATATGAAAGTCTTGTTTATATGAAGAAAAACTTTCACCTAGTCTAAAATGCTGTTTTGCTATAATGGGAATGATAAGCTGTCATTAATGTCTACAAAGTTAAACAAATTTTCATAGTAGAGGATGGATGTTATGGTAACTGTTTAATGAAAATATATCCCACAGGGCTCATGAATTTTCTATATTATTATTTGGACTAGGAAAAAAGGCAGATAGAGTATAGCAAATTGACTGCACCAAAAAAACAGGTGTTAGTTGTTCTTATAATTCTGCTTATATCAAGACCCTCATGCACAAGCACTACTGGAGCAATTGTTGCATTCACAGATACAGCAGGCCATATTATGTTTTTCCACTGTATCAGCATATTCAGAAAGGCATTTCACTGTGATTCTCACTGTGTACTGTGGAAATCCTCTAAGAATTCTCATCCTCATTTCATTTGTCTACACATTTGCCATTACCAGATAAACTAAGATGCTGCAGTCAAAAAATTGATGAAAATATGTGACATATTGCTTTATGAAGGCTTACTGTCCCCTACCATTAGTCTTAAATTTAGATGTTCCAGATATATCTATAGCACAAAATTAAATATCGCTTGTAAACATTTTTCCATTTGTATTTCTAAAATCTTTTACCTTCAAAGACAGGATGCCTACATCCACATTATCTGCTAGGAGCAGCTGTATCTGCTCCCAAACTATACCAAGAAATTGTCTGGTGTAGTCTTAAGTGGAATAGGCCAAAATCACACCGTGGGCTGTTTAAATAGTAATATTACAGATGACTGAATTCCAGTAGTGAAGTTCATTCCTTGGCATTACTTAATTTATCATTAGACACAAAACCATCAAAGAAGAATGCACCTAACCTAGATGCAGTTTATCAGTGCAGATGCCTTTACTTGAGCTAATGCCATGATGTTGCTTTCATTGCCAAAAAGTACATATTCCTAAAGAATAATTAATTAATATTCTTAAAGAATAATTAATTAATTAATTGATTAATAATTAAAGATTATTCTTATATTCTTATTATTCTTTTCTCCTCCCTAATGTTAAAGAGGACTGAGGTGACTAGTTCAAATCTACATGTCCACCACAGATCAGGTGTTCTTCTCCATGGGACCTTCCAGAGAATCCATTTTTACTGCAAGGAGGTATTAGAGGTGGATTCCTTCTCAGCCTCTCCTTTTCTCTCAGAAGTTTATGCTTGCATTTTGTTTAGGAACAGCAGTATGAAAAAAAGTGCACTGATTGAAAGTATTTTTGTTTGTTTTACTATGCAATTACTAATAATTAAATCTGTCTGGAAGTTACACAAAAGCCCTCTATCTCTGGATTTCCAGTCAGTCTATGCCGCAAGATGAGAAACCAGATATGTTAACAGAGCAAGCAACTCAAACCCTTCCAAAGCTGTCAACTTTCTTGAAAAATACATCATAGGTAATTAGGAAAAAGATTAAAGCTCAAGGGATTCCATTCAATCAATTTCCAACTGATAATGCAAAATCACAAAGCATTCAGTGGTGCTGAGAATCAACCTAATTCTATTGCTGGGAATATGCTTTGACTGATCAAACTATTAAGTCTGCATTGTCAACTCACTTCTTTCAAGGCTCCTCAAACTTGTTCAAACAGCATGAATAAGCTTTATTTATTATTTATCTTGCAGGATACAGTGAAGTTTTATGTAAACTTACAAAAAGAAATAGTGATATTTTCTTTCCCCACAAGTTTCCGAATTAGAGGCAGACAAAAGCAAAGTGTCTGGCAAGGAGTAGGAGAATGTAACTGTAGAGATATTTGGATGAATATTGAACTAGATGTACTTGCAGTTTTTTATGTGCTGGATTTAACACTGTGTTATTTCAATTTTCCATCTCTCTAAATCTGGTAAAATCAATAGAATTCAATGGAATAAAAAGATAAAAAGTTACAATAATCAACCCGTACCTTTGCACATAAAAATCTGTACTTTCATGTGTGATCTGTGAGATTATCCACATTTTAAGAAATATAGTTTGAGGTGTTACTCATTCTTGATTTTAAAAGATGTCAAGAATACATCCGCTAGCATACACTGTAAGATGTCCAAAAAATACTCAGGCTGTGTTCTTCCATTCAAAAGATTTTTTTGAAAGAAGTTCATTAAAGCACAAGACAAAAGAATGAATGGTAGTACAACAGCAAAGAGGGAGAAAAAAAAGGCAGAAAAAAAGCGCATTTTCTTACTATATAAACTCCAAATCAATTTTTCACTAAACAATGGGATTCATTTCCACTTGTATTTTTTTCTCACAATGTCATAATACATTTTTCAGTTGAGTTTTTAGCTGTGGGACAAAATCTGTATGTTTAAAATTGCCTACTGGTTTGGGCTTTACCTCAAAGAACCACTTATGAGTGCTTAATTTTAAGGGATCAAATCCCTAATGTCCTCTAACAGCCAGAAATATTACTGACAGTTTCAAAAGAATTGAGAAAGGGATCACACAGACTGGACTTCTCCTTGCAAGCCTATCTACAGAGAAAGTGCAGCTGCTTTCAGAAAAAGAACAACCTAAGAGGACTAAAGAGCAGTAAAATATAACAGGTTATTATCCTTCACAACTATCTAAAAGACGTGCAAAAAGTAAGGACGGCTTGCTCGCAGAGAAGGTGAAGTGACAGGCATATAATGATGGAAAGTTTACTTTGTTTTGGTCTTCATAAAACACTTTCCAGAAGTATATAGACAATACCCAGCTAAGCATAACAGAACTTGGAGTTCAGTGAGAACAGCATTTATAATTCTGAGTTAGTTTCTCACCTGCATTAAACTCTAGACTTGAGAGATTCCCATACCTTTAAGGAAGTCTCAAGCCAAATAATAACACTACTTAGGAATGAAGCATTTTTGAATCTTCTCTCTCTCATATTCATAGAAGAATAATTTTACGACTGAGATAAAAACCTACATGCACTTGGGATTTACAGTTTGAAATCTCCCAGACTTGGAGGTAAGAATGAGGTTCTCCTCATTATGCATCTGGAAAGTTTCTTTTTAAGTACACGAGTAGAGGAACAAGTTGTGCTCAGACTTCTGCAGAGTTGTTCAGCAGTTAGAGAACCAGATGTGTAAGACCTTTTCCCTAATTTTTGGAAAAAAACAGTCCCATAGCTCCTACCTCCTTGGAAAATACCTTCACCACCACATAGCCTTAAGCTAAAAGTTTTCCACTCTGCAGAGCAATATGGGGCCACTGGGAAAATAAGCAATAAAAAGCTGATTCTCTTATTTAATGATGAGCACAATACTTTCAGAAAAGAAATATTTTAGATTTTCTTCATCTACACCTTGTGTGTTCAGTATTCATAAAGATATTATTGACCAAAGCACAAAATTAAAGCAAAAGTCAGAACTTCAGACAGTCTAACTATATTCATCAGAAGTCTATAGAGTAATTTGCTCCTGGTTAATCTTGTCCTTCTCTGACCTAAGTCTGGGGAGTTTAAAGTGGATTCATCACTCCTTGCACTGCATCAGCTTAAAGACAGCTGAGGAAGACTGGAATAACATCTAATTGGTGGCCAGAGCTCAGTATGGGGGCCAATTCTGTTTAATACCTGTGTCCAATTTTGGGTCCCCAAATTCAGGAAGAACATTGAGGTGCTGGAGCAGGTCCAGAGAATGCCATTGAAGCTGGTGAAAGGTTTGGACCACAAGTCTTATGAGGAGCAGCTGACAGAGCTAGGGTTGTTTAGCCTGGAGAAAAGGATGCTCAGAGAGGACCTTATCACTTTCTACATCTACCTGAAAGGAGGCTGTAGCCAGGAGGGGGTTAATCTCTTCCCCCTGGGACACGTGACAGAATGAGAAGAAGTGGGCTCAAGTTGTGTCAGAGGAGGTTTTGATTGGATATTATGAAAAATTTCTTCTCAGAAAGACTTATCAAGCACTGGGAGAGACTGACCAGGGAAATGATGGAGACACCACCCCTGCATCTGAAAGATGCACAGATATGGCACTTGGGGACCCGGTTTAGTGATGCACTTTACAGTGTTGGGTTAATGGCTGGACTCAATCTTAGAGGTCTTCTCCTACCCAAACAATTCTACAATTCTAAGGTTCCGTGACATGTCTGTGCTTTAAGATTTTTACCTATGTCCTGGTTTAGAGCAAATTTGGGAGGAAACCTCTGAAGGGTATTCCACTGGAAAGCAAATCCAAACAGCCCNTTCGCTCCCAGAACCATTTTAAATGAACAGAACTCAATATACAGCACAAACAGAACAGATAATTAGGGATACAAACATCATAAAGTCACTCTAGGACAACCTGCTTCACCACCTGATGAATTAACACATCCAACTCATCATTAGTCCACACTACAAGATCTTGCAAGTGTCTAGATAAAGTTCAACAACCTGAGATGAAGACTATCTGAACCTCTGCTGAGTACATTTGGTTTTGTTTATACTTTGTCTGCTTTAATCTTAATTGATGCATATATTTCTTAATTTACCTAGTTTACCTTAATTTATTGTCCATAATGTCAATGTCACTACTTCTGAATGACACAAAGCACCATTCTCTTTCTGTCACATTCATTTTTTTATTCAGCCTAAATCTTGTTCTCATCATTGAGAACTCACATGTAACTTGGCTTTTGCTAAATCTTAGGGAATAATTTTCACAAGGTTCTTCAGACCTACCTTATTTTGAAACAGAGACTGTCTAGCCTGTGTTTGGTCTCATATTTAATTTAAAATAAATCATATCTGGATTCAAAGATATCTGTTGCAGTTAGAACTTCCATTATGTCTTTACCATGTGCCAAAACAAAACTGATAAAAGCATTACCTCTGTTTCTGTGACTTGGAAAGAAAGGTTTGAGCCTTCAAATCCAGCTATATTAGGGTGCTATCAATATAAAATGCAAATATTTTTCAGACTATTTATGTGAAAGTAAGTTTTTCATTAAAAAAATTATGATGATATTTCTATCTCTTAAATCATTAAGGAAACGTGTATCCATGTATAAGTCCAGTCTGGAGTCACATCAGATTTCTGACATAAAATATCACTACCAATAACTATTTTTAGGTTTATTTGGCAAATGGGAAGTTGAGTTTAAATTGCCTTAAACTTGAATTTGCACAATTTGTTGTCAGTTGCAAAATCAGAAATTCTTGAGAGATTTATATATATGTGTGTGTATGTGTATTTATATATTTTATTTATTTGTTTATTTAAATTTTCTCTTTTTTTGTAAAAAACTCCACAAGAAAGGTAGGTCTGTAGCATTTACTAGCTCTGTTTCTACTTACTGGCCTGGCTTGAGTTAGGAATTTTAAAAATGACTACAGAACAAAAACCAGACAAGAAACTTTATGTCAGCTTTTTTCAAAACCAAAGTAGCGGTTCATTGGAAACACGCTTTGAGTTTCGCACAGTTGTTAAAGTCAGTTCTTCTTTTCTTTAAACTTGTTTGCCCGTTCCAGATTGATAAAGACTCTGTTAGTAGTGCCATCAGGTAAAGAGGTCTCTGGCAGTTTCAACTTTGGTGGTAAAATTAGTAGCTAGACTTTGCTAACAAAATCTGGCACTCATCAATCTACATTGACCACATGTGATGAATTTTCAGCAAATACCCTTTAGCATGATGAACTCAGACTGATTAGGATTTTGCCACCATTGTGAAGGCAAGGCAAAAATGTTTAGTGACAAGTGACACAGAAATCTTCAGGAGAGATTCACCCACAATTGTGATTCGAGAAATTAAAATCCCCAGAATTTAAGACACCATAGCAAAACCAGTTGTTCTCTTATGTGACTAGACAATAGCATTTTTGAGTAAATTAGGCCTTTAAAGCCACACTCAAGGTCCCTTCATTTTGCATATAAAAGAACTTGTAATTTGAAGTTGGTATTACAGCTATTATTGCACTGCTGCTTTCCAATACTAAGGTATTGTATCCATACATACTAAAGATGGAATTCCATATTTAAGTATTTTGAGAGGTCAACTATAAAAATACAAAAATACATTCAAACAATGTCTAGATTTTCATGGCAATAGAGATTTCAATAATTTTTAACTTGGCTCTAATGGCAGAAGAAATATTGCATTAGAGAAATGAGGCATTTAGCCTCAGTGATGACTATATTTAGACCTACTCTTGCTGCTCTACATGAGAAGCAAGAGTCCAGCAGAATTTTTCTCTGATAACATTGTATGTTCAGATAACTATTTTGTCTCCAGGCTGCTCCTTTTGTATGCAGTTAGAAGTTCCTACACACTTGGTCAAATATAAAATTATTATCATAACTGGGTTGTGAAACAGCACAGGAAATATTAACTGCAGACTTCTTTGTAATCATGATGGTCTTGAAGCAACTGGAGGCATAAGTAAATCCTAAAGCTCACAAATACCATATTTTTTTCCTGCCTATTTTCCATAACAGATTTTTGCTGTTTCTTCATCATATGATTTGGTTAATTTTTTCATGTATTTTTATCCTGGATTCCAAGTAAATGCTTGCCAAATCTAAATTCCTGCAAAATAGCTGGGCCACCTGCATCCAAATAGCAAAACTCCTAGAGGTGATGATTGAGGGGTGTGGGAGTACTGCTATCTTTCTCCAACTCCATCCTTAGTTTGGCGTGCCTTTTAAATTCTTTTGCTAATAGGATGATTCAGAGTTTAAAATCAAACATACGCTTAAGTATTTTGGCAAATCATAGTATCATCCATGGAACTCACTCAACATATTAACAGCAGACCTGAAAATATCCAGTTGGACAGTTTTTTAAAGTTTTAGTGTGTGAAAAAAATATTGATTCTCTCTGACCTTTTTTTTTTTTTTGAATTTGAGTTTGCAGGAAAAAATTTTATAGTGCACCACTTGATGGGAATGTTAGGGGTGAGATAGAAATCAACCTCTTTTCCAGCTGCTGGAGAGTTTGGTGTTTTGGATTAATCAATCAAGTGACAGTGTGAAGTGTACAATAAAAATAATCAATGTGCTTCTCCAACTGTCTCTTCTTAGCCATTTCTAGAACCTGTGCTGCGTCTTAAGAGTTCATGGATTGAGGTCAGATCACTGGCATATTTTTTCTGTGGAGAAATACAAATATAGTTTTTCTTTTTAATACCTAAATAAATCTTAATAGCATGGACAGAGAAGAATCCAGCCACAGCAGTCTCCTAATGGCATAGAGATTTTGTTCCGCAACAGACAACATCTCTATTTTTGTTCATTCAATGTTATTCAACCCTTTGAAACACTGAGAGAAAATCTGTTGAAACAAGTGTTTTGCATTTATGAAAAAAAATTCTAATGGAAGTCTATGAACAAATTGGAAAGGGTTTTCATCAACAATTGGGAAGATAAACATCTGAAACAACATATTTGTCAAGTCAACAGGCTGATTTTTATTTTATTTTTGTGAAGACTGGAATATAACCTTTAGAGGACAATACAAAACACAATCCGGAAACCCTAAGAGAAAGGAAATCTATGTCTGGCTTGCAGATACCCTTCTTCCATTCACCAATCCTTAACTTTAAAAAGACTACAGAAAACTTCCTTGTGAAGGGGAGGGACAGACACTAATCTGTTCTCTCTTGTTACAAGTGACATGACCAGAAGGAATGGCCTGAAATTGTGTCAGGGAAGGTTTAGGGGTTTAGATTGGGTATAAGAAACAAAGTTCTTCACCCAGAGGGTTGCTGAGCACTGGGATGAGCTCCAAAAGGAAGTGGCCACAGCATGAATCTTGTCTGAGTTAAAGAAGTTTTCGGACAGTACCCTCAGGCACATGGGGGTCATCCTGTGCAAGGCTAGGAGTTGGACTTGAAGTTTCTTGTCGGTCCCTTACAAGGCAGAAATTTCTGTGATTCTGTGGCACTGTACCTGCAGTTCATGCACTTGTGACTCTGCTTGCACATTCAATTTTTTTTTTTTTCTTTTCCTTCCCTTCCTTCCTCTTATGTCCCCTCTCTACCACTCCCCAATTCCAACTTAGTCCTTCAGGCACAAAGATCCATAAAAATCCATATATTGGTCATTGGTAGCTTTCTAGAAGGAAATTGCAGTTAGAAGAGTAAGAAAGCTTGGAATATATGTGTATAATATAGAGTACAAAGGTGTTGAATATTTGTGGATGTTGTCTGCTACTAGTGACTTAATGTTCCTTTTCTGACTTCTCTAGATGTCTGTTGGGTATCTGTGAAGACATTTCACCCAACTGACAACTAAGGTTACATGTACTTTTGGTATAACATTTTTTGGTGTCACCACACATGCCAGAAATTATCGAAACTGCTAGGAGTAGATCCCCCTGTCTTTCCATAAGTTATTTATATCTAGAGATCAAGTTAGCTCCTTTCAATTTTGTAGACTGCATTTCTGAGCTCAAGTTGTAGACTTTGTATTGAGCACTGTGTGAAAATACATCTTGCGGCCAAATCTTCAAATAAGCTGAAGTCATAAAGAAAATATCAGCCGTAGCAGTTGCGAGGCACAGGAGCACTACACATAAAATGAATGCGCGGTGCCCCGGCCGGGGGGAGCGGCGGTAGGGTGTTCTCAGCGGAGGGCTCGCGCCGCTGAAATCTGCTTCCCTTGGCCCGCGGCCAGGGCCCCGGTTTGGCGAAACTCGGAGCGCGATGTAAGGCCTGTCTGTTCGGCGGGGCGGCTGAAACGCCGCTGGATTATTCTTAGCAAGAGGATACGGTTCGGGGAGCTGTGGATTTTNATCGGGTTGGGGGGGTTTTGGTTTTTTTTTTTTTTTTTTTAAATTTTATTTTATTTTGTTGTTTATGAGATCCTTGATTATAAAGAGATCTGTCTTTTTCTGATGCTTAGGATTATCATTCAGGAAGTGCAGGACAGATGCACAATAATGAGAGGCCAATATTAATTAATTAGATTTGCTTCCTTTTCAATCAGGCACTGCATACGTGAATGAGAGTACAATAAAATCATGCTCTAAATCATAGATTAAGGGTGACTGTTTCCTTCTTAGTAGAGAGAGCAATTTTTAATCAACTGTCCTTGATTTCAAATACAGACCATCCTCTCAGACATGTCACCTTGCATTTAACAAATTAATTACACATTTTCCAATTTGAAGTTATCTGAGTTCTTGCCAATTTGTGCTGGGATTACTTCCTGAGCTATAGACAGTTTAGGAGGTTTCTGTTGTTGTTGTTGTTGTTGTTTTAAAACCCGCTGTGCTGGAGGGAAATGAAGTCTTGACTTTGATGTTCTTAGTGCCTTTACAGCTGTAGAGTTGACCATCTGTGCCTCCTCAGGTTTCCTCAGGGAAGAGCAGTAGGATACAGTTAGAAGCCTCCGGGGATGACATTGGGTAAAAAGTGTGGCTGAGAAGTCTCACAGCCATCAGATCCTGGCTGCCAAGGCATTGCCTGTAAGGGGTATTGGAATTATCTTAAATTGTCCTGGGCTAATTTATAGCCTGCTTTGTTGCCTTGATTGCAAGAGCAACTAGATGGTTAAAAGGAGGATTTCCCAGTTTTGTTCTCGGGGTAAGATACTTGGTCTCTTTTGAACTTAATTAATGGCCATATGAGAAGGTGTCTCCTCTGTTTTGTGAATTGTCTTTGCTACTGAAAAGAGCAACTAGCGAAGCCTGGTTTCCTGCAGTTTTGTGTCTTGTGTTCCATTCACTGGAATATCCCTATTTACTTTGCAAAATCCTTGACTTTCAGAGCTGCTGGGAAGGAAGGGGCACCATTTGCTACGGCTGAATCACGTATGTGTTGGTTGTCTGGTTATTTTAGCAAGTGCTTCTCTGTCAGAGAGTAGTTGCATCTTGACTTTTGCACATCCATAAGGGAAAGAAAAGAGATCTCTGTACATTCTCCATCAATGGGACCTTAACAGGCTCTCATTCCCAAACAGTTGGTTACTGCTGATCAAA
This sequence comes from Rhadina sibilatrix, assembly GCA_013400275.1. Taxonomy (NCBI): domain Eukaryota; kingdom Metazoa; phylum Chordata; class Aves; order Passeriformes; family Phylloscopidae; genus Rhadina; species Rhadina sibilatrix. Next base: position 106,385 of record VWYO01014962.1, read on the forward strand.
CTCATAGGAATTATATCAAAAAGTGGCTAAGTTTTTACAGTTCTTGGAGGGCTGATAATAAACAGAAATGGCAGGCTATTCAGACAGTGTAATAACGCACACCTTGTTTTTTTGGGAAACAAGGGGGGAAATAGTTTTAAAGCGAGACATTCACATAGTCTGGCCAAAAAGTTTTGAAGAAAACTTAAAAAGGTACTTTCTGATTTAAAAAAAAAAAAAATGCTTATTCATCAATGTGTCTTCTGACAAAGAAAATAAAAGTGGAAAGTTTTAATGAAGTCTTTTTTTCTTTATACATTATATATCCATTATTTATACATGGAAATAGAAATTCTGAATCACACTTTGTGCAAGAATAGAATAGAATAGAATAGAATAGAATAGAATAGAATAGAATAGCATTCAAAACTGAGGTTGAGGGGTTTTTTCAACTCAAGGATTCAACTATTTGCAAGCATGTACTTAAGCTATCCAAAATTATAATTTAAAAAACAACTTTTTAAAACTTAAAAATAAACTTAATTCATAAAGCAATTGATTTCAATTATTTTATATTTAATATACTAATATTTATATTTAATTATTTAAAATAATTTTAAGAAGGATGCTATTATATTTAATGTTTAGGGGTTTTTCCTAATAAATTACCTCAGTAACACCATGGTACTTGATTTGGTGCTCACCAAAGGGACAGTGGCCTTTTTAAATTAAAAGAGCAAAACTTTTTAAGGCCAGAAGGGATCATTAGGCTGATTTATGTTGCACAACTGCATGACACAGAGTATGAAATTTTAACAAGTGCTTTTGTCATGAAGTCCATGACTATAGTCTGAAAGTGTACCTTTTAGACCTAAAGTCGATTTAAGCAGTATAACTGCCACAGGATCCAGAACTTCCTAGAAAGGGTGTAGAAAAGGTTATTTTCTTCAGAGTCTATTTTGCAACCATGACAAATCTTTTTCTAGTGAGATATGTGCAGACCCTGCTTTTTAAATTACCCGCTTCACCAGGCATTTTCAAAGCAGATGGCCAAGAAAAGATGAAGTTTTGCAAGAAGGAGTGGGAAACAAGCCAGAAAATGCAGAGCATGGGAAAGGGAGAGACTGTCAAAGATAGTCTAGGTTAAGACACATAGAGATAAGGGAATCTACAGCAAGAAGAAGGAATACGACCATCTCTGTTACTTTCCACTGTTCTGGGGGAGAACAACTGTTGTAAATCCAATTCAGCAAGCCAATCCTTTCCACAGGCTTTGCACTACTGATAAGTAAACACTTGAAGAAGCCCACAACATCTGAACAACTACATCACCCAGGCAACCTAAGGAGTGGGTGAGGCAAATAAGAAATGAGCCATTGTTAAAGAATTGGCCTAGTTTAATCTGGAATAACAAACTCTGGAATGCAAACATCATTTTTTTTTTTTTTTCCATGATATAACTTGTGAGGTTATATTAAAAATTACAGATAATAAAATTTCAAAATTGTTCACCTCTAAGGATTAAAATGTTTGAATTTCTTGAAAATTTCATGTTAATTGTCACAATTTCTAGCTTTAATGCCCTTACTTTTGGGATCACTTGGCCACAATTTTATCAATCGATGGCTCATCAGTTCAAAAATGACATTTTTTAAAACAAAAATATTCCAGTAAAGTATGTTAATTGCCTAAATAACCAGGTTGGGTCTGTGTCAACTCATCTACCCTTTGCTTCCTGGGTGTTGGTGTAAGTGCCCATTTGGGTGCAAATCAGTGCTGTGCCCCCAGCTGTGATGTTCTGTAGTTTGTCTACAATGTGTGGTTATCAAATGAGCATATCTTAGGTGTGCAACTGGAATTTTTTGAAAGATGCCATTTTGATTTATCTACATTTTATTTATCATATAATTTCAAAATTATAACATTTCAAATTTATGGTTCTGAATGGTTTTAACCATGATAATAAGTTTGCTTTCTTTCAGTCAATTCCTAAGACTAATAAAGCAAATAAAATATTACTGGTTTGGAGGTTTTTTTGGCCTAAAAACACTGCTACAAATTGTCAGGTTCCATTCCATTTTAACCTTTTTTTTTGATAAAGAAATAGAGATATGAGAAACTAGAGAGATGAAATCCAGAGAAAGTGAGTTGTATATCAGTGCAAAATATTCTTATTTTTTAATGCCAAAGATTGATGTTCTAGGATAAGTCCAAGTTGAAGTAACATAGTCCAAGCATTGAAAATTGCTATTAATTTACCAACCCTATATCCTTTTACAAACAATTCATTTTTTTCTTCTCAATCTGTATCTATTTCTATTATAGCTCTGAAGCACTGAGCTCCCTCTTGTGACTAGCACCTGAACATTATTCTGATTTTGAGACTACACATCCTACACATACTCTTGAGAGAAGGGGAACTGTTCAGATACAGGATTCCATCAGATCAACCCTACTTGCATCTAATAATGTCCTTTAAAATAGGCAAGAGTGGTTGTCTGGAACCTTCCCCATTTTTGGTAGCCCACCCTTTGCATAGCTGCTTTTTCAAATAAATATACTACATGTTAATTAGTATATTATATAGACTAAATATAAATTTACCAAGCATAGAACCAGGAAATAGAACCCATCGTATCTGACAGCAATTTCCTCTCAGAGTTGTAAGGTTGTATTTCTTTATTTACACTTGGTGATGAAGGTATAATGGTTCATTAGCATAGGCACATTAATTTCTGTATGATCTGTGCTGCCTTTGTATAGCTTATTCCAAGATGGTGTTAAGGAGCAACATTCACAGCTGTGTAACTATGAATACAGTATGTTCAATAACGGTGAACTTTCATTTGATACATATTGGTAGAAATGTTTTGCATAGAAATGACCCTCAGTAGAAGACTGAATATGAGAAAAAGTCTGAAATGTACAGAACAAGAGAAATCCAGGTCAATATGCCCTTCTTTAGCTTTCTGACTTGGAACATGAGTTCTTTGAAATTATTTATTGGTAGATGAGAAAGAATAAGTAACACATCCCCTTCATATACAAATTTGAAATTATGTGGTTACAGTTGGGAAAAAAAATTGTGACTAATCCAGTCTACATGTTCCCAAGAATTTCCACTTCCTTGCACATAAAGAGAGCTTTCGAGGGTTATATTTTTAATACTTTTAGGCAAAAAGAGAAACAAAAGAACAATTAAAAGGTATCTTGCTTAATAGAATTATTTGTAAGAACATTAATTTTCACCTCTTTTAAGTTCTAATATTAACCAGTACCAAAACCTTCACTCTGCCATTTTTAACATACTCAATCATGCAGTTCCCATCATCTGACAGTGTAAAAGTAGGATTAGGTTTACAGTTGCTACCATTGCAAACTGCCCCAAATTTAACATTGGATATAAACCTCCTATTTTCTCAGACTATTGCAAAATCGATTTTATTATGTCGAATGTACAGGTAGGCACAGGTCTCTGTGACAAAGCAAATGCCTTTGCTAATCTTGTTATCCACAGATGCAGTAATATATTTTTCCAGGCAATAGAAAAACACATACCCTGAACTCTACAGTCCTTACTCATACTAGTCTACTGCTGAAGAGGACTGGAACTTTGAACAGTGTAGAGTTACAGCTTAATGAATGCTAGTTCTTCTGTATAGGAGAAATTCATATGCTTTCATACTCTCTCAGCTTCATTTCCTTCCAAGGCTCATTAATTTTTAAAAGAGCCAGCTTTCTTACCCTTGCCTCCTAGTAGGTGGTGTTGCACTACCATAAATATAAGGGTATTTATAATTTTAGCTGGAAGAGGAGTATGATAAAGCTCAATTGCACAGCCAAAGAGGTTTGGGTAAGTATCCACATCAGCCTTAAGGAAAGCTTCAACAGATTTCATGGTGGTCACTGGGTTGCCTAATTTGGCCACATAATGTTTCTTTATTGGGCAGAAAGCAGCATGATTGTTATTTCTAAACCCCTAGCAATTTTTCAGGACTCAGATGCTGTGCTTGTCACAACCAAATCATACAGTGAAGAGAGAAATGGTCTTTTTCAGAATTCTAGGTTTATCTCACTGCAACTTACGGACTCATTCAGCAAAGTGGAACATGTAATAAATAATGCATTCATTCTGAGGTGTTCAGATCATTGAATGTGGAGAGGTTGAATGTTGTTGCTAAAGCAGTCAAAGGAGACAAGTGGAAACAGCTGCAAGCAGTCATGAATAGCCCAAAAGTACAGGTCCATGAGCAAAATTTTAAATATCACTTAATCACCTTTCTATTCAGTTCCTCAGTAAATAGCAATGTACTCAATCTTCAGACTTGGCATTGTTGACACTCCCTTCAAGTCAGTAAAACGTCTTTTCTCTTCCATTCTGTCATTATTCTCTATTTCTTGAGAAATATTTCTACTACTTCATAGTACTTCTATGACCTGCTGTCCAAGTGACATATTATATTACTTTATCTTTACAGAGTGAGATACAGCTCCCATTATATGGTATATTTCCACCACTTCCTTTCTTTTTTGAATGTTCTGCTCATTCTTTTCCTTCTTAAAGAGACCAAACAAAATTTCAGAATAAAAATGAGAATGTAATCATCTGACTGTTCAGTGGAAGGCCCTTTAAAACCTGCCAAAATCCTGGAAAAAACTTTTTCTTTCTTTTTTCATCCTACTGCTGTGTAATTATCTGAGAAATATTTCACAGGCTCTTTGATTCAGTGTATTTTGTCAAAAGCCTGAATTCTACAAATGCAACTGGTATTACTGATCACAAGGTACTCATTAAATAGACTAGTATATAAAGCTGAGTTTTGCTTGAGCAAAATAAGGGAAGGACTGCAGCATTAGCAAGTTTTTCTGTGCTCCTTTGTGAGAATGGTGCTGTGAGTGTTTCACTGTGACACAATACATGGTCAACAAGAATCCTTGGGTTGGTTAGGTGAGCAACCCAAATTTTGCTCACTGAAGAGAAATCTCAAAAAACTTTTCCTGAGCATATTTAAGCCAAAAAATATATTCACCAGAGGTTACTACTCCTTGAAAGATGCTTACCGATTTGTGTGACGTCAAAGCAAGTTTGATTCAAATTCGAATCCTCATAGAGCATTGCAGCTCTAGGCAACCTTTATGCTGATAAAAGGAAGAAAGGAGGAAGCAAAGTTCCTTGCTTCCCACTGAATTCATACATGCGTTACATGCACAAGACCGATTCTTGGGCCAACAGAGTGGCCTTGAAATTTTTAAAATATTAGATAGAGAACAATTTATTATTGGGCCTTTTGAAAGTGCTGAAAATCTTCTGTCATGGACAGATTCATGAGCATGAGTTGTAAAACTTATTCCTAACAATGGTCCTGAAGAACAATTGATGGCTAATCCTAAGAGCACCTCCAATCCTTAATTGCTGATTTTTCACCTTGAAGGCCTCATTTACTGACATTTATCATTTTGATTTTATACATAATATTCAAACTCATGGCACTGCACAGCTGTGTGGAGATTTGCAAACAAGGAGGTCCAGAGGGTAATCTCTCATTGTGGTTAATCAAAGTAGAAGAGAATAAAGAGGAATTTTTTTTTTTATCCTGGATCCATGACCAAGTTCATATCACACAACACAGGAACCTATAATCTCTATTGTCAGGGTGAAAGTTACTGAAAGATGCTTGTGTAGGTCCCTTTCATTTCATGTTTGTTTATGCTTCTCCATTCTATAGAAAGGATTTAAATATCAGTTGAGTAAGAGAGAGAATTATAGTAATTTAGCACATGTAAGATTCTTGGATACAGTCTTTTCAACAAGAAATAGCCATGGATTCAGTGAAAAGCAAGATGTTTCTCACTTTGCTTAGAAGACTGTCTTAGGCTATCTCTGATGGCTGTCCCAGAATGTCTTACAGTTTAGTGGATAGACACCCCACCAGGGAGCTGTGGAGGAAGAAGAAAGCTCCAGACTGAATAGAAGATCAGAATTTGAATACTTTAATGGGCATGTGAATGCTCACTGTTAGCAGAAAACAAGTAACAGCATCAGTGTTTTTCCTCAGAGAGTGTCAGACACTACAGCTGTGACATCCAGGCAGATTGTTCCCTGTTTCACTTAAGTAGTATCTCCTCAGACAGACCGTCTCTTTTTGACAGGATTCCAGTGTTAGGAGCTCGCAGGCATTTTTTTCTTGCTGGACCTCAATCACCTTGTTTGTTTTTGAGGAGCATCCCAGGTCCAGAAATGTCTTCCTCCTCAGGCTTGACCTGGACAGCAGAAAAGCAGGTTCAATCACTGCCAGCATTGAGGAAGGCATGGTGCCCAGGTCTCTCGCTCCCAAGCACTCTTGCTGCTGGGTTATTACACAGAGAGTGGACAGCTTCACTTGCAGTGCCTCCTCTGCCTGTGTTGTAGGACACACTAAGCTCTGCTTTATTTTTTCAAAGACTTGAGATAGGCAGCTGCTCTCAAGAAAGGACCTAGTGTTTGGCTGGATACAGGCAGCTGTTGAATACCATGGCAAAGACATTTTAGCTATAGAAAGGGCTCCAATAACTTGAAGTCAGTGAACTTAGACATTTCTTCCTGCAAATGTTATTTTGAAATGTCTATCCCTTACTCCAGACTGCTTAGGAAGACTAAGTCAATGAGTGATCATTTTATTTTCATTCAGAAACCAAGACAAGAGTCAGAGCAATTCAAAGCTCATTCTCTAATGACACTGAGTCTCAGATAATTCCTTAAATACCTGTCTCTATTGAATGTACCCCTTAACCCCAAGGGATGTAGGAACACAAATTCCTCTGGGCCATTTTTTTTTTAAATTCCCTTCCCTTTCCTGTCTGAATGGGATCCGTTCTCCTAAAGGGGGACTGGCTTTTTGAAAATCTCATCCATAAAATGCTCATTATTGTGGAAAACTTTGCACAGCCGTTGGAGAGAGTTTTCAGTCGTGTAAGCCAAGGCAAACTGAATGTGGCAGGGTTCACTCGGAGCACTACCCCTGAGTATATTTTTCAGTAAGTAGGTAAATTAGCCGCGCACGCATGCACGGCACAACTTCCTTCCGAACATTCAGCTGTCATTAAAACCTCTGCTGCTATTTAAAAATGTCTAAGCTCCTACGATGGGCAGCTTTCAAGGACTCATAACTCACCCAAATCAAAACCAGTTTTCACAAAACTGCTCCAAGGCTTCTTGATGGAAAAGATTTCCTTACTGAGTGCCATTGTTTCCAGTTTTTCCATCCTGCTAGGTGTTTAAAAGAGAAAGTCACAAGAATTTGTGTTTGTATAAGAACTTTCGCTCTCTCATTCAAAAATATAGCACTGAGGATAAGCTTAGCAGGAATAAGAAGGATTAGGCATTTATGTGGATAATGAGAACATCCATGATTACATCAGTGGGGTGAATAGGATGAAAACACTGTGGCGACCAGCCCTCTCTTGGAATCTTTTAACATTTGTTTAAAAATTTTATAGGAGAAAAACTCCTATAATGGTGTAAACAAAGAGAGCGGGTTAATCAGACATGGATTAAATTAAAGTCACCCACCTAAACACATTGATTGTGGAGATTAAAAGCACCATCACCTTTCATCTATCTTGTTTACCTCCCAAGCACCCTCTGGCTTTTGTGTGGCATTTTGGTTTCCATGGCCACTGAAGGTTCCTTCCTATAATCAAAAACGACCTCCTGTTATAAAAGACTCAGAGTCTTTGCTCAGCAGGCCATTTCCCCCTTTTATTATTCTTTTCTCTTGCCTTCAGGGAAAGCTTTGTGTGAGCAGGACAGAGCACTTGGTTGGTTGGCAGTTGACCTCAGTTGCACACAATGAGCTCTGAGTGCTACCTGAAATGTGTGACAAAGAGGGAAGGGTCACTGGCTTAGAGCATTACAAGGGCATGGGCAAGCAACTGTGATGACACTTGCCAAATGTTAGCATTCACCTAATTCAGGAGGGTCCCTGCTGATTGACAGTTCCTCACTCTTCAGCAGCTAAAGACAGAAAATACACAAGTTCATTAATTAATAACCCTGCTAGACTCCAAAGATATAAAGGCTAAAAGAAAAAAAAAAAAAAAACAAAAAAAACCACAAAAAACCAACAACAAAGAACCCCAACTAAAACAACAAACCCTAACACAAAAACCACCCAAACCCAAAAGAAAGCAGCTTGGTAGGAGGGAGCCAGATCAGGATGAAATATGTACAAAGTGTATATATATATTTTTAAGAGCACGCCTCACTAGTTTAAAGCCATTTTAATAGCCTACAGGCAAAATTTGTCATGGTATGTAGCTGAGTGCTGTGCTTGCTTAAAATGCTTTTGACAATGTGAGGAAAGCCTTTAAGCATTTGATGAAGGTAAGTTAGTTAGTAGGGCTTGGAAGCCAGTTTGCAGGTTCCAAGATAATTCCTCGGGATCCAATTAGACTGTTGAATTTTACATTCATTCCATTTTTCTAATGCTTTTAGTTAAGGGGATTTCTCCCATACATAACCTACTCACACACACCCCATACCCCCAAACCAATGATTTTAAATACAGCTTTATGTGACTTTTTAGCTGGTTTCACCCTTTGATTGTTGAAGTGTGTTACTCTTTAAAAAAAAAAAAAAAAAAAAAAAAAAAAGCTTTGAGCACATTTTTCTTTCCTGGCTACAGCAACAGGGAGATTTAATGCTGTATATCATAGCTGATTGCAGAGGTTATATGAGAGTAGTGCCTGTGGATAGTTGCTAAAGACAGCAAAATGTTGCCAATTTCTTACATCAGTTACTTACTGTGCTGCTCAGATGTCAGCTGTAGGATACCACAAAACTGAATGTGAGAGCAACAAAATTTCTCTTGCACATGGGTACTCACACTGAGGGAAATCCATCATTATCAGAACTATCAAATTTTCAAAAAATGAAAAGATTAGTTTAGCTGGTATTCTAATGGAAAAATTCTTACGATAAAAAAAAAAAAAGAAGCAAATGTGGAAGTTCAAGGCATTTCAGTAAGTGCTACTCTTACATTTGAGCACAGCAGACCCTGTAGAGTAACCTTTATACTTCCCAGTACAGGAATGGAAATCTTTTCTGACATTTTCCATCACATTTGTATCTTTCTTTGACATGAGCATTAATGCTCTTGTCATAACAAAGAATATGTTCAGCAGTCAGACTTAAAAGAAATTTAAATCTGTCTTGCAAAGTGATCTTGAAATCATGCAATATGTCAAAAACCATGATGTAACATTGTATTATATGTTTTATACTACTTTTCTCTCAGTCTGATTTAATAGCTTTTAGCAGAGTGAATTCTGTCAAAAAATCATGACAGAATTAAGACATTTATACCACTAATCCATCAAAGAACATTTGAAACTCAACGTTGTAATTGTCTGTGTGGTTGAAACATTTAGAGTAAATATACAATACCAACACGACCAGTAAATCTTTCTGCTGTGAACGCTGCAGTTCATCTGGGAGCAGGCACTTTCACTCCTCACTTGTGATGAGCGTAAATTGGTCTTGTAGCTGAAACCATTTCTCGTGACAGAGGGTATTGAGGACAGATATTTCTGCCAGGAACTCCATGCTGTTGTTCATGCAGCTTTCATCTTTGGAATGTTATGTTCAGATCTGCTTTAGATCATAAAAGAGCTGTGAATTTCTCCACACTGGAATCAGGTCACGGTACGGCATAAGCAGAATTTGAAGAAGAAAACATTTTTGTGATTGCAAAAATATTTCATTACCAAAAGAGAGGTATTTTTTTATTTGATTTTCTTTTTGTAGGATTGAATTACAGTGTACAGAAATATGTGACAAGAATAAGTGAATGGATTAAATTTAAGCGTACTGCAATTTGTGCTTTCTTTTCCCTACAGAGCAAAGGAAAGACAGAAGGAAATAAGGCCAAAGAGATATCTTCTTCTAACATGGTTAAAATAGCCTAGTCTTAATTTTTAAACTAAAAATTAACTTAAAACTAAAACTGTCATGAAGTTCATAAGATAAATTCAGAATACGTCATTCTATAGTGGACATAAATGAGGTTTGTCATAAAGAGTGTAATTACTTAAGAGTCCACTGCCTTAAATAGCATCCAATGACATTGTTGAAATGATTCCCAAACAGTGAGGTCCTTAACCAAGGACCCAGTTAAATTTCTCCTGAAAAGCTACCACTGGCATCAGTGGACTTGGAATGTCCTTTAAATAATAATCAGTTACCTATCACCAATAAACATTAGCTAGGTTCTGCTTCTTGCACCTTATTTCTGGATTTGCTTCTAGTTACATGTTCAAATATCAGGCAGGTATTTTTCATGCAAAATAAGTGTTCTTGTGAATCCTTTGATCTAAATTATCTTCCCACAGATGGTGGGAAGTGCCCTCAAAACCAGCTAATCTAAAGCACCTGAGTGCAAATTCAGTTTTAAAAGAATAATATTTTTACGCATTTGGAGGAAAGGTAATTTAGCAGATTGATTTAGTCACTGAACATTTTCCCTGCTGCCATCTTAAGACTTATACCTCTAATCAATAGCACTCCCTGCCCCGTGACCCCCAGCAATACTGCTCTTCATTACAATGGCCAGCAGTTCCCAGTTGGCTTCTCGGGCCGTGTATTGTATGCATTGTGAGCAAAGCTCCAGGCAAGGGGCAGTATTCTTCTTCTATCTCGTCTCTTCATCTTCAAGTCATCTCTTTAAAGGAAATAAACTGCAGGTGTGTATGCTTCCCCCTCCCCTCTTTCCCTTCACTTCTCAGAAAGGTCAATAAATGGGATTAAAATTCTCTCACTGCACATCAGACTCTCAAAGAGAGGGCAAAGTGCACATGTGAAAGGGCAAGTGTGCAGGTACACACTCACATCCACGTACATAGGAATAGCCCTACACTTGTGGAATGTACCTCTTTACATTTGTGCATGTAATAGATGTTGGGAGGGGTCTATCTACTAGTAGAAATCTACTCTCTGCTCCACTGAAAGCAGGATTTAGCAAACAGCACAGTGGGATTGCCATCTTTATCGAGGCTTTCAGATCCTATAAATTAACAATATCAAACAATGAATAACAAAAAGCAGACAAGAATATAACTTTAACTGAATTCAAAAGAATAAGGCAAATATTTTCACTTGGCTTTCTACAGTAATTTCAATTAAAAAAAAAAAAAACCAAAAACATCAAAACCATCATTTATTTCAAATAAAGAAGAAAGAGAAGAAACATAAAAATATACTTACCTTTGATTTTTCTAATGAGATACTTTCTCCTCTGTTGCTTAGAATATATGCAGACAAGCCTATAAAGTCTTAGAGAAAAAAATTAGTCCAGAATCAGAGATATATCTTTCAAATTCTATCAACAGTTCCCCATATCAAGATTTCCATCAACTTTTAATTTAAAGGTTTACCTCAGGGAGAACTAGCTTGTTTCACTAAGACATATAATTCTATTAAAATCAATGGGACCATACATATCAATAAAATAGAGCCTGATTAAAAATTTCATTCTAACTTTGGCCTATTCTAGCTTAAGAACATTATAGGAAATATCTTTTAAATAAATACTTCCTTTCTGGATCATGATAATGTAGTTTTCATGAACAAATTTTATGAGCAGATTTGGAGCTAGAGAACAGAAGATTTAAATATTTTTACAGAACCAAGGCAAAAATGTAATTTACTTATCTGCTTGACAAGCCTCCTGGCTTATTGACAGGACAGCCATTTGACAATGTCCAAGTCATGCAGCTGATGTTCTTGGAATGGTTTGAAAAATAAACCAAGAGGAATGTCGTGGAAGAGATTGATGTCAGGCTACTACCAAAGAAATACACCTTCCAGAAAAGTCCAGGGCAACACTAAGGTTTTTTCCTGGGTTTGAGAAAACACCATACTGGGCTGTCCCTCAAGCAGGAAGCTGTTGAGCTGCACTGTGAGTACAAGAGATTGTGATACAGAAGCTGGCACCATGGGCTTGGATTTGCTGGCACTTGCTTGGTTTGCAGGACTGAAAGAGGTGATCTAAATCCATCCTTCAGTATTTCTTATAGAGCCGCAAGGTTCTAGAACTACAGTTCAGTTCATGTGGAAACCTTGCGTAACACTCTCTTGCACTACCTAAGAAGTGCAAGCTGAGGTAAGGAACTATCATGCATTACATCTTCCTTTCTTCAGGAAGAGGATCAATATACAACCATCTCTCAAACAGTTATCACCCTCATCTCACTTCTCATCAGCAGTTGGAAAATGAAAGCCTGATCTGTCAGCATGTGGGTAATTTTTTTTCCCCTTTGGAGCTTTCTTTCCAAGTCTGACATTTCTCAAGGGTATTGATAGGTGGCAGATTTATCTTTCAAGCATTCATTGTCTCTGTAGCAGTGGGATTTGTATATTGCGTCACTCAGCATCCCTTTGAGATGGCATGCAAAGCACTGGAAGGAAACACATTCATTTTCTTTCAGCCAAAAAGTGCAACAGAGAGATTACTGAAGAGGCTGATTATTACTCAAATAAGAGGTTTATGCTTTCTATAGTATTTGTCCAGCTTAAAAGACATCATTTACTCTTTTTCAAATCCTGGTCCTCTATTGCAAGCTGAAATTCCTCTCTGCAAGAGAAGGTTTCTAGCTATGAGGAAGACAAGTTCTTCTTCTCCATTGTTTTCTTACAGCAGACTCATTCCCATGCCCACTCCTGAAGAACCAGTCCATAGAGGAAGCGCCAGGGAGCTAAATGGCCTTTTTATGTCTCTGAAAGGTTTATTGAGGTTTCAAATCATCCAACTCAGGGCTCTTAGAGTTGATCTCAAAAGGTGTGAAACATTGAGAATTACCTGTTTTTTGGAGAAAAATGACATAGACTTTGGGTAGCTAACCAGGTTTCCTTTGTCATTAAGCAGGTTTTATGCTGGAATAAAGCACATCTTGAGGCTTAATTTGTCAACTAGAAATACAATTTAGTTTTTCCAAGTATGCATAGACATGAATATCACATGCAAATTTGATTCTGTGTAGAGGGGCACCAACAACTTACTTGAGACTGGCTTCCTAGACAGGAAATAAATCTATGATAGACAACTCAGCCCACTGATTGCTTATACCACACAATTCAAACAAAAGCTATCCTACCATCCAAACAGAGAATATTCACTGTCACATGATGCTAGTATGAGTCTACTGGCTCCTTTTGGGACGTCCAGCATAGTGATAAACCTATCATCTTCACCAGTGAGCCAGCAATCTGCCCTTAACAAAAAAAAAAAAAAAAAAAAAAAAAAAAAAAAAAAAAAAAANNNNAAAAAAAAAAAAAAAAAAAAAAAAAAAAAAAAAAAAAAAGTCTACTGGGCTACATTAGAACATTGCCAGCAGTTCAAGGGAGATGATCCTTCCTGTCTATTTTGCCCTGGAGAGACACATATGAGATGTCTCAAAACAACTTCAAACTTTCTTTGATTCTAGGTGATTCTATTTTCTACTTCCCTGGGTACAATGGGCTTCTTCTCAACATCTTCTCCAGTACATATGGACAAAAGACATTTTGTAGTCTCCCTAATTTCCTAAAGTTTAAGGTTTTTTCCAGTATATTTTTTTCTTACTACAAATGGAGCTTGAAAATAGGAAGAGGAAGTGTGTCCTACCAGGCAATCATCTTCATTTCTATTTTTAATTTATCATATGATATGTTTAGTTTCATGAAGCTCAGTTTGTCTAGAGGGCATGGGCTCTATCTGTGCTTCATTTGCTCTCCAAACTAGCTAGCCACTAATGTGGGCAGTCCTGCCCCAAAACGAATCTCACAGCATACGTGTGAAAGCAAACAGTTGCAAAAAGTTATCTGGGCAGGGAGCAAGTCATCCCAAAAGAGACTATAGCTTCAGCTTCACTTTGAGGCAGACAGGTTTTTTTCCCTTCTCTCCAGTATTCTAGGTGCTGTTTTGAAAGATTGGTACCAGGGGCTGAATTCCCATCATGCAGAAGTGTCCTCTGCATGGGATTTATTTGTGGCATTTTTAAACCAGGCAGGAAGACGAAAATCAGCATCACAGGACATAGTTGAAAGATCTGGTTCCCTTCCAAACTCATTGGACGATTCTTTATTTACTACAAAATCTTCTTGCTCTGACACTCTTCATGCCTTCAACTCCCTGAATTTTTTTTTTTTGGGGGGGGGATTGCAGGTAATTTAATATTAAACTTTGTATAAAGAATATCTAAAAGATTAAATATATTACATTCAAATGTGATAAGGAATGTAAATCCTAGTGCTATATTTTTAACTAAATTTTCATTGAAATGTCTTGTAATAAAATTAGCATGCTGTCTTACAGACAAGAATCTCTGATGACTGTATAAACTAATTAAGTCCCTTTTAAGTGTTTAAATATTGTTGTAGCAATTTTTCTGGAAGATAATCTGCCTTTGATTATGTTAAAGCCAAAGAAAACTCAAAACCCTGAGATATGGTCATTTCTAAATCCCACTTGTAATTAGTAGCTTACAGGTGAATTTGAAATGTCAGACTTGCAACACATTTTAAAGCTGTATTTCATATTTTCAGGAGCTCTGGGGAAAAAAAGCCCGTCAGTATCTGGGACTGGTGATTCAGATTTCATTGGGATCATCCAGGCAAGTGACTTTGTTAGCCACATGCTTTCTTGTTTGTGTCAGATAGATTATGCAACAGCTTTTATTCTGTGAACAGCACCTTTGGTTATTATTTCTATAAATCTGAAATTAAAAAATAAAATCCATCCTAAGGAAATGTCTCTGTCTCCTGTTCCACTGTACTGTATAGAAAAAGATGTCCATATTCCTTTAAATAAAGAGTGTTTTGTTCTTAAGCATTTAAAGGAAAACAACAGTAATCCAAGCAGTAATCCAGTCATTTGAATCCAAAGGCAACTTCTGGCTCTAGATCTTCATTGCAGAGGCACCTGTCTCTAGGGTGTAGTAATTTTTGGTTTTTTGGTTGTTTAGTTTTTGGTTTGGTTTGGGTTTTGGTTTTGTTTTGTTTGTTTTTGTTTGGTTTGTTTGTTTGGGGGTTTTTGTTTTTGTTTGTTTGAGGGGTTTTGTTTGGTGTGTTGTTTTTTGGGGTTTTTTTTGGTGGGTTGTTGTTTTTTTGTTTTTTTTGGTTTTTTTTGTTTAGTTTGGTTTGGTTTGTTTTTCCCTGGGTTACATTCATGATCTCAGATATATCTTTCTCACTTTTATTTTTGTGTTGTTTAGCTGCACCTCTGTTCAGTGTGCTATGTTCTGCAAATCCTGGTCTTTGGCATTACTGCTTCCTCCTCATGGTCCACAAAACTTAGGTTCTTAACTTAGGGTTGTGTGCACTCCTCTCATTTAATCAATGATACTATTGCACTGAGTGACACTACTTTTGATTTTATTCTGACTCCATGTTTCTTAACCTTGTTGATATAATGATTCAAGCCACTTCTGAAAATGCCAACTAGTCTCCAGAATCATTTAGGTGCTCTTGAATACTCCATCTTTAGATCCTATGGAAGTGAAGTCAAATGTTCTGAAAAGCAAAAACAAGGCCAGAAACACCTAATATTTTGGAAAGAAACAGAGAAAGAGAAAGAGAAAGAAATAGAGAAAAAGAAAAATAAAAAGAAGAAAAAGAAAAAGAAAAAGAAAAAGAAAAAGAAAAAGAAAAAGAAAAAGAAAAAGAAAAAGAAAAAGAAAAAGAAATCATTCTGCTAATTATTAAGAAGAAGAATAATAAACTTATGTATCGTTTGAATTGCAATATAAAATAAAATATCATGTATTATATTTGCAATTTAAGCATCTGTTAAAAAAAAATCTCTCATGAATCTACAGGAAAATCAATCACCTGATAATGAAGAAGACATTCCTGTGTGTCAGCATGAAAGTATGATATGTTTCCAGATGCATTTTCCTTGGGTAAAAGAGAAAAATGCAACCATTTCACAGCACTTTGCCTTGCTAGACCAAATTTATCTGTGTTGTAGCCTGGTGATGTCAACCGAGTTACAGTGTGAATGAATACAGGTCATTGTTTGTGAAGTTGGCACTGAGTGCATGTGTGGGAGGAGAAAAATGAGATCTTCTAAACTATATTTGCAGAAAAAACAGGAGTATGAGTTTAGACACATACGCCTATTAAAACTGCACCATAATTTTGCCACTGGAAGTTTCAGAACAAATGGGCTCCAAATGAAACAGAACAAGGGCGTTTCTCCGGGCTGTTTCCTGCGCTGCTGTCAGTGCTACTGCATGACAGTGTGACCACACGATGTTGGGCTTGGGATGTAGAACATAGGAACAAGGCTTGTCTTAGTGGTTTCCAGACCACGAATTCCAGCTAAGCTAGGTGTCCACTTCTGCCCAGAGCTTACCTGGCACTAATTAAAGTTAAGCAAGAAAAAAATCTCTTGGCTATGTTTGATGCTTGGTACCCTGGGGAGAAGCTTAAGTGCCATGCTCGATATCAGGTTTTCTTCAGTACAAAGATTCTTCTAAATCCTAAATATTACTATGTGAAAAAGGATCCAAGTACAATGCAGAAAGCAGCACAAGTAATGTCTTCATGCTCCATACCGTGTAACTTAGGCATTTGCTGTGCACCTCAGTGGGTCAAGCTTGTAGGGGCTGACCCCTAGGTGTACTAAAGTGCTGTGCCTCCTGCGTAAGATCCCACTACTGAGCTGCAGAGATGTTCCATATGATCTGCTTGACTTCTAGACACACTGTTATTTTCTTTGGGTCTTCATTGCCAAGTCAGAAACCAATGTATTTAACTTCACAGCAGTAGCTTTGGGAAGCAGCAAGGATTTCTGGATGGATACCTGCAGTGTAAGGCAGACTACAGCAGGACGGGTGTCCGACTGACACACAGTCAGATCAAAACTGATTCCTTTCAGGAACAACTGAAAGGCTGTTGTGTTATCTCCTCCACCCAAGCTTTGTTCCCCACTTTGCCAGCTAATGCAGTGCTTTGCAGAACTCCTCTCCATGAGCAGCAAACCAAAACAGAGAGTCCTGGAAAAGGCAAGAACTTTTACTTAGAAGTGAGACTATTGTCTGAATCCATCTCTGTACACAGGACTGAAAAGAACCACTGGGCCTGGCATTTTTGGAAGAAGTGTAGCTTTCTCTGTCAATCATTCCTTCAAAACTGAGTCACTTGTATAAAACTGCTGTGATTTTTGAACCATATCTAATGCTTCATAATAGTCTTCGGCATCAAAAATAAGCATATTGTTCTTATTGCTAGAAAGGGTGAATGAAAATGAAAAATATGCAGATTGGAGGCGGACCTTGAAATGCATTGGAATATACTGATACATTCCAGGACAGTTTAAAACTACTTCCATTGCTGAATTTTTATAAAGAACAAACAAAATAAAACAAAAAAGCTCCAGATATCCAAACATATCTATTTTATGTATGCTGCTCAAACTTCTGCCAGGGCAATTTGGAATTTCAGGTAGTATGAAATTCCTGTCCACAGCCCAGTAGTAGAAGTGTAAAGGAAAACATTTCCAGCAGGAACACTCACTTTTCATAGCACATACGTACCTTACCTGCATTCTTACCCTGTGTAACACACCCACCTCCTTCAGTCCTAGGGAAGCATCCCCTGCTTCCTGCTCCCCCACTTAAGAAACACTAAACAGTAAATTTGTTTATGGCCTCCATTTTATTAATAGTGGCAATCAGAGGAACTTTTATGGATATGCTTTGTTCGCTTCAGGTCTTGCTTTGTCTTCCGAGTTGGGAACCCCTACAGGACACTCATAAATGCACAAATTTACAATCTAGCCTGTGTAAAGTGCCCACAGCAGCATCTACATCGAAGTTGTCTTTGTGCTCATGCACCAGCTGTGATGCCAGAGGGCATGGGGTCAGAGCAGAGGGCTTCCTCTGGCTTTCTACAAACTGGGATCAGCCAACCTTCATTTATCTGTGGTTAAGGACTTGTTTTGGTTTCTCAGATCATGACTCCACAGAGCTGTTTGGATATTTTTAATCGAAAGACAAAGCACTTCCTTTTCCAAACTTGGTGCCTGCAAGGAGCATAACAAACTAATCATTCAGAATAATTAATTCTGTCAGAAAAATCTCTACAATTCTTACTAACGCTGAGTGTTTTGTAATCCTAATGAAAGGAAAAACCTGTCACTGTGATAATTTTCGATTGACCCATTTTCTTCAGTGGTTGGGGAGAGGGGAATGTTGTTTGTTTTTATCTCTAAGGACCATAAGCATGAAAATGATATCTGTAAATCTCACATTTCAGCCTTGCATTTCCAACTCAGCCTTCAAAGGAAACATTAGCTAGTCCAAAGAGTTAAGTAAGATTGTCAGATTGGTCATTTGTATATGCATAGCAGAGTGTCTTTCAGTTACCTGTGACTTTAGTTTCAAAATATTCCCAGGACGGGACTAGTTTTCTCCATTTCTAAATGGGAATCTGAGATAGAGAAAATATGAGTAGCTTGCCAAGGCCGTGGAAGTAGTCCTTGCAAAGCCAAGGACTGGAATCCAAATTGTGAGTGCTTTAGCCTAGTACTTAAAAGCACAACCTCCCTGTGGGTTTTAATGTAATACAAGAAGCTTAGGATTGAAAAACCATTTCCAAAGCCAAGTTTTATGAGAAAGTGTGGAAAACAAAATATTAGTTTCCTACATATGCCTAATATTGTAAACACTTAACTGCCAACTTCAGTGAGGACGCTGCCAAACAAACACAAAACAAAACGAAGAAACACTTAAAAGGGAAAATGCTTGAAGTTTTAGAGTTCTTTTTCATATTGTCATGCTTTGAGGTCATCTATTTTTTCTGTATTTGACAGCTGAACATGAAATGTGGCAGTTGCATTTCTCATTACCGAAGACAGAATGGTATAGGAAATTTGTTCTTCAATATGCAGCCTTTTATTTCTAGGTCACTAATTTGAATCGATTCCTGATCAATGGTGACTGAAAGGCATTCATATCCGGCAGCTGTTCTGTGGTCTGTGTTAAATGAGGGGATATCTTAGTTATTTCCCAGCAGTAGCCCCTCTCTCTCAGTACCAGAAAAAAACTGGCAGTTTTCACAGAGATGCTATGGCCTGATTGCACATGGCACTTGCAAATATCCGGACAGTGATTAACCTATTTTTGTTCTGTTTTGTAAGGCATGTATTTTTTTTTTTTTTAAGTAAGCCATTTTTTTTTTTTTTTATGGTAAGCCTTTTAAATATTAAATGGGATCATCTTGCTGCTTTTGTGTGAATGCATTCTGCCTGCATTCAGCACCGTGACTGCTGTTGTGATGCTACTGGCAGTGGTCAGAGGTTGATTCTTTACATGCACAATGAGGAGTGCCAAAACAAGCGTAGGTAGTTTCTGTGAATGGGATTCATAGGCTTTAACTACCTACATGTCATCTGTTTGGCCTAAATGAATCATCCAGACTGCCACTATACTCCAAATAGCTCCTTTAAAAAATACATCCACAGAGGCTTTGTTAGTATCAAGCAGAGGTGTTAGTTTCTCTCAGAATTCCACCATACATCTTCAAGATTTTTTACACTCCCTTCTGTAATAGCTGCAGAAACCCTCTATTACTGTACAGAACAAGTCAACTTTGTTTTTAAGGATCCATATATATTGTCTAGCAGATATTATGGTTGAGAAAGATAAATTTAGTTGCTATATTCATACTTTCCAGGTACCATATTCCTGGTGAGTTGTTAAAGATAATGAAATGCAGTGGGGCCAGTATTTTTCCAAAAATTTTTCTGACCACTCTGACATGACCTCCCAAAAGATTGACATAACATGTACAATGCACAATATTTTTTCTCCCAAAATATCTTTGCTTTAAACAATGCTTTCCGCAAATTATTTTCTGTAGCTGGCAGTGTGTGGAAGAATATTCATTCAGCCACCCACAATTATTGCCATCCTTTTTTCCCTTTCTCCAAACATGTTAATGCCTGCTGAACAGAAATGCTAAAAGTCATAATAACTGTCTACTGACACTGGTTCCCCAATATAATGAGTTGTTGAGTTTTTCTTTTAGCATTTTGATAACAATACTGCATAGCCAAATTGTCTGGTAGCATTAAAACTTGTCAGAGGAAGTGTATAACTTGGCTGTAAAAATTCACTGAAACTTGGCATAAAGGATTTTAGACCAGAATGAAGTTTTCTTCACAAAATATTAAATTCTTCTTTCAGATTCTTTCCATGATCCAAAAAGCAACTTTAAATGTTTTCAAAGAGACTAGTTGCAAGCCAGTAAACCATATGTCTAACTATGTTTGTGAGAAGAAAAAAGAGGGAATGAAA
Organism: Rhadina sibilatrix; assembly: GCA_013400275.1. NCBI lineage: Eukaryota > Metazoa > Chordata > Aves > Passeriformes > Phylloscopidae > Rhadina > Rhadina sibilatrix. The sequence goes on from VWYO01014962.1 coordinate 126,677, forward strand.
AAAGAAACTTAAAGTGCCTTCAAGATTTCATGTACAAACAAGTTTATGTTTAAACAGCATTTTAAGGAATTTCATAGGCATTTACTTCACAGCCTCAAAGTTTGTTCAAGATATTGCACATGGAATACATTTCATTATATGTTTTGGGTTTTCTATTTTTCTTAACGCCACATTTTTTACAAACTTGGGGGGGTGTAAGGGGAGATGTATGATGATTATTAGTCTCTGTAGGTGAAGAGAAAAACTAAAATAGAGAGAAATAGATTTTGTTATCCATTATACCCATATAAACATGGGTTCCCTATGCTTAGAGTCAATGTAGTTACTCTTTTTAAAACTTTATTTGACCAAAAATGTTATTACAAATAATTATTATTTGTATTACCGAAGCAAACTGGAACACTTAGGAATGATAACCACATTGCTTTAAGCATTGTACAATGAGAACAAAAAAAAAAAAAAAAAGGAAGATTTCAGGAGTCTGAGTGCTTACACTAGATGGAATTAGCCTGATGGGAGAGCTGCAATGGCACTTTTGAAGTCAGGAAACAAAATAGGTTTGCATGAGTTTGTGGGGATTTCCTCTCACTCCTAGGTGGAGAGAAAACTGAAAAATAGAAAATACATGGCTTAAAATTGGAAAGGAGGTGATGGAAATTGATAACACAATCCTAATGGAGATAGCAGCCAACCTTTTAGTACATTTAAGTGGGAATAGGGAAAGGCAGTGCATTTGTTATAGCAGAGAAGGAGGAGACAGTGCAAAGAGACAAACAGAATTATGACAGACTCAGGGCAACTGATGGGGATAATGATTTTGACAGCAGCAGTCCAAATAGATAGGATGAAAGCATGGTTGCAGTTGTCAGGAACAAAAGCAGAGGATACTGCAGTAAGTGAAATACATGGCTGCAACACCAAAACTAGTCTGGATATCAGTTTTAGCTATATGAATGAGAAAAAAAGGTCTGTGCTTGTGACACAATACAAAAACAAGAATGAGCAAGACATATATTCTGGAAATAAGGACCCTTGGAGACACACCCTACAGAGGATGTCGCTCTCTAGAGCTAAGTGTCAGTCCGGGAGGTTTGGTTGTTCACTGGGATCAAAATGAAGAGGCTATGAGGCACACTGGGGATGTAGATGTAATTGCTGCAGTCCTGCAGGTTGTGGACTGACTGATGAAAAGGAGAGGGAGAGAGAAGGAGACAATGCAAAGGGAGGGGGAAGAGTAACAGAGAGGTGAGAGTTCCAGCTGGAAGGCAGCTTTTGACACCTTGTTCATGCCAAGCAGCATTTCAGCCTCGTGCCCCTCAAATAGTATTGATGCGTAGACTGGGTGCAGTACCCCTCATCTCATCCACAGCAGTTACATATGCACACAGGTGGCAAAATATGCCCCTCTGTGCTCAGAATGACAGATCATGAAATGTTTAATTCACTTTGAGACTTTTTTTTTTTATTATTTTTTTTTTATTTTTTATTTTTTAAGTGTTTCTGGGAGTGTCTATATACTCTGAATACTACTTTCTGGCATAGCTTTGAACTTTGTTCAGTTTCTTGTGTTCTAGCTCCACTAGTTTCTATCTCATTGTTGAGACACCTCAGAATTAACATATTAACCCTTAAAATTCTTTGGATCTGATTAAGAATGTGTCACTCCATTAAAAAGCCAGCATTTAAAAGCATCTAATTTTAACCAGCTGTATCTTTATTGATATTACATCAAGAAACGAAAAAAACCAATGCATTTTAGGGTTGCCAAGTATGCTGAAATTTCAAGTTGCATTTAGCTAAGTTCATTTGGAATCTCCAATTCTAGACAGAGTCCTACCAGTCCTACTTTTTTTCTCTTTACTTATCCAGAGATGTTTCTTTTCCTCAAGTGGATTTTAAATATCTAGGTTTGCATTTGCGTATAAATGCAGGTGGATTATGCATATAGAGCTATGAGTTTGGCACTCAAACATGTCAAAACAAAATAGTTTTAAGCCAGATGCTCATATATGTTCACATTTTTCCTGACTCATACAGGAAGAAAATTCTTTTAACATGCCTGGCTGGTATCCTTCATATACACTGATGTATATACTGGTGTTCTTAATTTCTTAATATATGCTTCCTCCTAAAGAATGAAAAATATCTCTCTGCCTCATATCTATAAAAGGGCTTTTATTGATTCTAATGTGAAATGATTCACATTTATTCTAATGTTTCAGGGATTTGCAGCTTTTAGTCTTTCACTGGTATTTTTAGTTATTCCCTCAGTAAAATTCCTCCTCCTTTTTTTTTTTTTTTTTTTTTTTTTTTTTTTTTTTTTTTTTTTTTTTTTTTTTTTTTTTATTAATATTTTTTTTTTTTTTTTTTTTTTTTTTTTTTTTTTTTTTTTTTTTTTTTTTTTTCTTTGCATGTGATAAATCAAGTTACTTTTTCACTCTGGACTCCATTATGGGATCACAGTGGCTATACAAACCACACGGAGTTAAGCAAACAAAGGAATTTTTTCATTTTCTCTTTCATTCAATAAAGTTCCATTTTCTGTCACCCTGCAACCTTTTGACCTGCGTCCTAATGGCACTGGTCACTCAAGGGCAAAAGTTCAGCTGTAGGTTAAGTCTGTGTGTGTTTGCACCGGGCAGGGAGACAGCGGGCTCTTGCTTCTTGTTGTCTCTCCCCAGCCCCGCCACCATCCCCCAAACGCCGGCCTCAACCCTGCTGAGCTCTCCCTGCTCCAGACCTCCCTCTGTGAAGAAGGTGAGGAAGGCTGGGAGTGAGCTTTCCCCCAGCCTTCTATTTTTCTTGCAGCTGTCAACAAAAAAACACCGTCTTGTTTTCTTGCTCTGGAGGTGAGAAGGCAAGAGAGGACTATCCAGCAGGGGCACCACAGTCAGTGCTAACTGCCTACAGCCACTTGTGTCGATCATTGTTTCGTTCTTCTTTGCCTCTAGAAGTTGCCTCTGTTTCTGAGGGAGAATATGAAGCCCCTCCTTCTACTCAGCACTGCTGGCATAAATTGTCTCAGAACATTTGCTCCTGCTGTGAATGCACTTCACAGTGTGATTTTTCAAGGTACTCTGAAAATAAATGATACCTCAGGTGAACCCACCTCTCCCAATACCTTCCAGTGGGCTTTTCCAGGTGGCCTGGTGACCTACTGACACATTCTTACGCGTCATTAGAAGCATGTGCACATACCTGGAGACTCACACTGCTATACGTAGTATTCCCCTCCAAATCACTGCCTCTGGTATGACATGTTGTCCTCTCTTTCATGAGAATATGGCAACTGCCCAGTTTAGTAGTTCCTCCGAGGCAGCTCCTCTCAGTGCTCTTCAGGCAGCCCCTGCTTCACCAGCAGACACCAGGCCACCAGCCAGCCAATGAAGTCACACATTCCCAATACACTTTTTTGAACAGGTGATTTGCTGGAGAGATGCAGTGTAGGAGAATCTTACACCACTTTTGGAGGAGTTTCCTCCCTCCCTGGCAAAGGGGACTGGTGAGCAGGGTATCACTGAGTCCATTTCTGGCTCTGTAGACCAGCAGGAACAGGGCAGACTGTGTGCTGAGTGGCTAAGACAGTTGATCCTCTGCAATGAGGACAGATAAAATCTTGGGTACACTCAGCATTGACTGAACCCTCATCCTTTCCTTAAAGAAATCTCTGTCTTAAAGGTCTGACAGGCTGCTGTAATATAAGCTCTTGACTTAAAGAACAAAATTATGTTTATCCTGTAACAGCCTGTGAATTTGAAATGTCACAACCTCAGAATGGCTCAGAATGAGGGATGGTAGCAGTGTGGATGGTGCAGTTCCCCCCATCTCTCCTGTGAATGACCACACTTCACCACTGCCAGAGCATCCCACAGCACCTAAGAGCAGCAGAGAGAGTGCAGGTTGTGGAGGAGCTTTTCTGGAAGGTGAGCATTTGAACAGCTCATGCCCAAAAGGTAGTCCAGATGGCCCTGTAAATAGTGAGTGGAGCTTGGATGTCTCTGCTTCTGCTGTGGGATGGTGCCTAACCTGAGCAGGCCCCAGAGAACATGATGGTTCCTATCAAAACGCTTCTGAGCTGCAATTTTTGCATGCTGCAAACCATCCTTGGAGGACAAATGGGCAAAAGATAAATGTTTCCTTTTTAAGCATCCCAGCAAGGGTGACTAAGGGCCCTGCCCTGAGGAAACTGAGGTTTGACTCAGACAGTGCAGGTATATAGTCTGAGTTTTAAGCATGGTGCACCAGGTTCAGTACAACCCTTCATGTGCTAAAGCTAAGCTCTGACATAAATGTTTGCTACATAGGATAAACCAAGCAGGGTTCTGTCTTAGTGCCCAGAGAAATGTTACATAAGAATTAAAACTAAGGTGGGCATCAGATTGCTCTGTTTTGCTCTGGTTTAAAGTGATTTGTAAAGGTCTGTACACAAAATTATTAGACTAGACTGAGAAGTTCAGACAGTTATCTGGGTACAAAATGAAAATTAACAAGTTTGAGCTGTCAGAAGTAACTGAAGAAACATACAAAGCATTACTTAGTGGATTTTCAGTGGCACCCAATAATATTAAAACATCCAGGTATTCTAATCTCCAGGGATTCAGAACAGTTAAAATCAACTTAAATTTGCTTATCAGACAATTCGTTAATTACCTGGTAAATGGCAAACTGGCTTCACTGATGAGGATAATTGGCATAATGAATAATTATGTACTAATTAGATTTGCATACAAACACAGAAGCCTCATTTGCCAAAATCCACCATACTCCAGAGAGACTGACACTGATCCTGAAGTTGCCTGGCCTTGGGATCCAGGGACTAGTGACATCTAGAACAAGATGGCCATGCCCACCCTATCTAGCTGTTTCTCCAGAGTGGTCCTCAGTACTGTGATTCCCTGAGATCTTCTTATTACGCATTTCATGTTTTGTTCCAGTTAAAAATGCCCAAAATAGCAAAGAGAGTGTGTCACAGATGCCAGGGAGGACTGAAGTTATTTATTGTCTTCCCTAGTGAGTGCTGTGAAGGCCTATATGGGTGTTTGAAGCTTGGGATGCTGTCAGAGGATTGTTTAGGACAGACTGAGGTCAGACTGATGCAGTCACATTATCTGAAATGAACCTTATTCAGCCACTCCTGAGCTTTGTCACAGTGGCAGCTAACTGGGGCAGTCCAAAACAGTCAGGGAATGAAATAGTAGTTAAGCAATAAGGAAAATCAGGGATCCAGGGCTTGAGGAGAGGACCGTGGCCTCTCTGTTGTTTATTGTGGTAGTCATGCAATCAGAGAATGCCTCGGCAATGAGAGGAGACATTCAGTTACCCAAATACTGAGAAGATGCTGTTTCAGCTTCTGCAAATATGCCTCTGAGGGTCCAGGTGACTACAAAAGTCAAACAGATTTAGTCAATACCTTTGTAAAGTTGTCAGATAGAAGACAATCTTAAGATTTTTAAAGAAAGCCAAGGTTCCCTCTTAGTCCCCATACTCTGACAATTAAAGACTTTGAGAAAAAAAAAAGGCAAAAATATGTATATGACAAGACTTAGAAACATTAATGTTGTAAGGCACCTTATATGGAAATTTTATCTGGCAGACATTAGTATAGGTTCTTCTAGGAAAAGGAGTGGTGTTTATGTGTCTTGTACAGCTCTATTTTCTTTTTTTCAATATACATGAACATAGATATAGATTATATAGATGTAGAGATAGATAGATAGATAGATAGATAGATAGATAGATAGATAGATAAGGATATATATCTAATCCTGGTAAACTCAGGTTAAATTGCATCTTTATTTATTGCAATTCTTGATCTATTTAGTAGATGCTCCAAAGAACACTAAAATATTTTCCAACAATAATAGACTTTTTATAGATGTTGATAATTTTTTAAAAATATTATCTATAATTAATATTTCATATTATTAAAACAACAATGAAAAATTAAGCAAGACCACAAAGTCATAGATGTTTTAAAAAGCTTTTTTTGTATGTGAGCTCTTTCAAAGAGAAGTATTTCTGTAGGAAAATGCTATTTTCCATTTCATAAAGGATTTATTTTCTATGATAAAATGGGATTAAATACATAGTTATTTATAAATCATTAAATTATTTATAAATTCTTTGAAATCCATATAATTGACTCTAATATTCACCTAGTTGCAACTTCTTTTATGTGCATATATCCTTTCATTCCTGCATCTTTAAAAGTTTGGTTTATGTAACAGCAGACAAAGAAGGAAAGCTACTCATGGAATCATTTATCAGAATTTAAAATAGACTAGATGCAGTAGTTATTAGTAATTAATTGCAAAAAAAATGTCATTCTGAAGACCAGAGAAAATTGTAGCTCACATGCTACAGATTTCACATGGATGACCTTTTTGCCTTACAGAGGAAAAACAAGGTAAAGCATCAATGTACTCTTCAGGACCTGGGAAGATGACATTACTTGCTTTCTATGCAGAAGTAATGCTGGAATCACCTCGGAGGGTAGCGGTGAAGTGTGTGCTCTGCTTCTACCTCACTCAAGGCCTCATCTGGTTCATTAGCTTGATTGGACCCCAATAGCAGCACACAGCTCAGTTTGAGTGTGCTTCTCTGGTTTTGCTGCAGCTACAGCCCGGAATCTTGTCCAGACTCTGACCTTAAAATCTAACTTGCACATATGCCTACCCAAACTGCAGAGCCCATTCCAATCGCAACATAAACCTACACTGGAACTGACCTAGAAGACCAGACACTGACTTGAGGTCTAAGGAGACCTGGTTTTCATCACTAAGGAAAATGTATCTTTAAATGATGGGAGGATTTTACTAATCAGCTATTAGCTCTCAACTGATGTGTTTTTTTGGAGAGCTGTCTGACTATACAGTTGTGTCTTTTCTTTTCATTGTTAATCTGCCAGACCAAGCTGAAGGGAGATGTCTCCAAAACAGGTTGATTTATGCCAGGGAGACTTTCTGGACTGCTGAAAACAGGGAAGCAATTTGGCACTCAGTTTATACTATTTACAAAGAAAAATGTAAGGCAGTGGGGAGGGAGGGGAGTAGGATGTGTCTGAAGAAAGCTAAGAGTTGCTAATGATGGCTTGGCAGGACTGTTAATAGCTTTTCTTCTTACTCTGATACTCTATGTTGATAGCCTAGTGGCTTGTTAATTGATTTTTTTTTTTTTTGGGAAATTTGCATGGGTTTTTTTCCCATTATTTTGGCTATTTTCGCTACCCCATCACCATTAGATTCTGAGTACTTGGTGTCAGTGACACACATGTGGTTAACACATGAGTATCTATGAATAGGTTTCTTTAACAGTTACCCACGGGATAATTCTTAAAACTGTCTGTCTAAAGCTGTCTCATTTTTACTAGGAAAGGAGGGGTAGTTTGAAGAAGAACACTTGTAAATTGAATATACTGAAGTATGTGATCCAGATTGATTGTAGTCAAGCATGTTTCCTTCAAACAGAGTTTAGGGTGACCCTATGGTGGGAAGCTATAATGTACACCAAAAAACATTCCTTTGACTGAAAAGAGAGGGATTCCCCAATTGTCATCCTCAAAAACGAATCTTTCAAAACCCCTTTCCTGTCTCTTCTGCATCACAAAGGATGTTTCTAAACTGAAGGCAGATGCATGTCTACACCCTGTTTTCTCTGCACTCTAGTTTGATGGATGTACTGGAAGATTTAAAGGTTCATTCCTCACCTCTGCAAATTTATTTTTTTTTTTCCCCAAAAATGTGAGGATAGAGCACGGCCACTTCTGACCCTAGTGTGCATCCTAGAGGTACTGGGGTACATGAATACTGGACACACTGCCCACCTTGCTTAGCCTTCAGAGGGAGGCATCATCCAGGTGACTCAGAGAGGCAGGACACCACTCTGAAGGACTGAATTGGCCACAGAAATACCCCAAAAATGGGAGACAGGAACAGGGACTGTGCCATATTCTGTGACTGCCAATTTCACACAACAGCCATCATTGGAAACAACAGTCCAGAGGGCTCACTGCCCACAGCCACATTTTGTTACCATTTTCCAGACCCCTGAAAGCCAGGAAAAGGGCAGTTTGGGCCTATGCAGATGCTCATTTAGGCATTATGAGAAAGGAAGGCCAAGAGTTAAAGCTGATCAATTTCAAAGTGGAAGAGTGGACTGGAAAGAGTTATGGCATTTTTAGGTGAGGTAAAATTCACTGTAAAGCAACCAGTTTTTTAGAGAAGATTTCCTCCAGTAATCCCTTTATTTCTTCTCTGTTCTGATTGTTATGATCCATCTACCTCTTAATACTAGCACCTAAATATAGTATGTCCTTAATTAAAGAGTGGCACAGGGGCAAACATAGAGCAATGAGTACCAATATAAAAAATTCTCATTTAATTCAAATAATACTGAATTTCTGGAAAGGTCAGGTCTTAATTCACCTAGTGTTACAGTTGATGCTTCGGACTTTTTACCTTTTCTTTTACAATGTCTTCATGATCCTACTAATTTTAAGTTAAGATATGATTTAGACCTGCACTTTCCCTCTCTTTCTCTTTGTGATTGAGACTTTTACATTAAGCAACTCCCAGACATCTTTTAGCTGTGGATGTAACCCTTGTTATTTGTACCAGCTAAACAAAATTAGTTCAAAATTCTGCTCAAGGGAAAGCCAGAAAACAATTACTGAAACTTCCCTGCACAGTTTTCCTGTACCTGCAGCAAATAGATAAGCCCTTCACAAGGCTGGACACTGTTTTCCAGGCAATTCAATTGCACAGATAACCAATTGTCAGTACCCAGCCAACAGATATCTCAACATCCCTAATTTGCTGAGGATAGAAATGAGACTCCATTTGCCTAATGCATTCTGGAGTTTGATGGAGATAATGCTGCATCCAAACTGTCAGGAAAGCTGGAGCAGCAGACCATCTTCTTCCCATGCAGACAGCTGTAATGAGGACATGTCCTTATCCACTGTTTTTTGAATGAGATTTAAGCAATAGTAATCCTGTTGTAACAACACAAAACCAAAACTAAATTCAACCATTTTATTGAGCACCATAGATTGACTACAACAATAAAGTGGTAATACCTGTCCTCCAATGATTTTATCTTTATTGTTCACAGCTTAATTGTCCCTCTGGAACTAGGATATACAAATGTTTTATTAAAATGAGACATCTGGCAGTGGCCCTAAATGCCTCTATGTCAGGAATTTACTATCTATTACTTGTAACAGTAAATCTGTTGTGCACATCTGCAGCAGCAGAGAAAATCACATCTGACAGCAATGATACAAAACATTCACAGGAGCTTTGGAAAGGCATAAGACTGAATGAATCCAGGCTTTTACAGTCCTTCACGATCTTCACTGAACCTGATCAAGCTGAAGGAACCCCTTTTATGGCACTTTTCTCAATTTCAAATCAGCCATCATTTCTTGAAGCAGAACACCAAGAAATCTTTCAAATAAATATGCCTATAATGAGCTCTTTTTCATGCTACATTTTATGAACTGGAAAATGTGTAAATGTTTGTGGGCTTTGTGGATTTGAGCTTAGCTGCTTTGTCTACCAGAAATAATCTTAGATGCTCACGTGAAAAAACAAACCCAAAAAACTCCTAAACAATCTATATGGCCAAGATACTAGCTCAAAACTAAATTCCTTTAAAAAACATTTGAGAAATGAGGATTTCCTTAAGAAATATCTGGTAGAATTCTTGGAATTAAGGAAATGTGAACATTTTGTTATATATATTGTTTCATCTTACCCTAGGTTTATGAAAGAGGAAAAAAAATGCCTTGGAGCAAAACTTCATATTTAAAATATCATTCCAGAAATAAATGAAGTTTTTTTTTGATGGGTATATAGTTTTGTTTTGTACAGTCCGTGTTCCTGAAAGTCTGGTAAAATTGAAGAGACAAAATTTCAAATTAGAAATTCTAATCCACTCCTAGCCTTCCTATATATAAAAATAAATCTGTATAAGGATCAAAGTTATAATATGGAAAAACTAATTTACGTCTTTGTTTTAAACATGCAAGGTCAGATGAACTTTTTTCAGATTCAGTGAGGGTGTAAAAGAGATACAGTAGTATGAATACTTGCAAGACATCACAATTAATCAGTTTAGTCTGAAAAATATGCATAATGTTTTATGTTATCTGAGGTATGTAGGATTTCATAAAGGAAGGGACTTTTAATTCATAAAGTTAAAGTAAAAAATTGACTTCCTAAAAAGAGCATAGATTTGCTCTGTATTTGGCAGTCTTTTGGTTTTGGTTTTGTTGTTTTTTGTGGTTTTGTTGTTTTGGTTTTTTTTCCCAAGACAGTCATAGTTTATCACAGCTCTACAATAAGTAGTTCTTTGGTGATCTTCTCACCTGGTAATTGTTTCTCATTTGTCTGTCTTCATATATGTCTTCCTATATTTAAAATGGTGCTGTTTGATGAGCAAGCCAGAACACTGGTTTTGTCTACAAGGACTGATACACAGGTTTTTCTACACTTCTAGAGCAAGGATATATTCTGTCATATATTCTGCTGCTTCTCAAAATCAGCAATATGTACTTCTTAATATAGACTCAGAAAATATTTTTTTTATTTCTGTAAGCCTGCTTTGCTGGAAGTGGTTTTTATTTTTCATGACATTGAAGAACCAACTCCAATATCAACACGTTTTATTGTCTTAATGTAGCACCCAGGGGAAGTAACACTGCATCTCCAAATTCTCTATTTTTTTTTCTTTCAGCAGTCCAGTAATTCCCTATTTGGGTGACACATATGACAAGTAAATCATTAAACACCCCTATATATTCTAGATACGGTTTTGCAAGTCACAGGGGGAATACTGCAATTCTTTCTCAAGAAGAGAGCAGAGGCTGTATCTATGCAACAAGAGATAACTCATACCAAAACACGAAAATATCTGATCAGTAGTGGGGAAGAAAAACCCTGTGAAGCAGCACAAATGAGTAAAAGAGAGAGAGTTACACACTGAGGCAAGCACATGCACGTCCTCCTGGCATGAAAGCATGCTAGCTGATTGCTCTGTTCCAGGGATGTGCCAGCCACAGAACAAGCACTGCTCCTTTTAAGTGCCAGGAGCCACTTCTCACCTGGCAAACGTCTGAAGTATGAGAGGTTTTTAGGAATATTAGTTTCAACACATAATATTTTACCAGAAATCTAAAATAACAACAACAACAATAATAATACAGTTTAATTAGATAAAATGGAAACAGTATGAACTCATGTACTTGTAGCATACAACTCTTGTTGAAAAAATGCGTTTTTTTAGAATTAAGTGTTATTTCCCAGTGGCCTGTGCAATGGTAATAAGAAGCATGGTAAACTGGCATTTGCACTTTCTCACATGCATGTTCTTATACCAAGAGATATCATGTGAGAAACCAGGATTAATCTCAAATATCTCTACATACTTTTACTTTTGAACAAAGGGTGTGTGAACTCTTTTAATAATGAGGGCTAACATTATTCCTGCTATGATTTATTTCTGCTTTATTCAGGATACCTGCACCATTCCCTGGCCCTTAGATCCAGCAAAATCATCTCCTATAATAAAGAATGCAGCCCTCTGTCATGAGGAAAGAAGCCATCAGGAGGAACAAAATTACAAACCAGCATAAGGATGGGAAAGGAAAATTTAAGCAGAATGTATTCCATCAAACTGAAAGCTGGCTTGTGCCCAAGAGTTAATATTTCCACTTGTGCCATGGGATCTTGAACAACAGCCATCGGTCACTGCATTCCTCTTGTATCCCAGCAGAAGGTTGGTCCTTTAAACAGTACTGTGTACCTGGATAGTGGGACATGAGTTCAATATTGACAGAGGGAAGCTTGCCACCTACTGAATCACCACCTGAGTCACCACGCAGCTAAACCACAGATTACAGAACTGGAAGTGTGTGCTGCTGCACTGGAAACCATTGGTGACGATGCTACACCAAGGACTAAAGCAGGAAAACTTCACAGGTTTCAGGTTTTCTGTCTTGTGGTTCCTTGGCACAGGAAACATGAAGTGTACACAACAGGCTATAAAATCCACTTTTAGTATAAACCACAGAGCTTGACGTGCATGAGGCTTGAGAAAATAGTTTCCATTTTCTGTAATAGTGATAGTGTATACAACTTCTACCTGTAAATGTAAAATACAAGCTTGAATTATCTAAACATCCGCCCTTAAGCTTCTCACAGCTGCAAAACCCCTGAAGCAGCCAAAGGAAGAAACATGGCAATGGTTAGCACTACATTTGAACCACTGGAAAAATAAAGACTGATCCTTATTAAAAACTTAAAACTATTTGAGAGGTTTTTTCCAGGCCATTGAGAATGTTAAGGTGGTGGTGGTGGTGAGTTGAGCTCATGTCAGTTTGCTTTCTGCTGCGGCTGCTGCTTTCAATATTGTTGTATGAATTTGACCACTGCTTACTTAAAGATTTGCTGCAAATGTTTGCAGAATGAGCTGTAGTTAACCTGGTACACCAGGTATGCTAGTGGAAGCACAGAGTAAGAGGTAGGACAAACTGCATCCAGGCTTTACTTTTCCTTTACATATGTAAAATAGAAGCACAATATTGTTAAGTAAGGATCCTAATTTCAACGCTGCACATTTCAATGTTCCTTTATTTATTCATCCCTCTGCCATCAGTTGGCACCGAGCTTCCTCTGTCCCAATGTACAGTGATAAAGGCACTCACCGTGCTGCCTCCTGTAGGATCTCCCCCCTCCATGCCTCCCCTCTAAGCTCTGTAGCTCTCTGTGTGATACAAAGCTGATGAAAAGCACATTCTGCCTGGGGCAGGGCAGTAGTAGAGCAGGTGCCCCACTTTGGCTGACAGGCTGGGTTCTCAGCACTCCAGTGGCACTTGGCAAACAGAGCTTGTTGGGACTGAAAGCTGCAGCCACGGTTGTTCAGGGTATAATGATACCAAGTGGTGGGAGTTAAGTGTCCAGCATGTCTGCAGAGGGAACGTGCTGCAAGCAAGGGGACAAGGACAACGTGTTCTTCTAGGGAAGGGTGGCAGGTTCCAGCCACCCCAGGCCAGAGATGGTTCAGGGAACCAGCCCCAGGCCTGGCTTTTGTGAACTCCTTAGACAGACAGGCTTTCATTTGCATGAAAATAGACTTCAGGAAGCCATTAAAATGTAACAAAAAAGTATTTAATGCCTCAGTGCCTACCGAGCTTATATCAACCTCCTTATTAGACCTTTCTTTTCTTTTTCTTCTCCTCCCCTCCCTTAGCATTGCTCTGCTGCACAAACAGCCCATATGGAAAACAGCGCAGCCTGGAAACACCTAGCTCTCCCTTTCCTCTTTTGCTTTTGGCTTTTGCAGCTGCTGTTTTCTCAGTGTTGTCTTGGGGCAGTTTCCTGTTGCCATAGCTGATAGCCTGCCAGCGCCTGCCTGGGCCTTTCAAGTGTCAACACTGCGAAGTTCTCTGCGATGGCCAAACGCTTGTTAATGAGATATAGCAGCTGGGTAGGGGTGAACCACTGAGATGGATAAAGGCACGCCGCTGGTGCAGGAAGCGATGCCTTTTGAATCTTTTCAGCGCTCTGAAAGCATTCAAATCAAAGAGGGTATGTTGTATTCATTAATAAACCAAAGTTCCCATGCAACTGTGTTAAAGCCAGGAGTTTAACTTCGCTATGGACAGGTGATTTTTTCAACAGTGTTTTACACCGGAAGACAAAGGGCAAGAAAACAAGAGTTTATGTACTGCCAAAGGCATTACTTCCCTATCTTACAGCCAGACAGAATTGTTAAACTGAGATAGGTATTTGCCATTTCCTGACAATAAAAGCTTCTTTTTTTCCTTTATTTTTATGCTTCAAAGCTCGCAGCAGCCTGCTTCATCTCCTTCTCTCACTTTTTTTAGACCTGTTTCTTAATTTTTTGAAAACCGTGATTAAAAGCTAGGAAAAAAAAAAAAAAAAAAAAAAAAAAAAAAAAAACTTTAAAAAAAAAAAAAAAAAAAAAAAAAAAAAAAAGACAACTTGTTAAAAAAAAAAAGCCAAAGAGCCTATAGACAGGATTAATGACCAAAGCTGCTTTCATTCAACTGAAGCAGTCCATGTGATCTTTAGTCTGCATCTGTTTTGCTATAGCAGAACCATAGGAGTGCCCAACAGCTGGGCAAAACACGCAGAAAGAAAAAAAAAAAAAAAAAAGAAACTAGCATACAGTACAAACTTTTAAAGGCAACATGAGCCAAAGAGCATCCTAAAGATCTTTCTGGCATTTTTTTTTAATTGGGTTGAGACTTTTTTAATTTCCTTTTTTTTTTTTTTTTTTTTAATTCAGGGCAGCTGGGGAAAAGATTGAATGCTAAGAAAACATGTTTAAAACTGAAACAACCACAGTAGTAATAGTGACAAAATTGCTTTGGAAAAGTTAAACAAAAGAAGTGTTAGGAACAGGAAAGGGCCATATGGCTCGACAGGCCTGCCATTTTCTGGTTTATCTTAATTGTTTCCCTCACTTCTCCTCAAATGAATACAAGTGTCTCAGACTCATTTATATGCTTTCATTTCCCTTTCACAGTAACTTGTTCCAAGGTAATTTAAGCCAAGCTGCTTAAGTGATATTTAGCTATGTGACTGTTTAGAGAACAGCAGTTTAGCTATATTCATCAGCCCACCACAGTTACTGTGCTTGTTTTTGGAATTTAGTTACAGCAGTCAACTAGCTACTAACTGGCCCTCTTTGGGGTAAACTAAGTCAGGCAGACCCTGACCCAGAAGCTTCTGTTGGGATCAAGAAGAGTTATGCTATTCACCTTCACAGAACTTAACTTTGGTAAGGCATATTCTTTCACTCTAAAATTTAATTCCAGTGAAATGTAAAGGGTTTGGGTTGGTTCTCTTTACAGAAATGTAGGCATTTAATTTATATTTTTTCTGTAAAAAGTGTCATTTTAAGGCAGTCATCTATCACATTCTTGTAACTGAAATGACAGATAAAACCTGAATTTCCCTGTAAAACTCCCAAAAATACTTTCTACCAGATTCCGTCTCTGTTGGGGGAGAGGAAGAGTACTGAGGCTTAAAGGATATTTTTAGATGTGAAAAATTGTTCCAAATAGAAGATTTCAAATCAGGCCAGCCTGATGCAGACACTGTGACCGTTTTGGCCTGGATTTTATCTGTTGTGATTCCTGTGCTGCCTACCTCGTCACGCAGACCTCTGTGACTGCAGAAGGTGTGGAAAGGCATTGAAGGAAGGTGCATTTGGATGTCTGGGGATGGCCACGATGTAAAAAAGGACCCTAAGTCAGGCAGGAAAGAGAGTCAAAACAAAACATTTCCTATTAATAATAACATCAAGGGTAACCATGGTAAGCTGTTAAGCCTTTAAATAAACATACCATGGCAAGCTGAAGCATAAGTTTCAACCAGCTTGTTAGAACACAGTCCTCTACCATGACAGAAGTTAAGATGTTCTGCATGCACGAAGCCTGTGCCAGGGCATAATCCACATTTTGGCTACTCTGGCTACTCAGGGTAATCAGCAGATTAGTGGAGAAGCACTGTTAATGGAGGAAGACAGGCCTTTTCTCATCTTCAGGATCTTTTCAACCTCAGAAACTGCTGACTTGCAGAATCCGCTCAGGAAACACTTGTTCAGACACAAGGCAGTAAATTTTCTCATTCTTACAAAAGATAATGAATGATTAATAAATGAGTCAATTCAGTGAATGTCTGGCCTGTGCTTCTCCCCATAGCTTCAAGAAGATAATTGCAGCATTGGGGACACAGAAAGGAGGGACAGACATCTGTTGAGCAATAGTGGAGTTCATGTTTTAAAACCAATTTCTGTAGGTTCACCCACTTAATAGAGAAAAAGTGCAGGAGTAGGGGAAGGATTTTCACATCAGCAGCTTTACTGGGTGCTTAAAACAAGGAAGGAATATAAATACATGATTTCTTCTTCCACCACAGTCTCACCCACAGGTGAGACTTCTAGGTTGTCCAGACCAGAAACTCCTGCCTTCAGCAGAATATTTAAGTGAAAGGAGGTGAAATAGAAACCAAAATATTCCTAGACCTGTTGACTGCTTTTTTACCTTTTTCTGTCTGTTTTTTAAATGTTCACAAAACTATCAAACCTGTAAGTCAGTATCCTTGAAAAGCAGGGGAAAGGTTAGCAGAATTAATTGCTGATGCTGTCACAGAAAATAAGTGTGTCTATTGCAAAGGTAGGGAGAGTGTAAAGTCCTTTCAGACACAACCGTCTCAAATAGGAGAAAACATTTTTAAGGTCCTCTGAAAAGAATATCATGAAGCATGGTTACTGTCCTTTGGAATCACTTGCATTTGCTATACAATTTAATTGATTTTATATATATACAAAAATATCACAGTAAAGGATGGAAGGTGAGGGCAAGCAGCTTTTGTACATCTCCAAAACACTGTCTAATTTTATCATAGCACACCACTGTGCTTTCTGATAAAACTCAGGATACATCTGTTCCTAAACCTAGACTTAGTTCCTAAGCTTAGCTTTGTCATAAAATCTCCAAATCATGGCTTTTTCCATATTAAATGCAATCTGTATTTGCACTTCTGAAAATACATGGCTTATATTACAGTACCAGCATGAGATTTATGCTCCAAATGCGTTGTCATTTCCTTTGCATGCGTGAGATTTTCTAAATTGCAGACAGACAGACTGTGACTGGTTCCTTCCTTGCTTGTGTTAGCTTGGATCCTGTTCTCAGCTTACCCTTTCTAAACTTATATGTTGTTTCTGGTATGTCTTCCTCAGCTCTTTGGTTTATTGGATATTTCCCCTGACTTCAGATATATAACAAGACTGCTGTTAAATGCCAGCTCCTGAGCATGAGGAAGCACATCTCTTCCCCAGATTTGTCCTTGGCAACTTAATGAAAAAGCCACACCTTAATGAAAAAGCTACACACACATATTCACCATCTTTCTCCTTTCATTCCAAGGACTGTAGCTGTATTTGTGCATGTTTGTAATGTCCCTGTTTCAGAGAAAGACAGATTGAGCCCATAAGGATCTCAAATTCTCCTGTATCCTAAAATAAACTCCTCTGTTATCCCTGTCATTTCCTTCAGCTTGCTTTCCTGCAAGCCTTCAGGCCTAATCATTCCCTCAAGAAACTGAAGACTCTGTATGCTTGCATCTAAAACAGGCATTTGGGGCATTTCCTCAGGCAAAAAGTGCAACATGTTTTACACCCCTTCTCAGACAGAGCCTGCAATAAGCTGTGTGGACTATGGGGAGGAATGCTGGAAGGGATCCCAGCGTTATGTTAGATCTGCCAACCTGACAGGTTCAACAGAAACCTCTGAAATTTCCTATCCCTACGCAGTGACCCGTGGCAAATCTGCATGACAATGTATTGTGTAATTGCAGGAAGCCAGTGCAATATCATTCAGCAACAGGAAGCTTGGGAACTGTTTACAGCCGCCACCACCACCAGTGACAAAACCTGTCATTACCTTGTGCAGTGTTTCTTCAGAAACATGGATGCAATTGCAAAGTCTTATCACTCAGCTTTATAGGGAAGATCTGCTGAAGTAAAAGAATAACATGGGAAGAGCAAAAAAAGAGACAGGGCTTGGTTGATTGCTGTCATGATTACGTTACACAGGTTGAAAGACAGTTTCAGCAATTGCTTATTGTGCATGAGAAGACAGAACTGTTTGCCATCAGTTAGGCTTCAGTTAAGTTTACTATTCCTTATCTCTTGTTTAAGGTAGTACTTCAAAGGAGTACTTGCTTCTTGCCCTTTGACTCAAGTGGGCACAGCAGTGGGATGCCATGTGGGAGATGCAGATTTGAGAGCCTTCATGTGCTCCCAGCTCTCAGGCTAACAAAAGGCAGGCAATTCTGCCAATGTTTTCTCTGCTAATTTAGATTAACTCATGAATTCATGTGCAAAATTTTCAAAGAGCAATATTGTACCCGCATGCTGACTACGGCTAGCAAGCAAAGAAATATATCACGGGCCTCCATTAGCTGAGCTTTGGACACATTTTTAGCTAAACAGGGTTTTTAGGATCCATGCTTATATTCCAGAAATATGAAAACAAAGGAAAACCTGTTTGGAAAGGAAACCTATGAGCTCCCAGGGCTTAAAATCAAATAGAACTCAATAGGCAAGCTGGTTCACTAAGGAGAAGAAGCTGACTGTAGCTTAAGTAAATGGAAAATGTTATGCTCTCAGAAATTTCCAAAATCAGGCTGGTTCTTGCCATGAACTAACTTTCAACTCTACTTTTAAAAATTCTGAACTCTTCTTTTAATGAATATCTCAAGCAGGTAAAATCAGGTCACCAAATACTATAAACACAAAGGGGGTGAAGTATTGACTGAAGATATCTACGCTGCAGCACCTTCAGATTTAGAAATGAGACTGTCCGTGGTAGAAAGCATTGTCAGCTCAGAGGCAAGACAGTTGTGGTTCTGTTAATATCATCTTCTCTTGGGGGAGTAATAGGTTTGCTGGACATAAAGAGGCCTAGGAGTTTTCAGAAGATAAAAAGATACTAATAACCATTGCTAGAACTGACAGAGTCACAGATTCTTCAGTTCAGTAACCAAGCTCCCCAACCAAACCCCCTGGAAACATATTTGACAAATTTAGTATGAATGCACAAAGTGCTTCTATATCTCAAGTGTGTATTTGGTGGAGGGGATGAGGTATTAGTTCAAATTTTTACTAAGCTGTATTGTTCTTCTGACATTAGGTTTTGACTTCAGTATAATTTTAGCCACAGAGAGAGAAGGGTTTTATTTAATGTAATGTTGAAATTATTATTTGTATTACAATATAATACCCAGGTTGTGAGGTACTCTTCACAACTCTACTGTTGTGTTCTGCTCTAGAGAATCAGATAGTAAAAGACCATTTGTGCCAAAATGCAGAATATAAAAAGCCTAAAATATTTAGAGCAGAACACAGGTAACAAAGAATCTGACCAACAGCTGGTCAGAGACAAGAACAAATCATACAGCCAGGTCTCATCTTTCCAAATTTCAAAAGATACACCATGTAAGCTTTTTTGATGGACTCTTTCTAGACTCATTTTTGTAACCAAAAAAAATTTTAAAAGCTTAAAAGCAGCTCCCGAGAAGAAGTAGCTCCAGTGAGGCTCTTTGGTACTCATACCACTCTAGCACACGTTTCTACACAGTTTTCACCCATGTCCAGGATTCTGGAAAAGTTTGCTCAGCTCGTGCTACCTCCTTTTCATTTCAGCCACACTGCTTTGGATGTCCAGACTGCCCTTGATAATTGTACACCTCCAATACATAATGGAAGCCTCTTGTGCAGGTGACCCTTTTGTGTTTAAATGACCACGGTACAGTGAGTTTGAAGGAACACCATAGGCAGCTATTAGTTCCTACTGCAGTCTTAAGGACTCTTGTGGAGGAGGGTACTACTTGTTCTAAGAAAAGGTATCTGATCTGACCCTAAACAGGTAACTGCTCAAAAAGCAAGAGAGCTCTTCTGTTTAATCAAACACTTTTCTAGAGAAAAGGAGAAACTGAAGGAGCAGAAGAGATGAAGGGGAGTGTGAATATGCCTAAGAACCTGTTCTGGTGGTTTCAGTCCTTGGTTTAAGTCAATGTCTCCCATCTCCTTGAAAATACCACAGGTATCCAGCCACTGAATTTTAAGGACAGATCCCAGAGGTGCCTGTACAATTCACTCCTGTTGTGGAACTTTTTCTGATTACAAAGGGTACAAAGAAAGAGAAGGAGAAACTATGTTTCAAAAGATTACATGTTTTAATCGCTAACACTTTCTATTGTTCAAGATTACACTTTTATTAAATGAGTGTTTCACTTTCAAGAACATGATAGTATTTGAAATATTTCAAGGGCACTTCTTTTAGCTTCTAACAACTAGACATTGCTGCCACCACTGGACTATTATTTAGAAGGAACATGAACCAGAGATATTCTGACCTCAGCAGTTAGTTTGTTTTACTGACAGGCACATAGTTAAGTGTACATTAAATAATGGTATGCTTATTTTTCATCATTGCCATGATTAATTGAGGAAATTAAGGGAAAATCAAGAAATGCTAGCCAAAATTTTCCTGTAATCCTTTTAGCTGCAGTACAGCTAACAGAAGTACATTACAGTGAAGTCAATGAGAAATATTTTCTCTTTTTCTCTTTCTGAGACAATTTTTATTAAAGGATTGTCATTATTTTTATCTTCCTACTTGTAAACAAGTGGAAAATAAATTCGTTGCCTGCCATGTTTTGCAATTAAAAAGACATTAAAAACAAGTTAGAATCATAGAATCATTTAGGTCATAAAAGACCTCCAAGATCATCTAGTCGAATCATTTACCTGGAGCTGCCATGTTCATCAATAAGCCTTGTCCCTAAGTGCCACATCCACACATCTTTTAAATAGCTCCAGGGATGCTCAATACTGTTCCAGTGCTTGACAACTCTTTCAGTGAAAAAATTTTTCCTACTACGCAATCTAAAACTCCCCTGCTCCAACTTGAGGAGCAGTTCCCTCTCATTCTGTCATTTGCTCCCTAGGAGAAGAGACCAACCCCCACCTTACTGCAACTTCCTTTCAGGTGAAACCCCAAGTTTCCAACAGGTGACCAACCCCAGCTTCCTCAGCTGATCCTCATAAGGCTTGTGTTCCAGACCATTCCCTTCTCTGGAACTGCCCAAGCACTTCAGTGCCTTATTTTTAGTGAGGGTCCCCAAACTAAACACAGGATTCAAGGCACGGCTGCATCAAGGGAGCGGAACTCACTCCCCTGGCCCTGCTGGTCACACTCTTGCTGACACAGGCCAGGATGCCATTGGCCTTCTCAACCACCTCAGCCCATGCTGGCTCATGTTCAGCTTTTGTCAACCAGCACCCTCAGGTCATTTCCTACTGAGCCACTTTCCAGTCACTCATCCCTCAGCCTGTAGTGATGCAGGGGGTTGTTGTGACCAAAGTGCAGGACCTGGTACTTTGCCTTGTTGAACCTCATACAACTGGCCTCAGCACGCTGATCCAGTCTGTCCAGATCCCTCTGCAGAACCTTCCTACTCTCTACAGATCAACACTCCCCCACAACTTGGTGTCATTTATGAACTGATAAAGTTATTAAACAGAACTGGCCCTAGACCTGATTCTTAGGGAAGCCCACTAGTGACCACCAGCTGGATGTAACCCATTCACCATTATTCTCTGGGTCCAGACATCCAGCCAATTTAACCCAGTGAAGAGAGTACGCGTTCAAGCCATGAGCAGCCAGTTTCTCCAGGAAAATTCTGCGGAAAAAGGAGTCAAGGGCTTTACTAAAGGTCAGGTAGACAGCATCCACATCCTTTCCCACTGAGTGGGTCACCTTGAACTAGATGGTCAAGCAGGACCTACTTCTCATAAACCCATGTTGGCAGCCCTGGTCACCTGCTTGTCCTGTATGTCCCATGTGATCATACCCTGTACGATCCTGCTCTGTGACCTTCCCCAGCACTGAGGTCAGGCTCACAGGGCTTTAGTTCCCTCAATTCTCCTTCTGGCCTTTCTTGTAATTGGGAGGCACGGCACATTCACTGATTTTCAATCAAGTGGAACTTCCCCAGTTAGGCAGAGCTGCTGGTAACTGATGATGGAAAGTGTTTCACTGAGCACTTCTGCCAGCTCCTGCAGTACTTTCTGGTGGATCTCACCCAGCCCTGTAGACTTGTGTGTGTCTAACTGGTGCTGCAGGTTCATTGCCCCTTGGATTTATGTGAGCTTCATTCTGTTTCCTGTCCCTGTGTTCCAGTGCAGGGATTTAACTACAATGTGTAGTGGGTTTACAGGATTGCTTAAATTGAAGCAGTTTAGGATGGCTCTGTGAGTTAATAAAACTCAACCCAGTTGTAAACTCCTGTTCACCTGAATTTTTGAGTCATCTGGCACAACATAGCCATACTATCTCAAACATGATGGTGCATAATGGATGCATTTCCAATGCATCACAGGAAAATGGCACTTTTTAATAGATGGTACAGCAATAGCAGATCATCACTATTTTTCAGAAGTATTTCTAAGTATTTTCATACCTATTCCATAAAGAAATGTCCTGTCTTTATTATTACTATGACAACTACTCAAAAACACTGGGGAAAATAAAAATCTACCTCACTTTTATGGCAAGAAATTCAAATCAAATCTGTGACTAGACTTTCATTTTGGGGTCAAATTCTGAATGCAGGTGGTTCTCATTGAATTCAACATGATGCCAAAGAATGCAACAGAGGACTGAATTTGGCCTCTATCAGCTAGCCTGAATATATGATATGGTTCTGCCTTTACACTGTATTGGAAAGATACTGTACCCCTTTAGTTTATGAGTCTGCTTATTATCAGTCTTTGGGAAAGAAAAGATGGTTAAATTTAGATTTCCACAGAATGTTTTGATTTAAGCAAAGGAATTCAGTGACCACCAGCTTGGAACATCCTTCTGGTGTCAGAAGTAAGCAGATTCGAAAAAGCTGTGCACGTACGCTTGATTGATTGAAGGGGAGAACAAAGAGAAGGCCAGCTCTCCAGGTTTAGATGAGGATCAGGTGGTTTCAAGCTGAAAAGAAACAGGGACCTTTGTTTTGTTTTAAGCAAAATTCTGGGAACCTCCATGGTTCCATGTATCCTGCCTTGCTCTAAAACGCAGGAGGAAAAAATATCTACAAAAAAGACTTGTTACACCATTTTTCTCACTCATTCATTCTGATGGGATGTGAAATCTCTCACATTTCCCATCTTTGAATAAACTGCCTCAAAATAATTATTCTTATTTGGCATTAGGTAAATATCACCTGAGTGATACAGTAACATTGGGCCAAACACTTCTATGGGATTGGACATCTCAATGCTTCGACAGGAAGATCCATATCCTTGAAAGCAACTTTTAATTATTTAAATCCTACATGAAATTATTAAAGAATCCTCTAGGAAATAAATAAATAAATACATAAATAATTAATTAAATAAATAGGCAAATACAAAAATAAAAACATATGTGAAAGTGATACACTAAAAGAGTCAGAATGATTGGCAGTGCCATCAGCAAACTCTAGATCTGGGAGGATTACTTCTAGCAGCAGTAATCTCTTATTTCTGTCCAAACACTTGGCAGCTCATGCTGCAGCCTGGCTGAATTTCTTCCTTCATACTTTTGCCCTGTAGGGTTAGAAGATTCCAGCTTGTTCACACCTCCCACTGCAGGGACTTAGGCAGATGGATAGTTAATATTCCACTGTTCTTGGCCTGCATTTTGATAATTTTCATTCATTTTCATGGAATTAATCTGCGAAATTTACCTCAGAAAATGCACCAAACAGGGTGCCAGGCACTGAGAAGAATACTTTGCTCTCTTATAATATAGCCAGAGATGTTGTACCCTAGGGTAGTCAAGTGAATTATTTTCAATAGATAATGCAATGGGGGGGGAGACTATTTTAACTGAAAGTCATTTTTCAATATGAATCAGATTTGGTAAATTTGGATTGGTGCAAAAAAATAATTAAAAAATTTAAAAATTACAAATTGTCTCATCTAAGTATTTCTGAAAGAAAAAGGTAAAGAAAAGCTACATTTATGAAGGAGATTTGGAACAACTCATGAATCAGAAGAGACATATGCCTTACAAGTTTGGATAATATTATCCAACATATGAAGCTAACATTCAAATCTCGCCTTTGCCTCATTCAGTGTGTGAGCTTAAAAAGTGTCCCTTGACTTAGCAGAGCACATAACCAGCCTAGCACACACACGGGTTTTTCAGTGGAAAGTTGTTCTGATTTGCATGACAAATGGGAGCTAGCAGGTCTGCAGCCAAACAAGGACCTTTCTCTCTCCCAACTCTCTGCACTATAAACCTTTAGTCTTCTTTCCCTAATTCATATTTATTTCAAGTGCAGATTTCATTAGGACAGTAAAGCAGGGCCTCTCTCAAGGTTCCTAATACTTAGTTGTTAGAATTTAATTCCCTAGTGGAAAGCCCTAACCCAGAGCCAGATCTCATGATCTAGATGCAAAGTGATTTGAAAGAGACATGGTGTGCCTCCTTCACCACCAGCTAATACATTTAACTTGTATCTAAGGGGGAATAAACTATTCTCCCTCTAAACTATGGAATTTCTTCCACTTTGACTGATTGTCAGCCCAGCTTCCACAGGAGTGATAGAAGTTTCCTCCATTCAGATGTGGCTCATCCAACTGCACTCAGGTCTCCCTGTTGCCTTGAGCTCAGGGCTGTTGCACAACATCCACAGGCTGTGCTTCTGAATAGAAGAGGATGTGTCTGTGTTGCACTATATGGCTCTCAAAACCATGGTAGGACCAGCTCCCAAAAACGTTGTTCTCCATCTGCTTTTCTCTCTTCCTTTAATAAATAAAATCAAAATAATTGTCCCTCTATCCTACTAGCTTAGAAATTGAGAATAGTGAAGTGCATTTTAATGAAAGGGAAATGCACCTTAATGAAAGTGATCCACTTTGAAAGGTGCTTTTGGCTATTACATCTCATAAGAAGCTAAATAATTTCATCTCTGAAGGAGAAAGTTTATACTGAGGTCAGCTATAAATAGCAGAGTTTTATTTGAATGAGATACACTATCTCTGTTCTGTGGCAGGGATTATTTTTGGCTGATACTATCTCTTTTGTGTAAAATAAACCTGATATTACAGTGTGCATAGTTTAGGATATCAAATGTTCTCTTTTGTTAGTATTAATGTCATTATCAGGTTCCTCATGCATTTGACATAGGCAGATTTTAGAAAGGAAGTTGGATTGAAGTGTTCCTGTGTGTGGAAAAAAGTAAGAATTATTTCTTCCCCTCGTATATTTATCATATCACAATTCCTCTTTCTGTCTCCTGCTTGTTTTAACTGCCAAACTGTCTAATATTTCATGTATTTTCCATTCTTCTCTTACAAAAAGATCTCAGCTATTCAAAGTTACACTGTCCACTCCTCAGTCTTGTCAACAAGCTGAAATGCTGCACAGAATATTTTCTGAATATGATCAATTCAACTCCAGTTTTTGAGATGTTACTTGCCATGAACAGTTTCTCAAAATCAACATTTATTTACTGAGACCAACAATTGACATACAAAAAAATAAATCTTTAGGAATACTGGTGTATTTCAATGTAAGTTGAAACAACATCAGGTATAAAATATGGAAATGTAGCTCTTTGTAAAGGAGATTTTCTGATGTGAGACTGAAGCAGGCAAGCTGAAAATGCAGGGCTGTAATATACATTTAGAGCACCTGCTCCCTGGAGCCACGGGGGATCCATTGCAACAGTACCTTAACTCCCACAATGTGTGGCAGAGCCCTGAGACACTTTTTTGCACAAAGGAACATGAGGAACATACTCTTTTAAGTACTGACTTCTTGATACCTGATTATGTTTCAGGATTTTGAGAAAAGAGGGAATTCCTGCAAAGATTTTGTGGACATTTTAGAAACAAGTTCATGAGCAGCCCCCACCAAAACCAGGAGAATCTGAGAAAGACCATAGAGAACTGCTCCAAGTGTTAGGCATTTTCTTATTTCTGTCCTCAGCACCAAAAACTATATATATAAAAATGTATGTGTGTATATACTATATTTAAAGCAAAATGCTTGCAAAATTTTGGTTTAGAGCACAGTTAAGTGAATGTTTAAACTAGAAGAGAGGAGATGGCAACTTCTGTCAGAGGTGATAGTGAAGAATTGGGCCTGTGCTAAGCACCTAGCATATGTCAGCTGCTGAAATCTTAGAATCTCATTTTCATTGACAATGTTACCAAGCACTATAACTATCTATAGATTTGTATAACAGATACAAACATACAGAGCTTTATAGAAAGACCATGTGCACTGCCATCAGGTGCTCAAAATGAATCCATATATTAGTTTACAGTGTATCTTTTTTTCAATCTGTGACCTCATGCTAGGTGGGAAAATACAGAAGAAAAAACAGAGATTAATTTCCACATATTAATAGGAATAATCAGGATTCTCACAAGCCTTTTACTAAAATTCATGTGCTAATTTTGGTTTTGGTAGTCTTCCAGAAACCCTTTCTTCAATGGAAATAAAATTTTATCAAGAAATCAAAGCTGTTCTAAAAGGCTAAATATACGCTGCATTTTCTCTAGACTACAGCATAATCTGATTCCTCTTTTAGAAATTTAATATCAGAAATTATAAAATGTTACTCGCAAAAGGCAATCCTTTTGCTTCTATTTTAAGTAGAAAAGTTAAATATTAAACATATTTATTATCAGGCATATCTGCTTAGACACTGAAAAGAAATTTTGGAGTCTATTTGATGGTCTAATGGAGAACAAATATGCTAACGGAATATTGTCTTTGTATCTGCACCAGAAAAACACCTGCTGATCCATTAGAATGAAGAATTAGAGTCTGTCTGGGAAGTCTAGTAAACTAACAAAATATATTTGTACCAGAAATAACTACTACCTTGGGACTCGAATCCTCTATTTTCCCCTTTTTTTCTCCTTCTTTGGTTAAATACTGCCTAAGAAAACCCCAAGAACCTCAGATGGCTGTTGACAACTTGATAGCAGGAGAGATCAATTCTCATTGACCTCAGTGGTACCTATAAAACTTACTCTGGTTTTCAATCACACTATATATGTACAGATATACACATAAATTGTTCAGTGAGCAGTGGGATGAACTGGATGTTTTTCCTCATTAATTTCCACTCCACACCATGCCTCCACAGTCCCCTGAGAGCCCCAGCTCTTTGGTCAGCAAAGCAGCAGCTGTCCTGCAGCCAGCAGTGTGTGCAAACTGGTCACCTGCAATCCCTTCAAACATTACAGAGATGGATTACAATGGCTTTTCTTTTGATAGCTGCCCTTATTTGGGTCTCTCTTGCCTTCACAGCCATCACTTTCTGCAAAATGTGCAGGAAGTTTGGGGTCCTGGGTCCTCTAAAAAATCCTTTTTGGTAGTCACATAGCAACCAGTTCAAAAATTATTACAGAGGAGGAACAAGCAAGATGTATGGACATGCCCTTCATCATGTGATGGCCTAAGCCTTATTCCTCTCAGAAACTAAACTAAACTCATGTGTATATATTTAAGTTAGGGAAAATACTAATGCAGTTATTTTAAATATACAGATTATAAAAACTGCTGAAGAACAGTTCAAACAGAAAAGCAAGGGATTTTATGTGATACTGTTTTAGTTATTTCACAGTTTAAACAAAGCAGTCATGGCACTTCTCATTTCAGCTACATCAAAGTGTAGCACATGCAAAGCATAGATCCAGGCAGTTGAAGATCCTAACTCAAGCTAACTGTAACCTTGTGAAGGGAGGCTAATGCTTGCTACCCAGTTTTACTCAGTGTCTTTAAAGTATGGCTGCAACAGGCTCAAACCAACATGTGAACTCTGAAGTGGGTTTTGGAACTCTGTCAAATGATGTGAAACAATAAACTCCTGAAAGCAGTAATGCCATTTAAAAATCGGTTTCAGGTACCTTGTCATCCAAGGAGTTAAAGATAGCAATGAATCCAAGAAGGATTTTGCTTTTTGACAGCTCTGGAAAAATAACCATAGATTTTTATAGAAACCATAAAACAGTAAGATGAATTATTTTTTTAGGTCTTCTTGGACCAAATCTTGCACTGCTGTACCAAAAAAAAAAAAAAAAAAATCCTTTAGAAGCAAACAGAAGCTTTTCTAAGGGTACTGCAGGAAAGAATTGGTCCACAGCCTGTCCTTCAGGAAAAGGCTGATGCACTAGTAATAGCTACATTCAGAAATTTTCAGTAGAACAGTACTTAGATTTCCACAAAAGATACTCTAAAGAGCGGCAGAAAGCCCCAAAGCTGCAGAATACCTGCTAGTCAGCAAGCCTTGGTTCCTGTCTCTCCCGCTCAGGCGTCTCAGTGTTATGTAACAGGAGAAGGGAATGTTCCTCTCTTTTGGCACAGGACACTGAACCCAGCAATTTGTCTTGATGGGACTGAGCAGAGCGCATGAAACCAAGTGAGTTATTGCGGCCTGCGGTTTCAGGAACCGGTTTAAAGATAGCCTCCAAATTATCAAAATTTACATAAAGAAAGACATCTGACTACGGCCATGAAATACTTCTACCAAGTTTGGAAAGCAAAACTCAAGCAATGAATGGTCTATGTCATAAATGAATTTTTTGGCTGGATGAACAGGCCAGAGAAGAAAGAACATTGAATAAGCAAAGGTTTTAATATTCTGACAATTATAAACAGTCCTTTGTTTTTTTCTTTTTCTCTTACATGCACGAGGGTGTTGGCTGGGGAAGCTATATATTCATAAAACATCTGGTGTTCAGCTTGTTGTTATAATCAATCAGTCTTTTTATTTTATTTTTCCAACACTGCAGAAAAAAATAAAAGGACTTGGACTGTTTAATTAAAGAACCAAAGCCTCTTCCTTCTGGAAAAAAGGCGGAGGGTTGTGACTCACAGTCAATTATTTGCAAGATTTGTCTTAAAGGAGGGAAGTGCTCATGTGTTGGAAAGAACAGTTTCTTGTGGGTTTAATATCTTATGGTAAAAACTGTTGAACAGAGCATCTCCAGAGCAATTATTTACACACAAGACAGAGAATGGCATTGCTGATTAACTGTTTTAAGGCATTTACACTGAGTAGTCCTTATTTAGAGAGACTATATATAGTGGGAAAATGACACTTCAAATTTTATTCCCTACAATTATAAACGTAGTAATAACACAAGTATGCATAGTCATATAAACATAAACATACATAAAAGATAATTAAGCATACATAGTAATAACACTTTCACATAACTGCAATGCTTCCTAGCTCCCATCATTTGCAATAAAGCATTACAGCTTCCCCAAAATTATTTATATGCTGCCAGCACTAAGTTTGAAAGCTCATTCAGCAGCTAGTTACCCCATTTGATAGTGGTGGTATCTTTTTGCATCTTACAACTAGAGGGGTACACTTGCAAAAGTTTTTTCAGCCTACCATCCCTGCAGAGGACAGAGAAGGTATTGTCTGCAGGATTGCTGAAAATCTGATTCTGCTTCTGAAAGTTTAGTTAGTGACACTGACTTCTATCTGCAATCTTACCAGTACTTCTACTGCCACTCAAGTGGAGAGGGGACACGCAACAGCTTAGTGCCTACATCCCAACTGTACCTTCACATTCAGGACTTTGAGAAATGTAAAAATAAATACTGAAAATTAAATTACTTATCAGCCACACCTTCTTCAATATGTGCCAAGAAGATGTGCCATGTCTATGTGTGCGTTTATGTTTGCACGTTGACATAACTATGTGCTTACCATTAACATGCTACACCTGAAACTCTTTTAGGCATCAGAACATGGAAGACACTTGAGCATCTCATGACAACAAATACCCACTCTCAGGTAATTGAATCCCATTCCAGCTCTTCACTTCCCCGCTGACATGAAAAGAAGTTTAGTTCTTTAGTTTACATGCAGAAACTTTTCATTAGATACCCAAAATGATGTGTCTTAATTTGAAGGTGAACCCTAGTCACCCAGTGTGATTTCAGCGCGCACTGGACTTTTCTGAGCAGTTTTGAAGCTTGTCTCTGTCAGTGATTGAGTGAGCTTAGAGTGATCATAGGAATTACAGATGCAAAGTGTGATTAGTAGACATTTTTGCAATTGTGTAAATAGGACATAGCACACATTTTCACATGTAAAATAAAACTGTAAAACTGAAAAATATCTTGGAGTTCTTTCATCTCTCTTTGAAAGCCTTTTTTGTCCCCCCAAGGTTCATCTCTCATAAACATATTAAAACACCACAAGCAAACAAATAAGATAACTCACTGGTGAAATTACTTGCCACATAAGCACACTCACTCTGCAGCAAACCTCACCATGACTTTGCCGTGCCTACACATTAATGAAAAAATCTTGTGTTTTGTAAATAAGCTCTGCAAAGTCTGGTGGAAAAGTGCTTTCTTCCTTGTTTCATCAATAAAGTTACTATGTGACTTTTAAAAAATTCCACTGCACTAGGAAAATTTCTGTTTCCTTTTATGTCCAGATTTAGCAAGTTTTTCAAAGCCCTTCTTATTAAGAAAAGTTGTGGCTGGAAACATGGATAAGTAGCTACAACTTATTCAGGATTCCAGAAGCTATAAATATTCAGGTTATGATATTCAAGAAATTATCCTCTCTGAGGTGGGCTTTATTGTCTCCTAGGGCCCACCTGCAGCTAGGTAAGGGCCTCCCAAAGTGAAGTGGATGGCCCTAAATGATCATAGGTGGTTTTTAAAAAATAAACATAAAATTAGTTTCACACCTACTTAGACAGTTTAGAATTTTAATGTGCAAAGTCTGCCAGGGCTTTGCAGCGAAATAAGGCCATGCATTCAAACTCCCTGAAGCCAATCAGAAAGCCAGGCTGAGTACTACCCATTTTGCAATTAGAATCACTGCTCCATTCTAGAGCACATCATTAAGAAACAAACTTACTTTGATCACATTTTAACATGTAGACCTCCCCCCACAAAAGAAAAAACCAAAAACCCTAACAGTGCTTGAAAAAGAATGTTCTAGCCTCAAAAACACCAAGAGATGAGATCTGTCTCACACACGCAATCTAGCACGTAGCAGGTTTTCCAAATTTTTCTGAACATGAGCCCCCAGCACCCCTCCTCCTTCCTGCTGAGAGGCTCCCTCTAGGCATATTCTGATACATTTATAGTTTTACTTGTGACTTCTGGACCTCTGGTAGCCCTGGCATGGGTCAAAAGATTTATACCTGGAGTTGCCAGCCGTATGACAGGTCGGTCAAGTCTCCTCCAAGGTGTCCTGTCTGGCCACCCACCTTCCCCTGACATTTCCATGGAGCAGCAGCCGACAGGCAGCCTGAGCGCTGCCCCATGAGCTGCACATGCAGCCCGTCCAGCAAGTCCTGCATTTATCTTGGATTTATTCCACATCTGCCAAACACCCTTTACACACATCTCCAATTTGGAAAAGCTTTAGGTATGACTGAGCTTTAGTCAAACCACTCACTGCCTTTAGAGGAGGGATGGAGAGAGGTATATTTCACTGGCTTAAATCAGCTTTTCTCTATGTCACTCAACACTGGACAGTGCTTTTTCTTACTGGAGCCCTGGTATTCTGAGTGATTTAACTCCACCACCTCTATTTCACTTTTGAAGCAGCATGACGAGGCAGCCTCAGACTGTGCAGATTTCCTATATTGCCTGTGGATCCTAAATAGGGATCAGTCTTCACTGTGGTTGGCATTTGTTTGCATTTCTATGAAAGGACATTTATGCATCCTAAAAAAGCCTTGCCAATTAACTCTGCATTGTTTTAGTTTGTTTTTGCCACTTGCTTATAGTGACTCTCAAATCACAAACAATATGAATTTAAGATAGCAGGATAATTCTGTGGCTGTTTTTTAGCAGTGCATTTTGTATGAATGGGTTTGAGCCCCACAAAGTTCCTGCCCAGTATCACATTTTTAATGCCCTTATAATTAAGTTAATTCAAAGACTAGAGTGCCAGGAGTGCACCTACAGTTAAATCCAGTCACCTTAGCAAAGGACAGGTGTCTGAGAAGGACTCCACCACGACTAGCATGTTATTCACACAGGAAAACAACTTAGGAAATAAAATACAATAATTTAGGGAAAAAAATTAAAATTCTTGCTCTGCCAGACAGTCTTGGCACTCCCCTGTACACTCCCTATTACCATAAGCAAGATAATTCATAAGCACTAATAAGCTCTCTGGCTTTCTTTTGAAATGAAAACGGTTCTCTGTGACATCAGACTTGTGAGCCATCCTGGGCAGACACAGCTCGGGCATCGCTCCCACCAGCCCACCACCTCTACAGCCCTGGCTGCAGTGACATGGCTGTTTTGCACCAGCTGGAACAAACGCCTTTTGCCATGTAGACACAGACTCTGAGGACAAAGGTGTCCCTGAAATATTTCCTCCCTTTGTTCCTTATCCAATCCCAGCTACTTGGAGTCCGTGAGCCAGAATTATTTCCAGCTTTTCCTTTACTAAGCTTCTGCTGCTGCTAATGATAACACCATTTTTATATAATAGCCTATATGCAGGTCTAGGGTGGCTAATTTAAGCATCCAGCTCTAGGGCACCTGGTGTGTATCCCCATCCCTGAGCAACACAGCCCTGCTAAATGATGTAACATGCTTCCCTCTTCTCTCAGTGGAGAGCCACGTGTGGCTTTGAAGAGCTCCAGAAGATGAACCAAGCACCCTAGGCATCTATTTCTTTGTACAGACTGAACAAGGGGTCATTGTAAACACTGTATGACTCCTCCCCTACGGAAACCCAGGTCATCTCCCATTCTTCCAAGAAGAGGACCCACATTCAGATGGGTATTTTTGCACAGCAATGGAATTGTTAGAACATGTGCAGCATCAAGACTCTACTCATGATAAAACATATGTGAAAGCACCCCTTATTTCATCATAATGATCCAGCTAAAAAGAGAAGATTTAAATAGAACAGACTAATGTGCCAGTTGTCCTTTCTAGCTTGCCTATGCTAGCAACCACATCATTATAATTTCTGCAGGGGATAGAACAGCATTAGCACTGTAAAGGAAATGTAAAATTACTTCAGAAGCTATGATTTTAATTACAGTCAGTGGAATGGGGAAGAGGGCAGAGTAGGAAATAAAAATACAAAGAGAGTATAAATAGCATTGCCTCTTAGGACAGTACTATTTATCTTACTCTGGGTATAAAGTTTCTTTATTTTCTTAACTTCCTGCTTTGGAAAGCAGCCACTAAATTAAAAGGAAATGTGGTTTTTTAATGCAAGGAAGATTTTTTTTTTCTCTAAATTATAAAGCTGGAGAACCCAAAGCAATGACTAATTTAAAAACCAAGCTGGAGAAAGATTTAGCTGATTCCAAATTATTTTAAAGAAAAGGGAGGGGGGAAAAGAAATAAGGAATGAATTCCTTTGCAATTAAAAAGAATTCAAATTAATAGTGATTATTATGAACAGTCATTTTTCATTTTTTGTCTGGTTTTGCCTTTTTCACATTCATCAGCAAAGTTATCAGAGAGGCAAATAACACTGAAACAGATGTCTACTCATAATGTAAAATGCTACTCATTTTCAGTAAGGATATCATAATTCCCTTAATAGGTACCTAGAAAAAGAAGAAAAGAAAAAAAAAAATAATTGAAATCAATTCCTTAAAGAAAATATATAAACCTGAGATTAATGAAAGAGTGTATGATAGGTTTGTTTAAATGCACAGACCTGTTGTGGTTGTAGTCACCACAGGATAGCTCCGTGGATCCCTGGCTTCCATGCCAGAAGCAAATTCCCCGTGGACTCTGGACTGTGTTTCACAGCATCAAGTGGACATGTTTGGTGCCTCAGGGCACCTTAAATAGCTCCAAATGCCTTTGTTTGAAACTGGACCTCTCCCACAGGGTCATCATTCCCCATCCTTATTTTTGAAAGCACTTCTTAACTTCTTCCTTGAAACCCAGTATTTTATTTGTACCTTGGGCCCATTCAGCACACAATATTCTAGTGTTATGGCAGCACAAGTAACAGCTGTGTCTCTGCTGATAAATCAAAAACCATTTAACACTGATGGGTCTGAGCCCTCCTGAGGAAATCTGTCTTGGAGACAGCTAGTTGGGGCAGTCCAAAACACAGTCAAAGAGGTAGTCATTTAACAGGGTGGACCATCACAGGTCCTGCACTCAAACCTCCTCCCTAACCTGTCCACTGGAGTAGTGTAAACACACACACACAAGACCCAAAGACTTCAAAACTAGCACGAATCTTCATGAAGTCCTACTTCAGTACTGGGCTGTGATATCTCTACAATAAAATTCTAGTCTGTCATGATAGGGAAGTTCTGAAGCTGTTTGATCACAGAGCTCTAAAATCCAACTGTCATGAGGGAAGGGATATTTCCTCTCTGAAAGGCAGAGAAATGTGCTGTTTTAGGGTAGACATGAAGCAGACTTCAGGAAAGAGGAAGAGGGAAATAACATCTAACTCTGTGGTCAGTGAAGGACAAGTCTGCTGAAGAGATGTCCAGCCCTTCCATCCGCCCATAGTTTAGTACTCACTGAGCACACACCTACAGACTCCTGTCTCTCACCAATCAGTAACTGTAAACCAGAGACCTGACTTTTGGATGTATAAAAGCAGTGTGAGGGTCCCCACATGTAACTAAACTTGTCTATTGATGAAATTGCCTGAAATGTTTAGATCAGATGAGACTGAGAACAAATATTCCTGTGGATCTGGGCCTTTGGGGAGCCGTACTGGGTGAGGAGTGGCCAGGGCTGACTGATGCTCCATACAGACAGATCCAGACAGCTCCAACCAACCAACAATAGGGCACCACTGAGCCCCGTGTAGCCAAAGTGGTGACACCTCGTGGAAAATATATTTAAGAATGGGAAATCCACAGAAAAACACAGAAATCCAGAGAGCAAAGAAGGAAATTAAAGGAGTAAGAAACAACAGAGGAGGGAAGGACAAAGTCAAAGGAGGGAAGGACAGTGTCAGAGGAAGGGAGGACATCGCCCAGAGATTTCCCTGCAGTTTACTTCCCAAGTAGGCCATGGCATGGAAGGTATTTCCCTGCAACACACTTGAACAGGAACAGGCTCCTGAAAGAAACTGCAGCCCTTGGCAAAGACCCATGCTGGATGAAGGAAAAAGTCTGAGGAGTAAAGAATGGCAGGAAGGAGCTGCCCCCATCCCCTTTTAAAACCCCTGGGAAAGGAGGTAGAGGAGCTGGGGATTGAGGAGTGAAATTGAACCTGAGAGGAGGGGGAAGGTGTATTAGTTTCAGTCTTTCTCACCATTCTATTCTTTCAAACTGGCAATAAATAAAATTAATTTTCTCCGTGTTGAGTCTGTTTTGTGCATAAAAGAAACTGGTGAGTGATTTCCCTGCTCTTATTTGAGACCATGGACTTTTCCATCCTATTTTCTCCCCCGTCCTGTTGAGGAGGGGGAGAGAGAGGCTGGGTCAGTGTCTTGTAGGTCAGTCTACCACAGGAAGTTAAAGTGTTCATATCTGTCATAAAACATAACTGATTCAGAATCCTTCAAAGTCACACTAATCTAGCAGCAGAAAACAAATGTAAAAGCCCCTGTAGGAACATAGATGGAATTCACATGCACTATGCTGATTATGAAGTGATGGGAATATAGTGCCAGGAGGTGGAGGGTTCAAGAGTTGCATCAGTCTGCATCAAAACACTGGCCCAAACCCTTAAGTGCTTCTTGTTTAACACTGAAAATTTTCTGTAGTTTTAGGAAGAGAACATTATAACCTACTTTCCTCAATATGCTGTAGCTCATCCTCATTTTCATTACGTTCATTCATGATTGCAAGATAAATAGAAGAGCCATAAATAGAACTGTGTTGGCATAAACATAATTTCTGTACTTGGCACTTGACTTAGGTAAACAACCATGCACTTCCAGTGAGCCTTAAGTTTGGAGCCTTATCCTTTCACACTGTCAATGGTGTCTTCTACAGCTAAGCAATTTAAATCTGAGGCAGAACTAAATTAACTGCTGGAGTTGTCTACTTTCCTCTACTGATTACAGAATGAGTTTTGCACAAGATTGCTCCTCTGTTGCTCAGGGTGGGGAGTCAGGTCAGGATTTCAGCTGCAATGTGCCCTTGGGGCACACCCTCAGGCCAAGCACATCCTCAGCACACCTCTTCACTGCAGGAGAGCAAGCTGGCTCTCACACTGTTGACATGGACAGTGGTGAACCACAGCACACCAGCTGACAGCGGGATTTAATCTCTGGGACCTGCAGGAGCACTGCCCCTGGAGTAGGCAGTGCTCCTGTAGCGGGCAGTTTTTCCTCCCACTGGAGTACCACGAGCCAAGACTTGTACCTTTCATAGAAGTAAGAGACCGTAGAAGTTGCAAGACAGCAATTCCTTGTTGCCAGGAACAGAGGGAGGCAGATGTCATCCTCACAGCCTGTCAGTGGCTGTGGCATTGGGTTCTCCAGGGTTTTCCTCCAGTGCTGCCAGTGATGTTAATTTGAAGTTGTGGATGTTAACATAGTCATTTAAATGATGGCATCTCAGAATTGGCTTTCAAATGTTACGGTTTGCTGAAATAACAAAATGCATAAAGATTAACGAGTGCAATCCCACACAACTTTCTCCTAGGAAAAGAAAAACCACAAGCAGTTTTAAAGAATAATAAGGATGTAATTCAGCATCTAAGAGTTGGTTGTTTATCATGACTGAGACTTCTATGCCTTAGCAGAATCCATGTGGACATGCCTGAGACTGCCAATAAATTCAGTGTGCCTGGGTAGTCTGCATGGGGTGTTCTGTCTGTGTACAATCAGCTGCAGAACTGGGGACATGAACAAGACCCCACATTTATTTGCAAAGGAAATTATCTTCTTGCACTAAAAAACAGCTATCCAAAGTTTGAACAATGCATTTGTGATTTTTACCTTGTTGTGTAATGTGAGTTTGTGAATTAACTTCTTCCACAGTTTGCAGACTCCTTCAATGGCAGTGCTGTTCCAAGTGAAGCATGCAGTGAATAGTTAATCATTAATTCTTCATGGTTCATATTTGCTGTCTGCTTTACTGCATATAGTTTGATATAGTTCCTTCCAATAGACTTAATGCTTTCATTAGGAGTCACATGCTGGATCTTTATCTGAACTATTATCACAGTCCAGACATAGCATTACAGCCTCCCTTTGTAAGCCAGAGTTACGGAGTTCAGAAAGGCTTAAAACTTAATAAATACTATGGGTTTTATGGTAATGGAACAGCTGCAGTGGCAGACTGACCCACACACCCTGACTGAGCCTGCCTGGTTGCTGTAAACAGGTGCACCTAGAGGCTAAAGCTTTTTTTTTTTTTTTTTTTTTTCTCCATGACACTAATTTCATTGTCAAAGTCTAGCTTGACAATTGTGTGTGTGTTGGGATAATGTAAAGGAATCCAGACACATGTGGTGAACAAAATTCCTGGCTCTTGCAAAGAGGGTGATTTTTTTTTAAATTGAAATTACAGTTATCATTGTACAGATAAAACAGCCGAGCACTTGTAACAAAAAATAAAAAAATCTCATGTTATTATTGGAAATCATAGGCTTCTGCATGATATGGGGAGACTGCCCTCAGAATAACAAAAATCACCACAAAGTGGAATGAATTATAGTACATACTGTTCATTCTAGGTACATTCCCGGAAGATCTAAACCTTTACTTTAAATTTTCAGACATAGCCTGGAATCAGATTCATGTGTGCTTTGGAAAAACTAGCTTCTCACTGTGTTAAAGTGCACAAGTGGGAAGGCAGAGGCATTTGAAAACTTCAGCTCAAGTGCCTTAGATCAGATCACTAGGCCTGTGGCTAACCTGCTCAACCACACTAGAAACACTTTCCTCCTCCTCACTGCACATTAATCTGTGTACTTCTTGGAATATAATCACCACAATCAGGATCAATGGTAAATAATTGCATTTGGCGTTCCCATTTGTTGACACCTTCCATAGGGGATGCAGTGAATTTAATTTATATTGGATGAATCATCTCTCACACAAAAGTTTTTTTTCTTCCAGCCACTTTTGGAGAGTCTGCTTAACAGGATGTGATGTCCCAAAAAGGGTAAGTGAATTCTAAATAGGTTACTGTGGAACAAAATACTCTTTGCATCAATACAACACTTTCTATAGGCTAATAGGCTCAACAGAGAAGCAATTATGAGTCTGGGTAAAGTCCTGTGTTAATACAGCCATAAT
The DNA here is from genome assembly GCA_013400275.1 of Rhadina sibilatrix. NCBI lineage: Eukaryota > Metazoa > Chordata > Aves > Passeriformes > Phylloscopidae > Rhadina > Rhadina sibilatrix. The sequence goes on from VWYO01014962.1 coordinate 164,473, forward strand.
GCTTCCCATAACCTAGCAAGAATATCCAGGGTGGCTTCCAGGATCTTTGCATGACACTGAACTGTGCCATAGAAAAGTATCGTCAGCCCATGTCCTTTAAATGAGCATGTTTCCCTTGTTTCAGGTAAAAAAGGACTTTTCCTCACGGATGTGAAAGATCCCATAAAACACGAGAGATGAAGTCAATATAGGTGCAGAGAAACATGGAAATTAATTTAGAATTAAATACTTCCTGAAAGGCTGTAAGCCATCCAGTAAAATTCAATACAGATTACATCCCTGCTTTGGAAATTGATGAGCTTATTGAAAGGTAGAGGTTTGCTTTAAATTCCATGTGGTTTCCCTCTGGTGGCTGGGAATTGTGTAGAAATAGAGGCATGTCTTCTTAGGATTCATATTCTCCCAGCCAGACACTGATCTCAGCTTCCAAAGGCAGTTTTTTGTCACCCCTCTTTTATAGTGAATTTCTTGGCTTTTCAAATGGCAGCTGTGACCTGAGCATTTATGGAGATGTCACAGTCAGGCTCCTTCTGCTTGATAGCTGGAAAACTCATCTCTACTTGCCTCCAAGAAATCAAACTTTCCAGACAATTTCCCCATAATGAGACAAACTATGGAATTTAGTTTTATATGGAATAACGTCTCAAAACTGATTTAGAGATATTTCTAAGAGAATGCTCTTAATAATTGTCAAGCAGAGGTTTTTCGCATAAAGGCCGGTGGAGGGTGTCCAGCTGGTTTTGAATTTCCTTGTGTTTAAGTCCAAAAAGTTCCACACGTTTTTTAGAAACTAGTCTATCAAACAGTGGCTGGCTGTCAGATTTGATAAAAGTTAGTTACCACATGAGCTTAGTATGTGATCCAAAACAGGAAGCACAGCATCCGATGAAGTAGATGACAAAGTGCCAGCAGCAGATATCTGGAATATGTGTTGCTCAAAGAGAAAAGATATTTTACCATTAGGCAATAGCTCACAAAAATCAGCTGTAATTGTCTCCTTTCACTTGGTGCTCTGCAATTCAGATATTTGAATTGTTCTGAGAGCCTTTTCCACATTCCTTGAAGTTACTGAAGGAAACGATAGGGATTAACTTCTTCTGAGAGTTTGTCAACGACTGATGAACATAATTTTGTTTTAATATTTCTTCTGTTACACTACAGATTTACTAGTTAAATATAGGTTGAAATTTGGGGGTGTTTGGGACAAATGTTTAAAACATATATGCTTATTTATCAATCTTTAAATGCTTTTGCCTTCCCCATAACCCCTTTCTCAAGATTACAATTTTTTGTGACATCTGAGATTGATAAGGCACAGCAACTCTCAATGCTTCTCTAACGTCTTATGTGTCCTAAGGTCAGTTCCCTGCTCTCTCCCTTATGGGAATTAACATTTTCATTAACATCACACAAGAATGCTCTGGAAACACTTGGGCCTCCTGTGACTTTTCTTTTATCAATGTTGTAAAAGATTTGTCTGGTACTTTCCATTTCCAGGCAGGACGAAATAAACTGTATTAATACATTAATGTATTAATGTATACATTGTAGGTATTTTTTGTTTATCATAGTTATCACTTAGGTATAACAGGGACAAAAGTTCTAGATGTAGAAGTGAGAGGGAAAGTGAGGGGCCCAAAACTATGGGTTTTATGTATGCCAAGAGCTTTGGCTGTTGGCAGAGAACAGGGTCCACACAAATGGAGAAGCCAGAATGCAATTACTTATACTTCTCACCACTCTTTTGCTGTGTATTTTTTAAATGTAGAAGGCCTGAATTTGACCACATTCAATTCCTTCTTTTATGTTACCAATGTTTTTATCTTCAGTATTCTCTTGTCTCAAGTTTTCATTTTAGTAAGGATCCATTGTTGGTTTTCTCTCTTACTTCCAGTATTTCCCTAATTTTGTTCCACTTTCCCCTGCTTCTTTTATAGTCCTCGTCCAGATCTTTCATGTCCAAGCCTGTTAAACAGACAGACAGCTATGACAGTAGAGCACTAAAAAGAATATAACATGCAAATAAGTCTGTTTCCCAGAAATTACTGTATTTCTTTTGGCTTCTCTGAGGCATGACAAACCTACTTCTACTGGTGCCACCTAAAGTGAAGGGTTACTGTATTTGCTTTCCCTGCAGCCAATGTAAACCAGAAGCAAATTAGAACCGTTAGCCACGCTAATGGAATTGGCAATCCTCACCCACAGTAGCAACGGGAAAGGCAAGTGCAGTGTGTGACAACGCACATGACCCAGCTCTCTACAGATCAAGATGTGACTCACAAATTTTGGAGTCATGAAACTGGCAGCAATATAGCCTGGTCAAGGGGAAAAACAAACTCCCAAGGAGAGATTATATTACACATTAAGATTTAGTTTTGAGGTTGACTTTTATAAACTGCTTTTTTTATTTTTCTTCAGTTCCTGAAGGAAGACTGCCTGGCTACAAGATAAAGAATAGTAAGAAAATTTATCTCAATTACCCAGAACCACCAGAAAAGTTCCCATTAATTCCAGCCTGAATTTTCATCTATATTTGAGAAGTCAAGCAGACTCTTTTCAGAGGTTCAGCTAGCAGATCTAAATGATTACCCCAGAAACAGGAAGCATTTGAAATAAATGGAATGGCTGTCTGTATTACCTTAGCTATAAAAGGGGCTGAATTTCAATAAAGAAACACAAATAATGAAGTATTTTCTCGAGCTATGTTAGGATGCAGTTGGGACCTTTTCCCTTTCAGCCTCCTGGTTCTCCCTGGAGCTTAGAGACCACATGTTCCAGGGAGCTTCTGGGACTGAATGACTGGAAGGTGGATTTCCTTCTGAAACAAAACCAAAAGGCATGGAGGATGCCATCACTCCAGAGCCAGGGAAGGCTCCCTATTGTTGTCATTTAGATTTTTTTGGTGTTATTTTTGCTTCAGATAGAAGAGTGACTCCAGCAAAATATTATTTACTTGCCATGGGATTATAGTTTTTTTGTGAGGGAGAGGTTGGTGATTTGTCCTCATGTTTGCATTTTTAAATCGATTTTTTAAAAATTCAGAGGAATAGTTCTTTTTATAACAGACAAGGAGTAAGAAACAAACCTGGTAAGAGATTTTCCCCTGACTCTCATTTACACTGAGCTGTTTTGAGTTATTTAACTCATGTGACAATGTCTAGGCCTGTGCAAACACCTATTTTCTAAGGCACAAAATATTGCCATATAGGAATTTGATTTGCAGCTTGAAACAAGTATGCTTGTCATGATTTTAAATCATGACATGAACATGATTTTAAATCATGATATGAAATGATTTTAATTTTGTCATGATTTTAAATGAAATCAAGCCTTCATGTTTATAAGAAATGTTTGGATTATTTCTGGGCTGGGACGAAGGCTTAGAGGGGAATCCGTTGGATCACCTTTCTTCACTTTCAGCTTTTTGCTGACCACTGGGAGAGAGCCTGCATGACACAGGATAGCCTGTGTTGTAAATGTAGCAAGTAATCCCCTCTCTTCTTCATTTCTCACTGAGAAACATGCAACCTCGGGTATATTTGACATCCAGAGATGCACTTCTGGGAGACAGTGTGATTCCAGCGATGATCCATGACTATGTGTTTTTTGCAGTTCCTCATGAATTTTCAAGGGATAAATTCCACATTCTGGATGAGGAAGGCGAGATAACTATATTATTTGAACAAAAATAACTTCTGGGTTTCTAGTTAAAAACAAAAATCTCTTTCAAAACAGACATGAATGTTTCATTAAAATCGAAACCTAATTTTTGAAGTGTATTAAAAGCGTTAACACAGTGCCTGCTGCCACAAGAGCCCACTGCAGTGCTGTTGAAGGAAGGAGGACAGCATCGTTATTTATGAGCGTCTGCACTCTCTCAGCCTTTCATGAAACCCTAATTTTATCTGGCAGCTCTTAAGAATCTCTGAGAAACTGGGTCCTTTGTTACCGCTGCATCCATCTAACTTCTGCACCTAAAAAGACATGGGCACCTCTTTCATAAATAAAGAAGTCCAAACATTCTGACATTAATGTCACACTACTGTTTTAGGCCCTAAACTTTCAAGCTCCTCTCTCTGGGCAAGCACCAACAAGTGCTCCTTTTTGCTCAACTTCCAGCTCTGGCTTTTACAATAGTTTGCTGAGAACAGAATCAGGCCTCAGTCATCTGTTTTCATCGGAGGAAAAACAAGACAAAACAAAACAAACAAAACCCCTTTATTACTCTTTGACAGGAGTAGCACTAAGCCCAAGGGGGTTATTTTTCTTCCATTAACTTTTGCTAACCTCACCCCTCCCTCATTTTTTTTTCTCAGATTTACTCCCAAACAATTCATGCATATGTGTGCGTGTGCCTGTGTTCCTGTGTGTTGCATGTCTGTGTACGTGCACATTTATCCCTGCAATGAAAAGGAATCTATCTGTTCAGATAATTTGCTGTTGTTTGCAACATGATACAGCTAGTTCTTTTGACTTCAGTGTGAATAAACAGTCTGATCCTGTAAAATAGGCCTTTTCTCTCCTAAGAGCTTGTTCCAAGACTGCGGAACTCAGGCTAGCAAAGAACATCTGCAACAGTTAGTGGAAACCCTAAGAATTCTTGTGAATAAATAGATTGGAAACTTAGCTGGAAATTTCTCAGTGAGATATAAATTTTAAAAAATGAAATCCAGTTGAAGTACCCAGATTCCCTGGGAGAATACAAGTCTAGCCAACCCAAGTCTAAATACATGTGGTAGTGATCACTGTATGCTGTTTCCAGTTTATCATCAAAAACAATCACAGCAAAATTATTGTCATTCAAATTTAGCTTCTAAAAAAGAAATGTTACAAACCTCCTTTATAATGAAGATGTTTGTTAGAAAAATTGTTAAATTTTTTTTAAGCTTCCTCTTTTTTTTTTCTTTTCTTTTTTTTTTGTTATCAGATATCTTAGATAAACCCTACATTTATCAGTAGAGGCCACCAATGAAGAACAATATAGATCAGGTAGATTTAAGGGCTGCAATTCAAGTTTTACATTGGTCTGCTTTTTAAAATATTCAGGGTGGTAACTCTTTGCAGATCAGACTCAGTAAAAAACTGTTTAATGGCCGAGATCACTTAACTCTTTGGACTTTCACTTATACTCTCTCTTTCCTTAGACGTGCCTTCTTCATTTGCATGCTCACTCTCACAGCTATTAAACTAACACAGTCCTTAGAGACTGCCTTCAATTGTTTTGATGTTTACCACTGGCAGAGTGTTATGAAGCAAAATATTTGAGTTATAGAGATTATAAATTAATAGATATGAGTTACCAGCTTCGTGGGAAATACTTCACCCTTACAAAAAAAAAAAAAAA
>VWYO01014962.1:178848-200888 GCA_013400275.1 Rhadina sibilatrix
TTTGTTAAAGTTTTTTTTTTTCTTTTTTTTTTTTTTTTTTTTTTTTTTTTACTAGGCGCTGAATTGGAAATTCCCAGGCTTCTTCCTGTGACCAGATATCCACAAACACTTATTTTTTTCCTTTTCTTTTTTCAGATCACAAAGTTTTCAGAGCTCTTGGAAGAAAATCAGAACTATCTTGGTGAAAACATGATAACTAATAACTAATACCATTTATTTTGCTAGTCAAGGACTCACATTGTAAAGCTACTACATTGAAAAAGTTGAAAGCGTAAGAATGCAGGTAGACTTTGTTGGTCTATGCTGTTTGCAAGCAGAAAATTATTCTGATGTTTCAGAGAGGCTGTGAGTGGGAAGGTTGGGGAAAGTCAAGACAAACTTCCACATGAATTTCAGTTTGATTCTTCTTTCCAGAATAAAATAATGGAAATTGGAACTTTTATAATTCTGAAAGAAGTTGTCTGGAAACAGATTTTCTGCAATTAAGCTGGATGAAACAGCCCTTAGCAGAAAAGTAAAAAATTAAAAAGGGATTTAAACATCCAAAATGTAGAGAATAGTATTTATGAAGATTTTATCGAATTGCACAGTCTAAGCCCATCATCATCATCAGATTTAATCAACATAACTACTATTTATTTTTTCAGTTATCATAGCAAAGGACAGCAAATGCTCTAGATATTTTAGAGAGAAAGCACAACTGGGCAGTTATTAACCAATGTTATTGTGTCTAAAACTGAGCTGAAAATAAATATACTTTAGAAAATTCCATGTTGGAGCTGTTAGTGTGTAACATGTAGATTTTAGTACCAAGCATAATAATCAATCTGTAACAGAAGAAACCATGAATAAGTATATTTTTAGAGCTATAGGAATGTTTTCAATTCAACCTGACTAGACTATCAGAAATATTCTCAGACAGGATGCTTTCCAAGTTATTTATAAATCCATTAATGATTTATTTTAGTCAAGCAGGTGAGATGCTATAATTCAAGGCATAACAAATGAAATATTTAGTGTGTCTTGCACCTACTAATCCAAGTGAAAAAAGATAATGGGAACAGTCAGAGATTTCACAGTTTGAGGTGAGAATACAGTATATGTGAACAGTAAATAGGTTGAAAGGGAAATTCTGGATGCTCAATTCTGGTTATTTGTATTAAACAATAAAAACATTTTAATTGTGGATTTGTCTTTCATGATTTGAAAAATGTTTAGACCATAGATCAAAACCCAGTGCAGTGCAAGTGTACCCAGTGAGTGCAGTTATCAGAGAATCAGTCTTGTCACTGGCTGAATTTTAAAGAATTTTGCCAATCAAATGTACCTTCCAGGTAACATTTTCTATTTCTCTGCTCCCACTTTAGAGATGCAAGTCTAAATACTTAAAGTTAGGGTAGGAGTTCAAAATACTATTTTGATGGGCTAGAAAATACTTTTTCAGCTTTTTCTAGTATGCATTAAAGAATAAAAGTATCCATATAGTATAGGAGGAATGTAAAGAGTTACAATAAAGAACCAATGAAGTACGTAGTACACACTGTATATTAAAAGACAATTTTATGCAAGAAACTTTTTTTTTTGACAGTAGACAATAAAGTTTATCAAATAATTAATGTGAATTAGTGCTGAAACATATGTATATAAGACAAACCATTCTCAGTACAGGCTCAGAAATTACCTTCCACAACAGCTCAGTTTCTTGTATAACAGAAGTTTGAGGGAAGCAGCCACTTTGTACTTGGGACGTAGCTGCAATCATGAACAGGTCAAACAAAACATAAAATCTATTTGCAGAAACTTATGGAACTTGACCAAGAATCTTATAATTTAGTACTGTTTAGTTTAGAAGAGAAAGAGTATTTGCTAAATCAAGAAATATGGAAGTTGAAGGGAACATAATTCAATTTTCTTCCCAGCATGTGGTTACTCAACTTTCTCTGAGAAGTCATGGTCAAGTAAATATTGATAACTCTCCAAGAAACTCCAAATTTACTGCACATTTAACTTCTGAACAAGATAATGGGGTGATGGGAATTGGAGGAGTGGACAGAACATGATCTGTGTCAAGTGACAAGGCATAGCAGCTTTCACTGTATCAAACAACAGGGTTTGCCCCAAAAATCATGCTTTGGGATGTGGTGGGGAAATCAGTAGCAGGTAGCTGATCTAAGCCATAGTATTTCTTGTGGAGAGGGAAGCTCTAGGGTATTGCAGACCCCAAGGACAGGGTGACATGAGGCAGGAGATGGCAGAGGAGCTAATGGAATCCTGAATGGAAAGCTAATGGAATGACCTCACCATTCCTCATCCTCACCCCAGATACAACTGCATCAGAAATAGTGGTTATAAATTTCTGAGGGACAGGCCAATGTAGCAAGTATGTTCACAGGAGAGAGAAAACTGGGATAAAGAATTTCAGAACTATTCTCTGTGTGTGCATATATTTGTGTGTATATATATATATATATACATATTTGTTGATGTCTAAGGTTTGCAATGCATGAACTATTTACTTAACACATAACGTCACTGCCAAGGAATATTTTTACTGTCAATGGAATTTGGCAAATCCATGTTCTGCATTCATCTGTTACTATTTGCCTTTTGTTTTCTTCATCTGTTATAGAATTAGTGATTTGAGCCTTTTATGAAGGTGTCCTTTATCATGTTGAGCATCTTCATGTACTTCAGTCCTGTCTGATGACTGTCCTCTAGTTAAGCTTATGTGTTCATTCACTGAGGTCAAAGAAGTTACAGTCATATTCACATCCCAGTGTTCATGTAACATTCAAATATTTGGATTTAGGCCTTAAGGCTGAAATGCAATGGACACCTGCTGTTTGATACAGAGTTCCAGTGTTTACCCAGGAAATGAAAATGAAATTCAAAGTTTTATGCTGAGGAGATTTTATACATTTTGTTTATCTCCACAAGGAGCTCAAATGGGTTAATCCACCTGCTATTGTTTGGTGAAAATGGGAAGATCAGTTCCTACAGCTTCTTTGCCATTATCGCAGTTTTATGAATGTGTTGTCATTTAAGGAGCTTATTCTTTTTACCTACAGACAAATATATCACAGTCTTATGTGTGAATGAATTGTTTGGTTTGGGAAAAGAGCGTATGCACAATGATTTTCCTAAGGACAATATTGGCTACAATAAATTCTGTAGAAGAAGTGCTGCAATTTAGGAGTCTTTCAACCTTGACTGACATCTGTTTCTTTTTTTAAAATCTATTTATTCACTTTTCTTGCAAATAAAAATAGTTTTTGCCAAAATATATGTTTACATTTTTTATATTTTGCAAATAAAGGCAAAAATTTCTACTCCTTTAGGCAAATCTTAGATGGTAGAAAATGCAGTGTTCTCTCTGTGAAGCTTTCTCTACTCAAAAACCTACTCCTATAAAACTTAATAAAGAACAAAATTTTCCATTCAAAAATCAATAAAATTGTCTTACAAGTCTGTCCTAGATCATACTGAAAGTCTTTGAATTCCCATCCTCCATGTCCAACAGAAAATAGGAATAAAGCACAGTATTTCTATTAATTTTTTAAAGGAGAGGTATGAGTTATTTTTGTGCTTCACTGCCTACCAATTTAGCTGTCATTGATCCTTTGCTGTGGCTGATTTGCTGTCATGTTCTATTTGAAGTTGCCTGCAGCCATAAAAAGCTGCCAGACACTGCTAAAAAGACAGCACAAAAAGGCTTTGCACACATTTTGTCCTATTGTTTTGAAGAGCTTTCCCTTTAAGAATATGCTTTAGGTGAGACATTTTAAGACATATAATTGAATAATAGTTAGAAATTGATTGTGCCACCAATGATTTCTGTCATTTGTCAAATTAATCATCAATTACTTTCCATATTGGTTTGTCATGTTTCAATGACTGAGCAGTTTTGAGCCAGAAAGTCATTCTAAAACATTATGTTTTTTCTTTTTCTCCAAGTGCAAGGAACTGAATCAGGAATGGATTTCCACAGGCAGACCAGACATGATACTGAGCTGATCTCCTTCCTTCTGGGGACCATCCTTGCAAAGCTGAGAAGTGCACACCCAGGCACAGAGTGCAAGAGAGGGGAACAGACCTACACCTTCCTTTTTCTTTCCTCCTCCAAATACCGTGGCACACTATTTGTATGTGGACCAGAACACAGACAGACAGAGGAGTCTGACATAGACTAAGCCTTCTTCNGGGAAGGGAAGGGAAGGGAAGGGAAGGGAAGGGAAGGGGTAACATTTTCATTTTAGGCACTTTCTTCAGTACAATTTCTGTCTAAATTAGTAAAAAAATGAGAAACTAAAGGAGAAAGGATACACACCTACTATCTTGATCCCCAAGTCAGTTTTGGTTGTTTTTCCACTGATAATATAATAGAAAGGAGATGCGTCCTGCAGTTAGCTGGGTCCAGCTGGGTTCCACTAAAAGCTCCAAGGGCTCCACAGGCTCTTTGGATGAAAGATGCTAAATGGCATTTCTGTTCTGTTGTCAATTTTCTGTCAGTGTGCTAACCACCCAGCATCTCCCTCCTTCTGTCAGCATGTGAGACACTGCACTAACCAGCAGCACATGGGCATTGTCATTGTGTCAAACGAAAGTAATCAGTGGTTTGACGAAATCTCATTTTTCATTTTCTTCTCCAAGGGGCTTGGGCAGTGTTTGAGTGCCTTTCCTCATCATCTTGAATCCCAAACTGCTTTAGACGACTGACAGATGCATTCCTAGCAATGGCAATCTGAGTGTTTGAAGGTGAACCAAAACAGGAACTGAAGATTTCAAATAGATAGTAAAGTTTAATGGCTTAGTGAATTTTAGATGCCTATGGGATTAAGCAAAACTGAAAACTGAGTGACTTTTAGGAACCTAAGTCACAGCATAGGCAGGGTTTCATAGACTGAATCCCACTCAACATTTTTATCGTCTGGTATCTTAAATGAAGATGTTCAATCACCTATGTCAATAGGCTGATTTCTTTGTTCTTCCACCTTCTGTGTCTCCTTAACAGAGATTTTTTGCCAGTTTTTGAGCTTAGAAATACATTCGAAAATGCCGAAATAGATTTTCTGCAACGTCATTTACAGATCATAGTTTAACAGTCTGGGTTTTCAACATTCAGAATGTAGCCAGCATAATTGTTTCTTTTCCCATGGTTGTGAACCTGGGGTTATTTCAAAGTCCCCACCCAACTCTAAATGGAGTCAGTGTGAAGCATTACCTCTGAACTTGACAACAGCATTCACCTTATTTGACACAGTTAGGTGCTGTTGCAATAGCTGATAACACACAAAAACAGGAGGGAGGGGATGAGGGGGAGAAAGACNTCCATTCAAAAATCAATAAAATTGTCTTACAAGTCTGTCCTAGATCATACTGAAAGTCTTTGAATTCCCATCCTCCATGTCCAACAGAAAATAGGAATAAAGCACAGTATTTCTATTAATTTTTTAAAGGAGAGGTATGAGTTATTTTTGTGCTTCACTGCCTACCAATTTAGCTGTCATTGATCCTTTGCTGTGGCTGATTTGCTGTCATGTTCTATTTGAAGTTGCCTGCAGCCATAAAAAGCTGCCAGACACTGCTAAAAAGACAGCACAAAAAGGCTTTGCACACATTTTGTCCTATTGTTTTGAAGAGCTTTCCCTTTAAGAATATGCTTTAGGTGAGACATTTTAAGACATATAATTGAATAATAGTTAGAAATTGATTGTGCCACCAATGATTTCTGTCATTTGTCAAATTAATCATCAATTACTTTCCATATTGGTTTGTCATGTTTCAATGACTGAGCAGTTTTGAGCCAGAAAGTCATTCTAAAACATTATGTTTTTTCTTTTTCTCCAAGTGCAAGGAACTGAATCAGGAATGGATTTCCACAGGCAGACCAGACATGATACTGAGCTGATCTCCTTCCTTCTGGGGACCATCCTTGCAAAGCTGAGAAGTGCACACCCAGGCACAGAGTGCAAGAGAGGGGAACAGACCTACACCTTCCTTTTTCTTTCCTCCTCCAAATACCGTGGCACACTATTTGTATGTGGACCAGAACACAGACAGACAGAGGAGTCTGACATAGACTAAGCCTTCTTCTCAGACCAGTATTACAGTTATTTAAACCCAGTCTTTTGTAAAGAAGTGAGCAGTGTTCTCCATCTAGCACCTAGTAGAGATCTGATGTGATAGACCTATGATGAAAGTGGTGAGGAGAAAAATAGGATGTGGGCTTTTGCTTCATTTCTTGCTATTTGGTGATGTCTCATTGAAGGCATAAGATAAGAAACAAGAGGGATTACTGTGAACTCTATCCCACAGAATCAGAAGGATGTTTACTTTCACTTATGTGGTGGCTACCTATAAGATATTTCTCAGTATCTGTCTGGAAGTAAACACACCTTTTCATCAGGTGGGAAGGGAAGGGAAGGGGTAACATTTTCATTTTAGGCACTTTCTTCAGTACAATTTCTGTCTAAATTAGTAAAAAAATGAGAAACTAAAGGAGAAAGGATACACACCTACTATCTTGATCCCCAAGTCAGTTTTGGTTGTTTTTCCACTGATAATATAATAGAAAGGAGATGCATCCTGCAGTTAGCTGGGTCCAGCTGGGTTCCACTAAAAGCTCCAAGGGCTCCACAGGCTCTTTGGATGAAAGATGCTAAATGGCATTTCTGTTCTGTTGTCAATTTTCTGTCAGTGTGCTAACCACCCAGCATCTCCCTCCTTCTGTCAGCATGTGAGACACTGCACTAACCAGCAGCACATGGGCATTGTCATTGTGTCAAACGAAAGTAATCAGTGGTTTGACGAAATCTCATTTTTCATTTTCTTCTCCAAGGGGCTTGGGCAGTGTTTGAGTGCCTTTCCTCATCATCTTGAATCCCAAACTGCTTTAGACAACTGACAGATGCATTCCTAGCAATGGCAATCTGAGTGTTTGAAGGTGAACCAAAACAGGAACTGAAGATTTCAAATAGATAGTAAAGTTTAATGGCTTAGTGAATTTTAGATGCCTATGGGATTAAGCAAAACTGAAAACTGAGTGACTTTTAGGAACCTAAGTCACAGCATAGGCAGGGTTTCATAGACTGAATCCCACTCAACATTTTTATCGTCTGGTATCTTAAATGAAGATGTTCAATCACCTATGTCAATAGGCTGATTTCTTTGTTCTTCCACCTTCTGTGTCTCCTTAACAGAGATTTTTTGCCAGTTTTTGAGCTTAGAAATACATTCGAAAATGCCGAAATAGATTTTCTGCAACGTCATTTACAGATCATAGTTTAACAGTCTGGGTTTTCAACATTCAGAATGCAGCCAGCATAATTGTTTCTTTTCCCATGGTTGTGAACCTGGGGTTATTTCAAAGTCCCCACCCAACTCTAAATAGAGTCAGTGTGAAGCATTACCTCTGAACTTGACAACAGCACTCACCTTATTTGACACAGTTAGGTGCTGTTGCAATAGCTGATAACACACAAAAACAGGAGGGAGGGGATGAGGGGGAGAAAGACATCCCATGGAATGAGCAGCAAGTACTTGCACAAACCCTTCTTTCAGTTCAAGTATGTAAAGTGAGATAAATGGTCAAACTGCAGACACAGCGTATGCAGCAGGAGCCAAAGGCTGCTCCCCAGATCGGCAGCTCCAGAAACCATCAGCACCGGATCCTCTCAGCAATTACCAGCTTGGAAATGCCCTTCCATTGATTGTGATGGACATAAACCAGCTGAGTCTCAATAGTGAGAGAACAGAGGGAGGAAGAGCCAGACAGCAGGACACAAACAGCACCAAACACTGGGACCAGCTGCAGCCTTCAGGTCACACTTCCATGTCAACAAAAAAATGTTATTTAATATTTTCCAAATACTGAAGCAATTCATCACAAGGTATAAGTGGATCTATAATGTCTGAGATTGCTGGTTGAAGATTAACTGCATGTATCACATTTCCAGTGCAGCAACTTAAATAGGAAACAAAATAGCCTGAACCTCATAGGCAAGGCACTTATTCATTCTCTGCAGTAGCAGGGTTCCCATGCTGGCCAGCCTCAGCCATGTCATTTAGGAAATCTTCATGCCAGAACATTTGTATGCATGAAGGAGGGTGCTAATGCAGGACAGTGCCAGCCTGTCGGAATTCAGCTGATGTGAGAGTCTGATCAAATGTACGCAGCTGCCTTCATCTAATCTAGAGCCTGTATAGCACAAAATTACTGTGAATCACCAACTGAGACAGGAAGAGCTTGATTATTGTTTAAATGTAGAGACAAACTGGCAGTGAATGGATCACTACTGGAGGGTGCCTCCAAAAATATCTACTTTCCCCTGCAGACGGTCTTCAAATGGACACCAGGCTTTGCGCCTGTCAGAGGTGGCACTTCCAGAGAGGCAGAGACACAGCAAGCTGCCTTCACTCACACACCACACTGGCTTCACACAGCTCCATGGTTTTAGAACAGAACAAAGCCCTTTAAAATACACAGCACAGAGGGAAGTCCCACACAAACTTTATAGAGAGGTGGAATTGTGCCACATATCCCAAAGTGCAGATGAAAATAAAAGAGCCTGGAAGCGGCTTTTAATTTCTTGCTTATTGCTTTTTAGCACATCTAACTCAGTCTATATCTGCGTCAATTGTATCTAAAAAACCCTAATAATTAACAATTCAACCCAGAGTCATCCAGCAATGGTAGTGGCTGACATTTCTGTTCCCTGACTTCTGACTGTCTGCGTCGCAGCTGGACGCCAGCTCTGCTGACATTGCCTCAAGTCAAAAGCAATGCTCAGGTAGCAGCTGTGGAGCAAGACAGTTCTGACAGGAGCTGCAATGCTGTCCCTTGTACCATCCCTTCAGAATAGTCACTTCCTGGGAACACTGATTAAATGCAGCACTTGTATGCCACAGTACCAGCTCTTCTACCAGACCTCCAGACTGGGTTCATGTGCCCTACTGCAGGTGTCCAAATCTTAGATGGACAAGTCTGAATACAGTAAATAGAAAGAGAAAAAAAAAAATCCCTCAGCATTTAAGCAAAACCTCTCATCTGACCCCAAAACACTCTTTTCTCCACCAATGTTCCTTCAACAATTTTAAAAATAATGATTTTCTACAGAGAATAAAGTTCAGTGCTGATAGTTTTAAAGTCTAGTACAGCTTTTTCTTATATACACATCCAGTCAGCTGGAAAAGCACTGCCAGAATCATTTGTTTAGAATGAAGAGGGAGGAGGACATGCCTGTTCTGGTTTTCTTTTCATTTTTTTTATTATTTTTAAGAGCTCTTACATTTTTCCGAGAGCAGTACCAAGGCTTGTCAATACACATCTATCTGAAACTGAAACCCTAACAAGTAAGAACTGATGGATACGTAGCCAGCAAAACTTCAAGTTCCCTTCTGATAAAATTCCATCTTTCAACAGCTCTTTTAAGAGTTAGCTTTGCACTAGAGTGAAGGAGAGGTGGCAAGGAACATTCCCTGATGTGTTGTCAAACAAAACAACTTCACTTGCAATATGGCTTGTTTGAATTCAGTTTCATGTAAATTTGAAATAAGCATGCCACTTCTTTTCTAAAAAATAGTCAGAATTGTCCTGCATTTTTTTACAACCCATCATAGTTCATAACACCTTCTCAGGGTGCCCAGCTGTACTTAGCAGAAACTAGTTCAAACCCAGCACAAAGAAATTCTGCCCTAGAAGTCAGATATATTAATTAGTTAATAAGTGAAGGGCTGAAGGAACAAGCTTGACAAGAAACTTCCAAGTGATGTTGTCAGGACAGGGACTCGTCTCAGCATGATCCCAGCAAAAGAAACCACCAGGTAGAGAGAAAATTCCCTGCCTAACATCCAAGGGTTGGTTGGCTATAGCCAAGGCTTTCAACACAAGAGAAGAACAGAGCAAAGCAGGACTTTGCCCTGCCTGGAGGAGACATGAACTTCTGATCATTAAAAAAAAAAACAAAAAAAAAAAACGATGACTGACAACTGATGAAATCAATTTCCTTTTTCAGAGCTAGAGGTCTCACCATTACCAAAGCTTAGGGCAACTACATTACTTTCTTCCCTTCTAGGTTTTGTCGGTTCGTTTAGGCATTATTTTACATATTACTGCATTATTCCTGTGCTTTTCAGCCTGAAATGACTTTCTGGCTGTGTGCTGAGATTTCTGCCCTGCAAGCTGATCCATGAAGTCAGATCAGAGAAGTTTCTGCGCAGTCAAGGGGCTGCTTGGGGGATAGGGCTCCCGAAGAGGAGGATGTTGGAGATGCCCTGGTGCCAAGTGACAGTGGAAGAAGCCGGCTCCTACCCAGGAAAACATGTGCCAGGTGAAAGAAAGGGATTAATCCTTGAATTCAAAAGGGCAAGAGGAGATTTTTAATTGACAAACAATATGAAGAAGGGATTGATTTTAATACCTGGAATTTGTGAGAATGCAGAACAGTACTGCACAGAATTAGCAGCAGCTCTGAAAAAGGTAAGAAAGCCCACACTGGGGAAACATGTTATAAGATTTGGTACTGTCTTTCCTGTTCAAGCTTTCCCATGAAAAAACAGAAAACAGATAAAAACTGAAAAAAGCCAACACAAGTTGATCTTGATTTGTGTGGGGTTTCTGAAAGAAAAAAGGACAGGTGATGTGTCATTCTATGTAATTCACATACTTCACCACTTTGAAATATGTAGCACTCACTATTTGTGCTGTTTGTGTTGGTGATGTGTCCTTACAGCATCACCTCAGAGGAGAACCATGCTGTGCATACATGTCACAGAAGCCAGTCCCGTGCGTCCCTGCACACACACCTCTCCTCCCCATTTCTAGTCAAAATAAACACAACAGGCAAAAGGTCTGAAGAAAACCCACAATTACAGAGCTGAAATGTCCTTGTTTGCCATGAGGCAGCAGTGAGGCAGCATGTTGATGGGAGCCTCGCCCAGACATACTGACGCTCAGCTTCACCAGGAGATTTTACCACTTCTAAACCCACTACTGAATTTGGGAAGCCAGGTTTTTACTTCAAAGCTGAATAACCCTCCTCCCTTCCTTTCGAAACATGGACTGGAAGGACTGTCCACTTCTAACCAATAACACACTATTTAAGGCTCAGTTCTGGGTTTTGGGAAGTGGAGGAGAGCAGGAGCAAAAGGAGAGGAAGCTCTGTCTTGCTTCCAGCATGTTCAGTTCATGCCACTGTCAAAACTCTGCACAAATGGAGACACAGGTGAGCCCAGCTCATTTGGCAAGTAGTTTGGCTGTGCCTGTATGGGGTGATGTAGTGTTCAAACACCTACCCTTTTTTCTGAATCCACACCACAGCCTTTCTGGTTTCTTCTCTCCACAAGAAAATACGTGAATAAAAGACTTCCTGGTTCTACAGGGTGTTGAAAACATAAGTACATGAAAGACAAAAGATGCTTGGATGCCATAATAAGGGAATGATCCTTCTATTCTGAAAGAATTATTTCAGTAAAAAGCATCTGACTGTTACCAATTTTAAGATTTGTTTTTTAAGTGCCAAAATGTGTGTACAAATACATTTGAAGAGAAAACTTGATACATTCTGCTCTTTAACAAGGACAGATACTTCTCTGTGCTGATTTTTTTAAAATGTCTCTAAAAAACAATAACCTGCCCTTCACCACCACCACCACCACCACCCCCGGACTCTTATCCAGAGGCTCTGCCATGTGCCTAACTAATCAAAGTGTTGTGTTATGATTGCCATGGAGACTGCAATCCAGCAGCTGCCTTGACATTTCATCTTCAGCTGCTTTCAAAATGCTTTCTTTTTGCCAAGGAAAACTTTTCACTGTTATTAATTTTTTTTTTACTATACACTGCTCCCTCCACTACAAAACAAATTTTTAGGAAAAAAAAAATCAGCGGAAACTGCCTCAATTCTAACAACATATTTTGATAATTTCTTTTGTTCTCCTCTCAAGCAATTTTAAAGGTTTCTGAGGCTTTAAACTGAGGCTTTAAACTGAGGCTTTAAAAGCTTATGCTTTATTTTGCAGATCAACTGATAATTGTGCACTACTGTGTAGGGTCACCAGAGAAGCAACCTCCAGCCCCCAGGTGCAAGGGCACCTGCCCAGCCCTCCATGCACACTTCTCCTGGAACTTTAAGACTCCTGCTACTTCTCCTGCCTTTTGAGGAGATGAGCAGATAAGATAGTAGAGAATACATCTAAACATGTCTGTTTCTTCCCGCCCTAAATGAGCGAAGGTTGTGAAGTGCCTGGCTGGTGTGGAAGCCCCCAGGAAAGGTTTTGGGGAAGCCAAAGAGGATACAGAGGTGGAAGACCATGATCCCTCACTTGCAGCATAGCCATAGGGTTTAGCATCTGAAGTGGCTACGTTTCATGTCCAGACAGGGATAAGGAAGCAGCATATAGATCTTAAGGACATACAGAAAAGCTCTGCTAACTGATGATTCATTTCACTCTATTCATTTCACAAACAAGTATTTTTTAATTAACTAAGCTGGTTGCCCCCTTTCTTTTCCAAAAGAGGGAAGGTCATAGCTTTTCTTTGAGCAGCCTGGGACACATAAGAAAGAATCTTCTCTGCAGCCTTTCAAAGTACTTGCCCCCAAAGATGCTTTCCCATCCTAGTCTGCACTCAAGGATGTCTCAGATCGACTGGTGCCAAGTAGGCGTGGCTGGAGACACGCTGGGGCATGGAGATGTGCACAGGACATACTGAAAAGAGATTGATTCAAAATCCCAGTAGATTTGATTACCTGCAATTTGGCCAAGGTAGGAGACACATGGTATCTGTGTGTGCATGTGTACATGTGTGTGTAAGTTGAAAGGATTTTCACAACAGTAAGAATTAGGTTAAAACTCTGAGCCATTTGGGCTGAGGAGGAGTAGGGTTTAAAATAAAAGCTTCAAACCACTTTTTAACAAATTTTCTTTATTTATAAGATACGATGACAAATTTGAGTTAAAAACCTTTATCTGAAAAGCATGTATGCTTAACAGGAGGAAGAAGGAAAACACCTTCAGAAGCAGTCAGCTTCCTGTCTTATGTTTTTGAAGTCGAGCTGATGGCTCACAGAACGGATCTTAAATATGTATATATATAATCCCCACAGCTAAAAGTCGTCTATTTTAAAAGACAAGTGTTTGCTCACCCAAGAAACATTGTACTCAAGCTTCAGACTTTGTGATCCATATGGGTTTTATCAACTTGTTTGCCAGGAATTTAAGAAAAACAAACTTTATTCATGTTCCTTAGAGAAATTAATCCACTTCATGATCTGCACAAAAAGAAATACAGCTTCAGGGAAAAAAAGCCCAGGACATTCCTGGAACTGGAAGGTCAAAGAGCCAAAATAATGGATCCACTTAATATGAGAAATGAGTGACTTGCAGTGGCATCATTATCAGCACTGGAAGTACATGGTTTCAGCTTAGAAAGTGATTTCATGTCACATCCCATAAAGGACCCCCAAATATGAAGTGCTTTCACAAGCCCTCCCAGAAGTAGGCACTGCCACTGCTCTGAGAGCAGCATTTACCTTAAAGATGGTGTGTATAATCCACTAGAGGCACGTGTTCCTGGAGACATACCTTTGAGGAGCTAAAGTTAGATGAGATGAGACCTATTCCATATTACCCTGTCACATGCTTTCTTGATTGTATGTAAAGAAATTAGTTGGATCACCCTAGATTTGGTTTTCCAAGCTTGATAAAAACCTGTGGACTTCTACATAATTTATCAGTATTTTGTTTTCTGTATTACAAAGAATAGGCAGTTTCTGCAAGAGGTGTTTATTTCTAATGACACTTGCTTTAAAAGTACAGTCTAATACAGGAAATACAAATTCTGATTCATTCTTAAAGCAAATAATTATGCAGATTAATCTCTACACTGCCCAAATTTAAATAGGCAGCCTAAAATTAATGCATTGCAAATATTTATGGTTGCAACATTATAGCATGGTATCTCACCAGCTTTTAAAGAAAGCTGTATTTCTGCTCCACCAGTGGTTTGTTACATTGAATTAATGTTGCATTAGAACCCTTTCAGTAAGTCAAATCACATTACTCACTCATATAGCATTCTTGGCAAACATCAAAAAACATTTTTAATACTTAGGAACTGCAAGATTGAGCCAGACAGTGATCCAATGTTTAAAACAGGACTGAGCACCATAAGTCAAAATTGCAGCAGAGGGGAAAAAAACAAAACAAAACAAAGCAAAAACAAAAAAAAAAAAAAAACCCACCAAAAAAAAACCACCCAACCTACCCTCAAAAAAAAACCCAAAAAAAAATCCCCCAAAAAAAACAACCAAAAAAACAAACACCCAAAAAAACCCCACAAAACTTATTTACATTCTTAAGTCAAAAGGCACCTACTAGTGAAAACTGCTTCTACATAACCCTGCATCCTGAACAGAGTAGAATAATTTAGCCTTTTCTTCACGTTACTGTGAAAAATAACTTGTGAAACCACAATTATTCTTCAAACAATACTGAGAAAAAAATCCATAGCTTATCTGTTCTTAGAAAATGAACCTGATCTATTTTAATGGCGCACAGCCTGGTGCTGGCGGGGAGGGAGGGACTGTCCCCATCTGTCCCCAGCTGTAAGGGCCTCCACAGCATTTCCTCCATCCCTTTCTCTGAGCAGCGTAAAGGGACCAAATCACATGAGCAAATCCATGGTTACCCCTGTTTAGCATTCAGGTGATGACACTTGGCTTGCTTTTCTCGTGGCAACAACCTCCCTCAGACGCATTCACCCTCTTGGCTGTCCACCTTTCAACCACTCTTCAGGTGGCTCATGGAGAGACACTAAGAAAGTGAAAAGGCCCGCAATGTCATGGGTTAATTTTTATGCTGATGATGACTGTAGCTGTTTACTTTTTAAACAAATGCCTGATATATAGTGCAACTGGCTGAGTGCACAGCCAAAAACAGACCACAGGAAATCTCTTTGACAGCCAGGTTGGCAGAATTGTTAGCATGGGTCTGCATTATGGTTAATTTTTTTTTTTTTTTTTGATTAAAAATAAAAAGGTTGTGAGATCTCAGGGAGAAAAGTGGATGCTACAGAAAAAACCAAAACCACAAATGGCCAGTTTCTAAGAAGAGACATCTATGAATAGCACAGGCATAAATAACTTTTTCCATTTTGTCTGAAGGATTGTTGTGGCTTTTCACCCCGGTTTATTTCAGCGGAAGTAAAGACGACTCTGCAATACTAAGCAAACAAACTAGCCTAATATAAAATGTTCACTAGAGATAAGAAAGCACACTAGGTTATTTATTGCTGTATTTTTATATTTTGCTTCTGTTCTCCTTTGATCTGTGCTAACACAGGCATTAAACTGACAGCTCAGGGCTACAATAGGCACCCGGATATTGAAAGGCGGTCATGTACAAGGGAGTATCAAATTGTTCATTTGAGCAAGTTACAAGTTTTGGTTAATCAGTTCTCCGGGGCCTAGCTCCATCCATAAAGATAAAATGTTTGCTGGCTTTTTAAAAAAATTATTGGATAGAGAAACTGTGTGTGCTCCTGTTTTTTTTTTTTAAGGTGTAAACATCTGCAGCAGATACTGAGGTTGACTTTACTTCCAGTTACAGTGGTGTAACAAGAGTTGCTTCACAGACGGCAGAGGAATTTCAGCAGTAAATGAAAAAAGAATAAGGCTCATTGTGCTTTTAATTTTGTTTCATGTAGGCAAGAGGGGAGAAAATTGATTTTAGTCCCAGCCTTTTTTTTCTCATACATGTCACTGATGCATTTTCAACCCTTGGAGAATTGGTGAATGTGGGAATACAGGCTCTAATACAAAACACTTGGCCTGTTTTCAGTTCCTAACACATACTCCAGAGTTCATGTTATGGTTATCAGAAAGAATCTATGAAAAATGAAGCTGCACACAACTGCAGACCATCAGCGTGGCTTAACCCCGTCAGGCGGGGATGAAGCAGGAAGTGCTTTGTGACACTGACTGGCAGAAATACAAACTGATGAAGAAAACACGCGGCAGGAAAGAGGGTCTTAGATGGCGAGTTAGAGCCGGGGACATTAACTGCAGCTATACTCTGCCAGGGCCAAGATCAGAGGAGCTTGACATACTTGTTAAAGGTTTCATCAAAAGGATTAGTTCCAGCAGCTTTTTTTAACCTTTCCTACAACACAATTTACCCAAAGGTGGCCGAGGGCAACAAGGGCTGCCCTGTGAGATAACATTTTTAATTGTACAAATGCCATTCTTGATGTCATAATCCCGAGGTTAATGCAGTTGCAGGTCCTGAACAGATGTGGTGTAGGCTGCTCTGTCATACAGAGAGGTGGCCACGCAGGCAGTGAAAATGGCCACAGTTCAGAGAGGAGTTAAGCTACTGCCTTGAGTGTTTTCCTACACTTTCCCTATGTGCTTTTGCACTGTTTTAAATGGTCTCTGCCCATACATAAAGCAAGCAAACAAATAAAAATATTGTTCATATAATGTGTTACCAAGATTCAACAGTAAAGTATAGCCACTGCTTAATGGCACAACTCATAGACAGGGCAAGGTGATCCATGAGTGAACGAAAGAAAGATAAAGGGGAAGAGTCCAGAAAATATCTGGATCCCATCATGAATCTTACACCTTGTTGTACTTTAACAATGCTGATTAATAAGAAATAAGTTTCAAAAGGAGAACCCTGACATCCTCTTTAAATTCAAATACACCTGCTAGGTTTTAGCAGAGACCATATTTTGTACATTTTGGGAAGACTTTTTGATGGGTTTCTAGATGAGGTACTCTCTTCCTCTCTAAAAAAACCAAACTCAAACATTTCTTAAAAGAATGTTCACACCATACAGTTCAAAGAGAAAAGTTTTCCTCACTTTTAAACAGAGCAAATAGTTTGCTCCATGTGCTAAGCTGCTGCCCATGCCACCAGTTCCCAAGCAGAAAATCTTGCCTTGTTGATGTGACACAAGACTGTGAGGGTTGCAGATCAGTTAAATAAAGGAACTGAATGTGGGCAAATTTTGCGTGGGACCAGCTTGAATATTTCTGCACAACACTTCAAATATCTGCAGCATGGTACAGAGTAGTTCAGAGACATTAATTCACTCTGGGGTGGGAATGGGGAAAAAGCAGCAGATGAGGACGCTCTCTAATAAGGGGCAATCCCTTTTTGTGTGTCAGAATTTGGGTTGTGTGCCACTAGGAGGTGCAGCAAATTAGGTCATTGTCATATAGGCTTTAGGAAAGCTAGGGAAAATCAATAATAGGTCATATTCTTGTTTTGTATGTCATCTGTGTGCCTACAAAAGAGGATTCGCCCAAGTCAGATGCAGCAATTGTGATTCAGCATCTCCTGCCTTTAGACCTCACTTATCAGGGGTAACTTGATGCCTCACAAGATTGAAGGATATCTTTCCAGGGATGCACATTTCTCTGCTAATGACCACAACCTCATATCTCACATGCGGCTGAGGAGTTAGAAGATCATTGGAATGATGCTTTAATTATCAGAAATATGGTTGAAATTTTGGACTTCTGGGTTATTAAATCCTGTCCTGAACCACTTCAGTTCTTCATACCAGCTCAGCCTTATGCATCCGTAATTCATCAGTGAGGTACTAATGCAGCTTATCCTTGCAGGGCATTGCACAGAATACATCTCTTTATGCAAGCATGACTTCACAGCCATTAGGGCTGAAATTGCCACACAAATCCCATCCTGAACTGCTCTGCATCACTACACCTTGCAGTACTTGGCAAAAAAAGCCCAGTGTTTGCAAAAGATATGTAAAAGGAGGATTATTTTTCCTGAATACTGGATAAGACAGGAATAAAGAAAAAAAAATGATCATACAAAAAAAGGATTACTTAGTGCAGTGGAGCCAACTTACTCAAGAAGACGGATGGAATTGCAAAGGGAAGGCATTAATTCAAATAGGATTTGGGAGAAGGCTAACAGGTGCTGGGGAGCACCCAGGTCAGATGAAGACATCTGCTAGAGATGTCAAGAGCACAAAGGTAACTCTGTGCCTGGGACTATAGGGTAGGATAAAAATGACAACTGAACAGGAAATGTGGAAGACTGGGACTGCAGAGGTACATCCCAGCAAAGAAACAGGGTGTCAGATGGCAGAGTAAAATACAAACAGACACACAAAAACTGTGAATGCAGACACTTGTGAGGGGCCTGCGGAAAAAAAAAAAAAAAAAAAAAAAAAAAAAAAAAAAAAAAAAAAAAAAAGAGAAACCAAAGAGTGCACTAGAAGGCTGGATGGCTGGCACAGAAGGATGATGATAACCTAAAAGCATTTCTGAAATGTGACAGGGTGGTAATATTAAGGCAGAATATCCTTCCATCAGTGTTTATAAGTGAATGAGATGTCTTTTGAGATGCTTCCAAGCTCCTATACACACTACAGACTTGACTCTAAATGGAAGCTGACCTATTGGCTACATTGCATAGGAGATCTGATAGGATGTTTTCAATGACTCTGTGACTAAAATATAGAATTGAACCAGTACAATTTAACATATGGGCAGATCAGCTTGCACTGAAGTAATTTATATCAGCAGTTCTGTGAGCTTTTAAGTCATTAAAAGCTGATCTTTTTCCTTTAACAAATGTGTGACTACATTTAGTCAACTTACAGTAAAAGCATACTAAAACATATGTATTCATACACTTCAATGAGTGAAAAAGAGTTAAAAAATAGACTGCCAGAGTTTTTGTGCAATATACTTTTGTTTAGTAAAAAGACACAGAAACCTTTCAGTTAATTGCATGTTTGATCATCAATATCTGGTTCTTTTGCAAGCAAATACTCCCATGTAGGAAATTCAAATAAGGCACTTCTGAGTATAGAAGCTTTCAGCTACTTTCAGTTTACTTATTTAGTTTATTCTATATGTTGGAGTTCATCTTTCTCACAAGACTTAAAAATAACTTGTGTGATGGACTTCAATAAAATGCAATGAACAAAGCCAACAGTGTAAATTGAAAGTAAACACATAGATTCAGTAGTAGTATCATATGATACAACAGGATTTATGAAACAGATCTCATCAAAACACTTCATTAGTTTCAAAACCATCTTTATCTAGAACATGTGCAAATTCACACTGTCTACAAGAGAATTGCTTTATGATAGGTGAGCACAGATTTGCTCCTGACTTCTGTGCAAATAAAGGTTCATAAGATAAGGATCCATTTCCATTTATTCTTTGGCAGAAGTTCCATTTGTAGTAGTGGTAAAGGACAAGGTGCCCACCCAAACACTCCCGAGGTGTCCCAGACACCCTTCTCAAGCACGGGTACCTCCTTTCTGTAGGTTTTTCTTGCTCTTTCCATTGTCCACACAGGCAAAGGAACTATGCTTTTAACCTTGGACATTCCATGTGATTTCTGGTGCACTTAGGCTCCAAGCTTTGAGTCTGAACCACAGTACACATCCTCCATGTGAAATTCATGGCCAAGAGCTGCCTCTTGGATGAGTGCTATTAAACCAGCCATTTCTCACAAATGGCAGTCAAAAGAGGAAAGAAAGGCCTTATATTTCTGACGTGTCCAGAAACTACTGGCCTGCTGACCTTTATGAGAACAAATGCAGCAAGGTTTATCCAGCTCTGGGAGTTGTTTCATAGGTGTGACCCCAACCACCAGTAGTTGTTTCTTTGGAACCTCAAAGTTGGTGTTTCACTTTCCGAAGTAGTGCCTAAACCACACTATCTCATATGTATTTCCTTAAGCTAGCTAAGCTTTTCCACTCCACACTGACTTCTGTGGATCTGCTTTCTGGCACTTTCTGTTGTCATGGTTTGATTTCACTACTGACAGAGACACAGATTCCTCTAATCTAATGTCAGCAGGCAGAAAGATGAATGTGTAATCCAAGCTGGCCCTCTCAGCTCCCTCTGTGGTGAGCAGAGAGGAATTGGTGTTTTCAGACAGAGCCACAGCCCTTAACACAACAGCCTCATATCAAATGCCAGGCTGGATCCACTTTTAAAAGAAACTTATAAAAGAAACAAGGTAAAAGGAAATTGGGAAATATGGTACCAGATAGAAATTTTCCCAGTTTCTACTCAACAACATGAAGAGGTTTTTGAACGCTTTACTTAAATCTTTAATATCAAGTGGAGGTAAATCAGTTTGTCCCTGTGACTGTAGAATCAGAATACATTGTCTTCCAGCTCAAGGCTATATAAGGCTTCCCAGTCCCAAACAATGAATATTAGAAATGGCAAAAGCCTCTGCAACTCGAAGCCAAGCCCTGACAATGTTTGAAGTCAAGCTAAAAATACAGCCCCTGTCCAGATCCCAAACAAGGCAGCAACAAATGGAGTTATAGGGGATAGACTGGCAGGGATGTACAAACAAGCAAGACACAGCATTATACACAATATTGCTTCTTTCTCATGCTGCCTGCTACTTCCTTTCCTCATATTTCCTGGAATTTCTTACCATTTTTAGCCATTCTACATTCATCCTGAAAGAAGTTTTACTGAGTTCACAAATTCACGTCAGACTGGGCTTGGCTGCCTTTTTCCAGGCTTGTGTCATGTAACTCATTAACTCAAATGGTTTTTCATCAGTCCTTGCTGAGTAATGCAGTGCCCGTTCAGGTTCCTGTTCTAACTCCTTATTCATACAATCTTAGTACAATGCAAGAAGTTCCCCCATGTCCCGAGTCATCAGATAAGTCACTCCCCAGTTCTTTGTGAGACAGACTCCTGCTTTCACTCTCCTTCCTCTGCAGCAACAGTAGGAAGGACACTTCAGTGCCCAGAGATCAGTGTTGGGAAATGCATTCTGTAACTTTGGAGCAAGTCCGTCTTTCTTCAACAGATCTTGTTTCTTTATATAAACTAAACTGAAGTTTGTTTAACCTCTTATTCACAAACATCTAGTGGTAGATTTCCATAGCCTCTAGTCTAGTTTAGCATTTAGTCACCCTTTATGCCAGAAAGGCTTTTGGCCAAAATAATTTCCACTCTAGTTTAACAAAATTATTGAAATTATTTATTTTCCCAATGGACCTGAAAAGATTGATTTCCTCCTTTTAGAGGTTAAATTTAAGTGCTATAATCATTCTCCCCTCTTCCATTGCATCTTCTCATGTTATGCTGAGAATCAGCAATTAGCTATAGCAAGTAAAACTGTAGTATTAAAGGCAGGAGCATCATTCCACATTTAAAGAAGTCCCACGTGTGGTTTTGTGCTGTGGAATGTTTTGAGGAACTGTTGCAAGTGTCTCTGTATTGACCTGATCATTGTCTGGGTACCTTGGCTATCAGCTGAGAACAACTTTTGTTTGCTCATGGTAGCATATAGCTTGTCTAACTAAATATTAAGCATCTAAAATATAGCCAGCTAGCCTAAACATGCTGCTCGGGCTACCCCTGAATGAAGGAGGGAAGAATTCTTGGAGAGAGAGAACAATCTTTATTTCAGACCATTCCTCTTGAGTGGGATGATTCCATCAACCCTGACCACAGAGGAACTTTAAAGGATGAGTTTGATTTGGAGTAAGAGACTTTAAGCCTAGCAACCAACTCTGGGATCACAAATTGTGCTTTAATACGTCTATTTCAGGAAAAAAAAAATGGTTTTCAAGTGCAGATTTTTTAGGAGACACAATATGAAAGTTTTTACTGCTTTTCAATCCATGTCCTATATGGTGCTATAGGACATCAGCAGCACAGCCTGATCCTACCAGAAGTATGTTGGGGCCTCATCCTGTTTAAGTACTGTTTTTGCACAATTTTGCAAGCAGTACATGAGTCCTGTAGCACTTGTGGGAATTCACATGGCCTGTATGGAAACAAGGAATGTGGCACATTAAGTTACAGGAAAAGCTTAGACAAAACTCAGGCCTAAAAAGCCAGAAAATAAACCTTTTAATTGGCTCTGGCCTGGTGAAGACCATAAGGTTAGAAAATGTTTGGCTGTACTGGTTCTTGGTTTGCTTCTTATAGCCCACCAAAAAAAAAAAAAAAAAAAAAAAAAAAAAAAAAAAAAAAAGGAAAAAAAAAAAAAAAAAAAAAAGAACA
>VWYO01014962.1:200896-306070 GCA_013400275.1 Rhadina sibilatrix
AAAGGGCAAAAAAAAAAAAAAAAAAGGCAGCTCAGCTGTTTCCAAGCCCAAGAGGATGGCGGTGGGGAGGATATTTTCCCTGCTGATGTTCAGATACACTTCCTGGCACTGCACCCTGCAATTTAATTTAGTGTGAAACTGTGCCTTAAAGCATCAGTCTATCTCTGAATAAAGACTAGGGGGTATGGTTTTGTAGCAGCACCGAGAGTTTCTTTCTTTTTTTCTTTCTTTTCTTTTTCTTCTTTTTTTTCTTCTTAGTACCAAATGCAGAGAGGAAAAGGCAGGCAGATGCATGTCATAAATAAACCCAAAGCAAACAAAGAACAGATGTCCCGAGGAACTTGCTGTCTCAGTATTTGGAGCACAAAGAAATGAAGTAAGCACAGCCCTTCATAGAGGAAGTCCTTCACTTCCTCAAGAAGTTCGAACATGCCGAGAAAGCAAAACAATTTCACAAGGCCAGAGTATACAGGCTTCTAATCCCATGAAAGTAGTATATGTTCTGCCACAAATACAGAGTTAATAGAGCTTTCCTTTAACACAGGTACAGTATAGTTAAACCATGGGCCTAATACCAGTAAGGTTGTTATCACTTCGAAATTCTATTAGAAAGGGTCAGGAGTTTTTTGCAAGATTAAAGCAAAAATTAGAAAAAAATTATCTTGTTTGCTCCTTTTCTCTCCTCTAGCTAATTCAATGCATTTTAATATAGAAGGATCTTAACATTCTCCAGACCTGGGCAACACACAGAAGACCTCTAAGTATTTCTGAGCACTGTCTGCTTTGAAACTCTGATTCGTGGTTATTCACATAGTGTAAAAAAATCTGTAAAACAGAATGAAAAAATATGCAGAGCTCACCATACATCACAAAGAAAGGTTGCTCTATTCACTCTGCTTTAAATGCAATAGTTTTATTTCCCTTTCAGCAACTCCCCTGAAAACAGACCTGTGAGTGAATGCAGAATTACAGACGTGGAGCTGAGCCAGACACCTCTGTGCCCCTGGGGCTGCTGCTGCCCAGCAGAGGGGCTGCAGGCCAGAGGCAGTGGGGCCATGAGGAGACAACAGCTGGGGAGGCAGGAAGTTGGAGGGACCAAGCTGGAGGGACCAAACCGCTCTAAGCAGCACAGCTCCGGCCACAAATATTTACTGCTAAGTGCTGCTGGAGTGATGATGCCTACAAACATAGGCAAGGAGGGATCTGGAAGGAGACATCATATCTTTTATTAGGCCTAACCACTGGAGAAGAACATAAAGACAAGATTTCATGACCTAAAGCTGAGCCATTATATCTGGAAGTTGCCTATTTTGTCAGCAGTATCAGTGTCTAAATAAAAGACATTGCCTCTCCCTGCAGTTCTTGGTTCATAAGTATTTCCAGATCGGTGTTTTTTGCTATTACATTTTTAATCCAGCCTTCCAGAAAGCTGATGGGAAAATAAAAATTAAGAAGCCACCAATCACAAGTTGGAGGGAAATGTAAATAAATAAATAGACTGGAAAGTTGTTATAAGCCTAAGAACCACATGGTTCTTGCCAGTTGCAGTTTTTGGACTCAAGCGTACACCTGTTTTGACAGCTCTCAGTCTTGGCATGTGCTGAGGAAAAGAAAGGAGGGAGGTGGTAGCTGGAGTTCCCTGCTTGCCTGTTGTGGTATCACAGCAATTGGCAGACTGGAATGCAGACAGAGCTGAATCCCACTTCCAACTGTGGTGGAAGATGGCCAGGAAGGACAGCAAGAACATAGGATGTCCGGTGCACAGCAGAGCCATGACTCCTTGAGATGGGAGTATGGCCCCAGTGCTTCAGGCAGCATCTCTCCTTGCACCATGTATAGGGGCTCTTTTCTTATTTTCACTATACTGTCGCTCATGTTTGTCATCACATCCCACTTTTGATCTCTTTCTTGTCTTGTGTTCTCTCTGCATCTGCTTGTGCACTCCTCTGCACCTCCTTGCCCCAAGGCACTGCCAGAAGCCCCTGCCCAGCTCCACTCTTGTCCCTCTGTCTCTTCCTTGGCACATCCACCCCAGAGCCTTGCTAGCTCTTGCTCCAGCTCTGGACAAGA
Organism: Rhadina sibilatrix; assembly: GCA_013400275.1. Taxonomy (NCBI): domain Eukaryota; kingdom Metazoa; phylum Chordata; class Aves; order Passeriformes; family Phylloscopidae; genus Rhadina; species Rhadina sibilatrix. The sequence continues at coordinate 202,967 of VWYO01014962.1, forward strand.
CGTGCTGGGCCCATCCTGAGCTCCTATTCCCCACCAGCATGGCAGCAACCTGTCCTCAAGGCACTGCTGCTGTGCCAGGGGACAGGGAAGGATGGCTTCTCATCTGCAGGGGACAGCTGTTCCCAGCCCCAGCTCCTGCTCTCTGCTCAACCTTCCTGTGCATCCCCAGCTGTGGTGAGAGGCTGCAACCAACAAAGGGAGACCTGTTGACTGAGCTATTCTAGACCACAGACACCTACTTCCCACGGGACATCTTTTTTCTGCACAACCCAGATTTTCTCACAAAGGGTCTCTCACATCACCATGAGCAGGGAGCAGTGTGCTGCAGTGGAAAGCAGAAGTGGGGGACCACGGGGGCCAATTCATTTCTCTGAGTGTAGGAGCAATGCTAGAGGCAGGAACGTGCCTCAGTTTCGCAAAGTGCACAGGGGAAACTCAGAGCATTCTGAAAAATCACATCTATAACTATGTGACTGTATTTCCCTTATCCAAGTCTCTATATCATCTTTTCCCTACACATACATTTTCTTACATGTTGTCAGAGCTGAAATGATAGCATTTGCCCTACAAATGCCACGGAGAAAAGCTACAAATACTGTAGCTTTTATTCTTAGGGCATGTTTTTGTTTCTTCTGGTAGAATTTAAATATTTTTCTGCAATTAGATTTCAAAGAGTTAACTTACTGTGATATGTAAAAAAATAAAATAAAAGCTTACAGCTCCTGAGATAGTATCAGCCCATTAAACATAGGTAAGAATATGAGAGGGAAAGAGAAGGGAACAGATATTATATATTGAAGGAAAATTAAAACTCAGGATGTTGGGCGTGGGGAGAATGTGCTTTGAAGTACAAAAGTCCCATTGTTAATGTGGGACAAAACCTCCCCAGTATGGGACAGAGATAAAAAGGAGGGAGTTTCTAACAGATCAAGGTCAACCAAGATATATGAATAACATAAATGCTATTAATCTCGTACAGCATGAATCAGAGAACTGCAGCGGGGTATAGCAGTGTGGCAGAGTTCATGGCATGAGTGTTTTATGCCACTTTGTATTAGATAATGAGCGTATTCATTACAGACTCCTACACATCATCCAAACTGGCAGAGAAGGAGCCTTAAGGAGCTCAAGAGAACAAATCAAAGAGCTCGATCTAAAGCTCAGAAAGGTAATAGGGATGTTCAAATACTGCCCCAAGTTTAGATATTTGCAGGCATTCATACAATCTGACTCCGCAGGAAATAGCGTGAGAAAGAAGCTCTGGCTTGGACAGCTTACTGCTTATTATTTATCATGCTGCCTCTGTCATAACAGCTGATTTTACCAATTAAAGAAAAAAACCCAAAAACATAGAGCAATACAGGAAAACACTACATCAGAAAAAGTCTTCCTTGCCTTTTTTATTTTTTTTTTATTTTTTTTAATTTTTTTTTAAATTTTTATTTCTCAAGGCTGCAAATTCAGAGACAGAAGTAAAATCAATTTTCATCTTGGAGGGCTTAATCTAAACATCACTGGGAAGCAAGGGACTGAGCCATACTGGAGTCAAGAAGTACATAACCAGATGTAATTCTGATTTCACATGTTGCATTTCCACACATTTTAGTCCCCTGGAATTTCAGAGACACATGTGTTCCACAGGAGAAGCTTAAAGAATAATTTATCTTGGGAAAGAAGGAAATGAAAATGTATACACGTGTGTATATAATTTTGACAACAATTTGCAACCAGATTGTTTGCAGTGGTTTGCATTTCCATTTACTTATTCCAAACAAACATTTTAACTCGATGGCATGGATCTATGTGGCATGTTTTCCCTGATTGTTATGCTTTCAGATTTTTGAAATAAAGCTGAAATACAGTTGGGATCAAGTTAAAATTCCGAAACCAACTAATTCTTTCTCTCTGAGGTTAGCAGGGTTTTCTCAGCATGAACCTAGACTTGCATTCAATTCTACATTTTGGTGCCATGTAATCAATGGAAAAGGGCAAGCCCCATAATGGGGCCAGCTCTCCACAATGAGCACATCCAAACTTAAAAAAGATTTTCAAAGAGAGGCTGGTTGTTTGTATGCAGTAGCATCTAGAGGCTGCACTGCATTTGGAGCTCCTCTGCAGCACTCTATATATGCATATATATGCATACATATATACAAATGTGCTGTATGTGTGCGTGTGCACTACCCATGCATAGATATGTGCACTGTACATAAATATTTATGATAATGCAACTGCTTCTCTACCTGATCCTTAGGAGATACACTGTTTGAGCTTAGTGAAAGGAAGCTGGAGCAGGGATGGGGTGTGGGGGGAAGAGAAAGAGAAGAAAGGGCTGGAATGGTTGAAGGTAAAGCTCCCCTCAGGAAACATCTGAAGACTGCTCAAAGGCAATGCCAGTACCACAGTCCAGCTAATTTACAAAATGGGCTTAAGCAGGACAAGAATAATGGAAGATCAAAGGATAAGCAGCAGATGGGTCTCAAAATCGTCAGCAGAATTATCATTTTGTTTAGGGAAAATCAGGTGAAGACAAGATTCAGTCAAGATTTAGACCATCAAACTCTCCTTGTGGCTACGTGTATCCAAGTAGCTAAAGGATCCTGAAAGCCTGTACTGGACAACAGCACCAAAGCCTGAGATCCTACAGTCCCTCAGACCCTCTCTGGTGAGCCTAGGAGCTTCCAGGATCCCTTGCCATTAGCACAGTTCTCTCTGTGAACAGGCACCCATCTCCTACACAGAGCTCTGCAAGCTGCTGCCTCACACCCTGCAGATGGTACCTCTACTACTGAATATAACAGACCTGGGCTATTAAAATGTTCTGCATCTTGAATGAGGTGCTTGCTGCATCCAGGGTCCCCTCTGAGCGCACCTCTGGTGCCTTTTGTGCACAATTGTAGTTCAGCTGGTCAGAGCATGGTGCTGATAATGCCAAGGTTGTGGGTTCAATCTCTGAATTGACCATTCACTGAAGAGCTGGTCTCAAGGATCCTTGTGGGTCACTTCCAACACAGAATATTCTGTGATTCTGTGAATGTCTCTGGAGAAAGTGATTCAGGCTTCACCTACAAAGCTTACATAAAGAGCCCATGGTGAAAAGAAGTACCTTTCCATTGGAAGTATCTCGCCCTTCTCCCTGGGCACCTTACCTGGCAGAACAGGCCATCAAGAGTGTGAGCTGGAGGAGGAAGAGGAGTTGGAGGCAGAAAAGACTATATTCTTCAGGCTCATTGTCAGGGCAGAAAGCTGAGGAGAGGGAATCAGAAATATCAGACCACCTTCCTCAGTTTTCGAGTCACTGCATGTCTTAGATAAGACCCATCTCCAGTCTCCTTCAATTTCCTAAAAATTCCCAGCTATACCAAACAGGTACCCTCAGGGAGCTGTTGCTCATACAAAGCTGGGCTGGTCTGTTTCTGTAGAGGGAAGAAGCACCATGAGAGAACGCACAAGAAATGACACATTCCCTGAAAAATTGAAGTGTATCACAGCATCTTCTTTCCAGATGTGGAGAACAAAAATATGAATGCTTCACTTCTGACAGCAGCCCCACAAAGCTGGGAAGGCAGCAGGGGACAGTTGAATGTTTGCTCCTGCCCCACCATACAGACACTCAGCCAAGGCACAAGAACAAACAAACAAAAAAATAGAAATATTCAGTTGCATAGTTACAGAGCTGTGAATGTAAAATTTGGGGGTTTTCAGTGTAATTATTACATTCCATTTATTTGGATTTGTTAGACCAAAAAACACCTCTCTCAGAGGCTTTTACCTCATAGTTAAATATAGTGGTGAAGCAGTTAACATAATTTTATGCATCACCGTGTTGGCATGAGGTTTTTATCTTTTATTGGCACCATTTTATCCCTGGAGACAATAGGAGATTGTTCTTGCTGTGTGTAAAAAAAGATCTTGTTCTGGCAAGTAGGGTTTTCCCAGTCAACAAGTTTGGAATCCTTGGTAAGGGAGAAATAGGCCGTGTTGGGACTGGCCTGCTAAGCACCTCCTGAGCACAGCAATCACTGTGCCATTCAGTGCTCAGAGCCCCTGCCTGCAGCCCAAAGCAGTGAAGGATGGAGCACCAAACCCACAACCCTCCGCTGTACTGTTATTACAAAGATGAGACGAAAGTCCAGATTGATTTCTCTAGGCATAAATTACGCCATAACTGCTAGAAACTATGGGGCTGGAAGAAAATATCTGTCTTGTTATTGTAAAATCTAGTAATGTTTAAATTCTTTTCATAAGGAGGAGACTGTAGATGGACTGTTGGGTTGTCCAGTGTGGTTGGAGAAGAGGATTTTCTTCCTCCAATCCATGGTCACTGCTGGAGTTCGATAAATGTTGATTCTGTAAATAAACCCTTCTCTTTTCTGCCTCGGACATCGCAAGTGTGGGTGTGAGTTCTTTATGTCATGTGTGACATACGTGTGCTTAGAAGCCTTTTTCTAAAACCTGCAAAATTCATGTGAAAATAAAGGTTCTGATTCCCTGATTTGGATGCTTTTGTGTACCCCTAAAGACGTACAAGATTTTCTATTTCACTCGTCTCTTCCTGGTTATATAAATAGTGCAATACACAATTAGAGTAGAGGCATTAGGGATAAGAAAGTGTTTACATCAGAGATGTACATATGAGATTATGTGAGAATGGTAAAGTTTTATCTCCATCTTTAAATAAATATTATGCTTCATCCACACCCAAAGTCTTGAAAGAAAGCTGTTTTAGTGTAAACAATTAACTTCCTGGCCAATCATTCAATTTTTTGATGACTTGCTGCTGAGAAATTCAGATTCTGTACTGTAGACTACATCTTACAAATTTTGATCAGTCAGATAATCCACCCCAAAATCACCCAGCCACTGCAGTTTATTTGCAGTCATACCACAACATTTGGCAGGCCTGGTATTTCAGATGTTCTTATTTGCAGAGGCTATAAAGTGATTTAGTTGCTACCAGGTTTGACAGCAATTAGGAACACAGGCATGAGCGATGGCAGCCTCTGCTGTATATTTCATGAGTGCCCATAGCTCAACCTTTCTGCAAAACATGCCTCAGATCTCAGATTACACTGGAAAATAAAATCTCTAGTAGTTAGAGCTGCAGTCAGCTTTCAAAATGTTTACTGAGCATAAGGTAGTTCAAAAGTGATTACAAACTAAACCAAACCCCCAGGCTCTGCGATGATAGGAACCGCCCAGAAGGTCAGAGCTGAACTGAGATCCTACAGCCATGACTATTTTCCAGATGAACTGAAATTCATCATCTTGCAGCAGACAGAAAATGCAAAGTTATCTCCTTGCCCCGCAGGGATCAACCTGCAGCTGCACTTCCCTCACTGCCTTTTCTCTGCAAGGCCCAGCAAGCTGTAGATGTGTCAATAAATTCCTTGGGGTTTTTTTCATTTTACTTAAGTCTTGAAAATAAACCACTGAAAGAAATTAAAAGGCATTTTTTTAAAGCAGAATGGGACTTGAAAAGCAGTGTCCTTAATGACAGTGAAACAAACCAAACTGTTTTGGGGAACATGAAATGCTCAAGCAGCTGAGCTTCAGCATTATCTGCAAAATGAAGGCAGTAGTGCTTTTATTCAACAGCTATCATGCTGGATTTGGGAGATACTGGTTCAGGATGTGGAATCCTCAGCAGTCATCTCATGGGAGAGGATCCTGCCTGCCCTGACAAAGCAGCCCTGTTCTGCCAAGCTCTGCTCCTGGAGCTGTTCCACTCCTTTGTATAAAGTAATTACTTAAATATACATTGAACAAAGAGAGAGGGAAATTACTTTGAGGTCTATCAGTTAGGGCACTCTGCTGGGAGGTAAATAATTCATTAATGATGCTGCTACTTCAGAGATCTAATAAATTTTTATTGGGTAAGAAAAAAGTCATCATCAGACACTGGGAAAATAGCCCCCAGACATCTTGTCACTTGGGGGTGCTGTGCTGGCATGGCATTACTGTCATGTTTTGAATAGATACGGATTAAAAAATCCCTTGCAGGTAAAATGAGAATTGCAGCTTCCCCGGCAGGTGTTTTAGTGACACATTTTTTTGACAAAATGGGAGGCAGAGTTTGTTTCAGAACCTTGAAAAGTCTCACATCTTAAAAGAAGAGAACTGCAACCAAGGTTTTTAAGGAGCTCAAGTAAGACCACATCTTTAATAAATTAAATAAACTGCAGAGTTCCTGAACTAATGGTTTTAAATGCATCCTCCCTGCTTTATTTGGAGGCTCTGGACTCTGGGCAGGGTACCTCCAGGTCCCACAAACGTCTGTTACAGCTCCTTTGCTCACTGGCAATGCAGCCCAGGAAGAGGTGGAGGCAGACAGATGGTCTGAGAGCAACTTAAACACCACAAAAATTAATAATAAGCTCCTACATTTCCTGAGATATAAGAAAGGGAGACCACCAAGATGCTCAACAGTGCCACATCATACTCCCCAAGTCTTCCTGAAGCAGGAAGCTTAATGAATTCAGCTTAATGAATCAGGAGAAATGACCACGTCTGTCACGGAATTTTATGCCCACAATATTTTCAGCTTCAAACCACAGCAAAGAAAAGGAGGATGGCCAGCTCCAAAGGTAAGCTAATGTGACACAATGCACATTGTTGGAGAATTTAGACACTCCTGCTGTAGAAAGTGGTGACACGGTGCCCTGAGGAGAGCTCCTTGTCCCACCTCTTCCCTAGCCACAAAGAAGTATCCCTCTGACTTAGAGCCTGAAAAGTTTGCCATCTGTTCTCACTTGAGAAAAATTCTCATTTTATCTTTTCCATTTGTATTAAATCGTTTTCAAACAGGAGAGGCTTAACACGCAGGCTGTGCAACAGTGTATGACACAGTTAATTTCTCTCGCCATCTAATGTTAACAACATATGGAGACTGGCCTGAGCTGCCAAGGACATAAATCTATCCTTGCCTCCTGGCTTGTTCACTGAATCTCAATTTTTTATTACTGCACATTCCTCCACAGGACTTCCCCAAAACACCTGGTGGGGACCTTCCAGAGGAAAGAATTTCACTCTTCTGAAAGAAAAAGACTCCTCTTCACCCCATCCCCAGTCCACCTCCCACCAGTCTCCCCCAAATCTGGATTCCCGTTTCCGTTGATAAAGCACATTCCATTACCAAAAACTGATTCATGTTTACAGTGTTATATAAACGTCTACAATGTTTCTTTAACATTGTTTGACTTGTGGGTGACTTCAGAGCTCCTGATGGCATGAGGCATTAGTATCAGCTGGAGCAAAACCAGTGGCAGGCAGGTATTGTGCCAGCTTCCTCACTATTTTGCCAGCTGACCTTACTCCTGACATGCCAGTTGGCTGCTGTTCCCTTCCCATGCCAAACTATGCAGTGGTTTTGAGATGCATACAAATAAACTATCCAACATGCTGAACAAACCAGCGTTTGTTGGTTCAAGTTCCAGGATGAAGATATTTACACAAACCTTGAACTCTGTTGCAACCAAATTTGGGCATTTCAAGGACACTAGATATCACTCTTGTAGCTTTTATTACTTAGTGTGGAGAAAGAGCGGATGAAATACTGGGGATGCAGATGGACTTACAGAGCAGCTCGCTGGAAAACCATGGAAAAGGGAGCAATGCTGCAGACTTGAAATGGGCATTTTCACTCTCCAAGTACAACTTCAAGACAAACAAAGATGGTTTTGTCCTTCTCCTTGCATAGAGCACTAGATGTTGCATTCTTAGGTACGTAGACATGAAAGATGGACTCTGCTTGCAATCAACCAATTCATCTGGACTCTCACAAAGCCTGTATGTGAGCAGTAAAAGGGAACCAAATACAAGATGTGAAACCCACATCTGCCTCAGGTGAAACCAGATGTTAATTTATGCTTCCTTATTCTCCTCTTTATGTATCCTGTCTCTTTACAACATATGTAATGTACATATTTCATCTTCACTGTAGCAGTATGAATACCTTTCAAGTCTGCCAGAGATGGAGGACTAAGCTGTCATCAGTATAGCCTATGAACTCCTTTCTGTTTAAGCAAAAGTTAAGTATTTAAAGTCAACTGGCAGCATTTTCTTTAAAAAGTATTTGCTAACTGTCTGTGGAACAAATCTGACCAGAATTGCCTGTGGACGTTAACTCAGCACTATTTTCATAAAAAATACCTGGCCCAATAAGCTTCATCGATAATCCTTTTTTTTTTTCCAGTATTTACTGGAATATCATATGATGAACTGGATTATTCAGTATAAAATCTCGCCATGTTGTCTTGAGTACTACAAACCAATATGGATTTCAAAGAATGCGCGAAGTTACATCTTCACTTTTTCAATCACTCATTAATTATTTCGCTTTGGATTTCGGACTTCTCCCCCAGTTCTAGTTCTTAATCCCATTTTCAGGAATACATTATGCCTCAATAATATCAGCATGAAAAAGGTATTATTTCAAGGAGCTGTCTTCTTTTTATGGACAAATTAATCCAGAGTTTGTGTTTGGAGAAAAAAAACCAAATCTGAGAGCAGTAGGTAGAGGAGGAGGAAGCAGGGCATGTTATGCCCCATCCAGACAGACACTGGGATCTCTCCTTGCAAAGTATGACACACCAGATCCCAACCCACAGCTCTTTCGGTGCTCGGACGCACCACACCTTTCACAAGCAGTGAAAGAAAGGACGCTGTACGGTGCAAACGCAATTTTATCACTATGTCAACAACAATGTGGGCCCCAGCATTCAGCAAGAGATGTTTGCATTGGACCTGAGAAGTTTCTCATCCGTCGGGGCAGACAGCACACACCATGAGTTTCACCACAAGGCCCCTGTTTGTTTTGGTGTCGATACAGCAAGGTGCAGAAACGCCGTGTCCAGCTGCTGTATTTCTCAGCTGGTGAGTTCAGGTCAAGCTCTCACTGCCTCCGTTAGGCCCCATGGAGAGGGGATGGGGAGGGCAGGGGTTGCTACAGGGCAGAGAGCACGAGGAGCTGCCTCCCATCCATACTGTTTGCCAATGTGGAAAGCAGTCGCACAAATAGGTCACTCATTAAAACTTTATATAGCTGAATTCAGGAAGCCTCCTCTCACTAGAACAATAGCAAAAGAAAAAAAAATCCAACAAAGCAGGTTTTTATTGAGCCTTCTGGGTGGGCACAACCACCAGGATGAAGACAAAGCTCAGGTGAAGCGTTACCTCCCAGATGCCCATCTGGCCCCTCAGAGAGCAACCGATTATCCTTTATGCTTGTGCCAACGGCTCTGCCATCCTTTCCATACCTCATTACAGAAAACCAAAGCAGGAAAAACATGACTAAAATATTAAAGAAGTCACATTTTTTGCATTTGGTCCTTAACCAAAAACGTTGATTGAGATTTTTCTAAAAAGTCAGAGAAAACCTCAGTCCCACAAAGAAAAGCTTCTCTTCTAAACTCCCTCACTCTTCAAGGGCAAGGGGACCACTTACAAATGCAAAGCGATGATTATGTGCTAACGTTGGCAGGATTTGAGGCCTCACAGCTTGTGAGACTACCCAAAGGGTGGTCTCCCTGCCTGGGCAGGGCCAGTGTATTCAGTAACACACCTGCCTTTCATGGCTGTTTGGACCCGAGGATATTTTCAGAGCTCTCTGAAACATCCTTCCTTTGTGTGGAAACTGCCCTGCCAGAAGATGGGATGTGGAGTGGAGGTGGGAGCGGGCAGGCACTCCTATGTCACAGAATGAAAATTAAATATTAGCATGCCCCTTCTGGAAGTCACACAGTCACAACATTTTTAACTTGTATGGTGGTGGCAAGTTTGAGCTTACAAGTGGTGTTAGACTCTCCCATTCCCCATTTTGGATCACTTCTCATTTCATGTAACAGATCAAAACATTCAGGCCTAACCTTCCAAATCACAAAAAAATCTTGCTTATTTTGGACCAACCGACTCATTTTCCCAGAGCCGACAGCAGGAGTCTCCACTACATCTTAAACAATATGGAGGTATTTCTCAGGCTTTACCTGATTGAGCTTGCAACAAAGTAAATTTGTAGTGTCATGAAAATAAGTTTTAAGGTTATGCCCACATTGCTCAATGAAGGAGTCATGGATTGAAAGCAAACACTGAAGCCCCAGCCTTCTGCACAGCAGAGTTGCTAGACCATCCTCTGGTGCTATTTTGGAGTGCTCTGAGCAAGTTCTCTCCCCATTGACTGGACTTGGATGCAGTTCAGGCATGAAATTATTTTAGAGGAGGCTCCCAACAGGCAGTATGACTAAGATTGCACCAGGTTTGACTCTCTTGCCTCTTCTACTGTCTCAGTCCTCCCAACACTATCTCAGAAGTCCTAGGACAATTGAGCATGGATGCAGTCAGTCTGCTGCATGTCTGCTGTATCTGCACAAATGCAAGCTGTTCTGCACCACTGGCCTCAGTGTTCAGGATCTCTCTCTGCAGCTACACTGAACTCAGGCTGCCTCTGAAAATCACTTTAATCTATCTCAGTGCAAGTCCCTAAGCCCCACCTGGAAGGTGCTGCCTAGTGGTTGAGCAGCACTCCTGCAGCAGGATTGTTCTTCTTTGTGCCAAGTGTCCAAGTAAAACTCAGCTGGGGGAGCTCTCTGTTACAGAGGAAAGATTCAAGTATCAAATAGAGCTGTAGGCCTCAGAGCACTTGGGCGACCCCTCAAAATCTCAAAATTACTCAAGTAGCAAGTAATCCCAAAATAACATCTAGAAAGACTGTTCATAAACTAAGTAAATGAGCTGGGAACATGAAAATTTTTGACCAGCAGCTTGCTGTGTGGCACTCTTAACACACATTGCCAGCTCTATCATGGAAACATACAACCCTCATAAGCCATACCAAAAGTAGCCTGGCCATGGAAACTGGTTTCTCTGGTCTTTGCAAAGAACTCAGCCACTTTAATCACAACAAATACACAAATACTGGGGAAAGGAGTCCCACAGTTCAATGCTATGTTTTGTGAAAAAGTTTTGACATCTGTATACTTGCTTCATTATGTCCTGACAATTCTTGGATCAGAAGGGAGCAAACAGCTGATCCTTATTTGCTTATGAAACAAAGTCTGTAGGAAAACAGGATTTCACAAAGCCCAAACCATTCCATTTGAAACACCACAGAGTGAAGTCCATTGCCAAATACAAGGCAAGATCCGGGAGGAACCCAGGGGACTGGCAGCTCTGGAAGTTGTGGTATCCTCAGCCACAGGACAGATGTTCCCAAAGGGCAGGAACACTGGAAAATTGCACAACTGAATTTCACAGAAAGAAAAGTGATTTTCCTATAATTAAGGAACTCTTCAGCAAGTTCCAGTGAGAGAGACCAAAAGCTATTGTTTTCTGAGGCATATTTTTTGAAAGGTACATTCTTTGAAAGGCACTGTTCACAGTCCCAATATTTTAAATGCTGATTCCATTGACTCCAGTTTGGACATATGGCTTTGGGTGGAAAAAAGCATCATTTGAAACTGCGTTTCTTGATCTGGCAACAGAGTAATCCCTGGTAACTAGCTTAGTTACCAGGTGGCAAATGCATGCAAACTTTTAGCAAATGAAATTAGATTACATGAGTCTTGTGGCAAGTGATCCAGGCTCTTAAACCTACAGTTAGTTGGAAACAGGAATCATGGGAGAATACCCAGATGCCATGTATTGAGGAAGAGGCCTCATGAGGGAGATAATTTCAGGAACAATTAAGAGTATTCACAGCATCCAGTGCCCTGAGTGCTACAACGCTTAAACAAGCTGGCAGGAAATAGTAGGAGACCCACAATCCTTTTTTCAGTGTTGGAAATGTGAGCAATTCATTAGAGTTTGGACATTCTTTCCCTCCAAATGCCTTCTGCGCTTTGTCACTTGACAGCAGAGCAGTTTTCAGGGCTGCTCAGTAACCCAGAGACCTGGGTTACATTTCTCCTCATGGCAGGGTTCCCCTGTCAAGAGAGAGCTCGGAGCTCCGGGGTGCTGTGGAAGGAGGCACTGAGCACATCCCTCATCAGTACTTGGTCAGTGATGACAACACAGGAGGATAATCAAGCACCGGGACAAGTCACCCACGGTGTTGGAAAACTGTTGTGCTCTGGGGTTTTTAATATCCATCTGACAAAGTCTTAAGCAATGTAGTCTGAATTCAGCACCAGCCCTGCTTTGAACAGGAGCTCACACCAGATTACCTACCTCCTGTGGTCCCCTCTAACCTGAATGACTGACTGATTGTGCAGTGAGTGTGGAAACCACTGGTCCAAAGGAAAGCAGGTAGGAAGCTGCCCAACCTTGTAAATTAGGTATAGCACTCAGCTGGAATTCTTGGGAAAGGTGATTTGTTTATGCTAAATGCAGAAATAATCCTGAAAGAAGGAATTCAGGACAATGCATTGTACAACCAAGCAACACACCTAAATCTGGCTCCACAGAGGAACTTAAATGTAATATACACCAGTCAGATATTCATTTCTCACTATCATTAAAAAATAACTGGATAATATGGATGGTCAAGATGCGCTGAAGAGTGTGATGCTCATGCCCAACCTGGCCCCAAAGGCAAGTTCCTCAGCCTCACCAAATCTGTTCTACTTGTGTTACAACCAGCCATGTAAAACCCAAGCTGGCTCCACATCTAAATTTCTGCACCATAATTCCCAGTAGTCCTGATGATGCTAGTCACAGTTTAGGAAATTAAAGATAGCTCTGGATGCATAGATCAGTTGCAAAGGACTTATTAGCTCAGGAACAGAGACATTGGGCTGCTGTGGTAACTTTTTCAAACCCAAACCTAAATCCAAGCTCTTCGCATGGTTGCTGTGACTTAAGCAAGATCCAAGCACAGACTTGGGTGCCAAACAAGACCAGGGCAAGAGTCAGCCTGTGGGATTCACCATGAAGATAAGCTGCCTCTGGACAATTGAGATTTAATAGTATGGTATCTAACACTTGAAGTGCAAAATGACTGTACTAATTAGGAGTATAAATAATACTGGACTGAATTCTATGCATTTCACAAGGCCCAAATCTGGATTAAATCATAGACATGATTTGTAACATGAGCTATTTAATCCCTTTCGTAACACAAATGCTCTATAATTAGAGATTCTGAAAAAGATGGGGAGTGGGACTCAGCTGAACACTTGCACAAGCATGAACACAGGCATCAAAAAAAGAACAAGAAAATATCCCAGAAAATAAGTATGTAAAAACCACCGTTACCACTACAATTAACAGTTTAGGGCTGAGATGCAGAAGTAATAAACAATCTGCTGAAACTTCTACAGCAAAACAAAAGCAAATTTCACTAGATTTTTTTTATTTAAAAAAACCCAGACACCATCTTTTCTCTTGATAACTTAAATGTACACTGCCCAAATGTAGATCACTTTATAAGCAGGGACCATAGACAGAGATCAAATTCTATATATAGTACTTATACAGCCTGAATACCATGAGTAAGTCTCTACAAAAACCACAGGGAAATAACAAGAAACATTAAAAAATGCTATGAGAGCATTTACAAAGTTAGTTGTAAGAAACTTTTAAAGGTCATCTAGTCCAACCACTCTGCAATAAGAAGGAACATCCTGCAACTCGGCCTTGAAAATTTCCATATATGATGCATTTACTATCTCCCAGGCAACCTTTCCAGTGGTTCACCATCCTCATAATAAAAAATTTCTTCCTTAGATCTAGTCTAAATCTAATATATTTCAATTTTAAACCATTACCCTTTGTCGTATGACAACAGATGTTGCTAAAATCGTTATATCCCATCTTTCCTGTAGGCCCCCTTTAGGCATTGGAAGGCTGCCATAAAGGCTCCCCAGAGCCTTCTTCAGGCTGAAGAATCCCAATTCTCTCAGCCTTTCCTCATAGGAGAAATGCTCCATCCCTCTGATCATCTTGGTGTCCCGCCTCTGCACTCACTCCAACAGTTCCATGCCCTTCCTATGCTGGGACCCCAGAGCTGGATGCAGCCCTGCAGGTGGGGTCTCACCAGGGCAGAGCAGAGGGGCAGAATCCCCTCCCTGGCCCTGCTGCCCACGCTGCTCTGGATGCAGCCCAGGACACGTTTGGCTCTCTGGGCTGGGAGTGCCCATGGCTGGGTCATGTCCAGCCTCTCACCCATCACTACCCCCAAGTCTTTCTGGGCAGGGCTGCTCTCCATCTGGTCATCTCAGCCTGTGCTGACAACAAGAATTGCCCATACCCAGGTACAGGTCCTTTTACAGTTATTTGACTTTTTGAAAGCAAAAAGCAAATAATGAATAATGTATCTCGCAATACTATCAAGTTATTAATTTTTATATTACAGAATTAACAAAGCTGCAGCATCTTCTTGCATTATATGCCTTTAAGAGAATTGAGGAAGGCAAGACTCATGTTCATGTCTTGCATGACTTGTATGTCTGACATACTTGTCAGATTTACCATCTATAGCCAGCCTTAAGAATTGTACTGGTTTCATGACACCCCATTGAAGAGTCTGATCATAGAGGTAAAAAGAAAATGCCAACACTTTACCCCAGACATTCCTTAGAACTAGAGCAAGTGCATAAAATTTCAAGTCAATTATTATTATAGAATAGATACCTTCTCAACTTACAAAAATCATTAGTTTTCTTTGTGGGAAATTTTTATATCATCAATTACATGTGTGCTCACTGTGGGAAGACTCCAAATACCAATTCATCTGTAAGGGGATAATTAGAAGGACACTTTCTTCTGCTGAGTTCTTATTAAGGTCAATGATGTGCAAGGCAAGATATTGCAGAACTGAAGATACTTATCCACAACCAGCGATGCTGAAAAGTAAAAAACCTAACAGACTTTTTTACTTATTTGGGGGAGTGGAGAGAACAACACACAAATGCTTTTGCTTTATTTCTTAGGTGTACCTCCTTGACCAATTTGATTCTTAAATTCTTGGTAATTCGTTGCTCTTGAAGCTTTCAGATTCACACCTCAAAGATGTATTACCCTATAAGAACAAAGTGACTCAGCCTCTGAGAACTGTAACACTCACCATTTAGATGTGTTCATCCTCCATTCATATTAAATGTGAAAATCAAAGTTAGAAGCAAAATAACAGTGCAACATAAATAATTTAACATGGTACTCGAAATTTTTTACTCACTGAAAAATGTTATATATTAGACACAATTAGTAAGAAGTGTTATTGTTTTGGTCTCTGTCCCCCATACACCTGTTGCTGTTCCTGAAAAGCTAATGTTTCTAGTAAGTAGCAGTTTCTCTTTAAAAATTGCAAATTTTATGACTAAAATACTAATTCCTAAGCAGCCTGTCATAAAATTTACTGACTGTTTGCACCAGGTAGTTGTAGAGAGGTCCTGCCAAGATCAGGAAGAAGTGTTAATGAACGTGTCACGTCCACCTCTGAGATTTTAAAGAGCATTCAGGGACGGTTCACACCTTTTTCAACCCTAAACTTGTGTAGGTACCACACTAAGCAAAAGGGTAAGGAAAGTGCCAGCATAATGACATTTGTGACAACATACAAAGTTGAAAAAACTGATTTCTTCATTAATGTAAATTTCAGTGTTGAAAGAGTTGAGCCCACAACACATCCAGAACACAAGGTGTAGGAGCACTCACCATCATTTTGAAGGAAGAATTAGGTGGAGACCTGAGCCCAGTCATACGGGCAGGCATATAACCTGCTGAGTCCAACACGTGATGTCGGCTTTCAGTCAGAATTCAGGAACATTTAACTCCTCAATGTATAAACTCAGTTTGATAATCACGGGATTACACAGTCAGTGCTTCTTGCACTTAATGTCTGCAAGCTTACTACAAAAAGAACCACCAAAAAACCATCAAACAAAAAAACCCACAAAAAAATAAAAAAAAACCCTCAAAAAACTAACTTCTCAGGGGAAAAATAGCAGCACTTGAGAATCCAAAGCACAGTAACACTACAACTGACTGACAATAACTATTTACAACAGAAATTCCTTTTTTTGCTTAACCACAGCATCACACTGTTCTCAAAGTAAAAGCTTTTAAGTTGGGATTTACATTTCAGGTAGAAATGGCTTATCAATTTAATTTGAAAATATAATTTCCATCATTGTTTATACAGAAAAGTGACCAAATAGTGGTGTCTTCAGAAGTTCCTTGTTTCTAGAGGTAGAGGTAAATTTGATCCATCAAAAATAGCCTGTCATTCTCTAAAATAAAAATCCCTATAAAGGCTTTCTATGAAAATGGAAAGAGATCATGTCAATTAATTAGAAGTAAAAGAATCAAAGAATAATTACAGAATCATATATGTTTTGGGTTGGAATGGACCTTAAAGATCATCTAATTCCAACCCCCTTGACATGTGCAGGGATACCTTCTACTAGACCAGGTTGCTCAAAGTCCTACACAACCCAGCCTTGAACACTTCCAGGGAGATGGCACCCACAGCTTCTCTGGGCAACCTGCACCAGTGCCTCACTACCCTCACAGTAAAGAATTTCTTCCTAATATTTTAATGAAACATGCTCTCTTTCAGTATGAAGCCATTATCCGCACATCCCCTTAAAAAAGGTACCCATCTAGCTCTCCTGTAGGGCTGCTTGATGCCAGCAATGGTCCCAGAGGTGCTCATGCTACTAATTACATGATGATTAGCACTGGCTTTGTGCCAGTAACACAGCAGTAAGAACACCAAACTCTGCTCAAACATCTGGACAAGATATACCTAAGACTTCAGACTCCAACTGTGTACAAGAGAAGCAGAAGAGGAGTAACCAGCAACAGTACTGCAATTATATTAAAATTACCAGACTCAGTTAATGGATGCATCCAAGTGAAGCACGCTTCATCATTATTTAACTCATAAACAATTTATAGCAGCAGGAGTCCGTGTTCCATGTGCAACTGGACATTTGGAAGTCATGGGACTGTACCACCCTAGAAAATTAAGAAGGATGGGCATCTGTGCAGCAGTGTATAAATGAAGAATCAATGAAAAATTTCTCATATTACACTAAGTAGACTCCCACACAAACATGGTGTTTCTTTGACCACAAGAAAGATTAGGAGTGAAGACTAGAAGAACAGAAGTAAAAACATGGGAATAACTGTGACCAGACCTCAGCATGAAAGAAGCAAAACATTTTAAACTTTTTTTGAATAGACACCATTCTTGTTCCTAAAAACGGAACAAGAGCTGGAGATCTGATGCTGTTTGCAATAGTTTTTTTAAGCCTCACTGCATTCCAGTTACCTCAAGTAGAAAATATACCACAGGTAAAAATCCAAGAAAACTGACTTTATTTCATTTGAAAAGGTTTGAGGAGGAAAGGCAACTACATATCAGAAATAATAATAAAATATGCATGTATGGGGATACAAGCCATAATTGTAAGAAATAAAAAAATATCCTTCAGAATTTCTAGGTGGTTTTTTTTATTAAGTGCAGCCAACATGCAGTAGAGTAGCCTTCTGCATATCCTTGCAGGGAGCATAGCCAATGCACAGAGAAAGAAGGGATGTGGAACTGGAAAGCATATGCTAAGTAGAGAACGTACAGATGGTAAACGTATACTCAGAATTATAAAGAAAAAAGATAAGGATCTCTGGATGGTGGAAAAGAACAACATACACTGGAGAAACAATAACAGAACTCTGCTGTTTCTGGGTAACAACTGTGCACATGATAATCATGTTTTAGCATGATTAGAAATATTTTTTTTGCCTCATTGAGAGAGATTTACCTCCACCTCAGAGGTTATTTATCTCCTCTTCAAAAGCCCAGGAAGCTATCTATTGTCATTTCAGGAGATGAATGTTTTTGCTCAGGTGAACAATGTAAGCAACAACACAGGAGGAACAAATACAGAGTATTATGGGAAAACAGTCTCAAAAAGAGGAAGAAAGATTAAAAGCTTTCTGATGTTACGATAACACACAAATAAAGCCACTTTTCCTCATCTGTTGTCATTATTCAAAGGGAGGGAAGCAAATACAGAAAGAGCAAGGTGTTGAAATCAGGTTAAAAGGTGTTACAGGATGAGGACTGTGTCCATACCTTAGGTGAGACACAGCAAAACAAAGCAGAAGCTTGGAGACAACCTCTACTCTGTAAGGGGACTGAAAGTGAGTGACAGATCATTTCTGAAATGTGTTAATAGAGTCCCACAGGCTATCTGAATCACATTCAAGATGTCAATCTTCCTGTGGTGTCTATATCAATAGAACTAGATGACAAAACTAGAAAAATTTCAATGCCATCTGCTCAAATAAACCACAATTTTCTCTCCTCACCTCCCCTCTTCAACTGTTTTAGTCCCAAGCCTCAAAGCCTTATTTGCGTTCATACAAAATCTGTTTACAGTCAACTTCACTATGATACTGGAGATTCTCCCCCCACACCCCCAAGACACAAAGCAAAGCTGGCCAGGTGTCTCTAAACCACAGAGGCAGCTGCTCCAAACCAAGCTCACAGGAAATAGCAAGGAAAATATGCAGCATTTGACACATCTGGAATAGATTGCAGAGTCTTTGAAAATACTGTCCCAGTTCCCTTCCTCCTGCTGATGAGATTTCAGGCTTCCAAACTGATGCATCAACTATGGAGGATTAGATAACGCATACATTTTTAACCCTGAATATTCTTTCTGACCAAATGAGAATTTTTCCAAAGTAATATACAAAGTATATGTGTGAAGCTTCCTATAAAATACTTGGACCAAACAGAAGTAATTCTACCAGAAGTTGCTACTTACAATAGGGGAAAATTGATATAGTTGAAAAATAGTGCTAATTGATTTTGCTAAGCACAGAAAATGAGGCAATATTGTCTTCTTTGCATGGTTGCATTAACTCCTTAAAAGAAATAGCCTCAGTTTGTTTCCATAAAACATGAGATGAAAAAGAGCAGAGAGGGTTGGTTACTACTGATTTGCCAAGTAATTTGTCTCTAATTCCATGTTGACACAAATACTGCAGTGTGCATTTTTTGACATGAAGTACAAAAAAAAAAAAAANATTTAGCATTAAAAAAACCAACAAAACACCCCAAAAAGCATTAAGTCTTAATTAGCAAAACAAAGCAATGCTTTATTATTTGCTTCTTTTTCATCTGGACAATGAATGCAAAAGAACACAGAAACAAACAGAAGTTCAGAAGAAAATCCCAATAGGATACTGAACATAATACTTAACTTTCTTCTTTCCATAAAAAGCTGAGAAGTAGAGGTGCCCCTAAAGTTTTAGTCACTATCAGTTATCTCTGAAAGATTAGGAAAACAAAAATGTTTACATATGTATATTTTAAACATTCATTATAGATACAAAACTCAATACACCACTAGCTTAACACAACATAAATCTGTTTTTAATGTTAGTAATAAAAAAGCAAATTCTAATTAAACATAAAAATGGAGGAAACTATCTGTACTTTTTTCCTCAAAGGTGCAACCAACAGAATGTATTTTTGCAACTGAGATTCCAGTTGTACAAAGGTCTGAGAGATGTCTTCTCCTATTTAAGGAAGAAGCATAAATTCCACAAAATTTAAAAGAAACTACACATGCATGAACTGTAGACAGTACCCCTTAAAGAGATGACATTTATAAGAACATAATGGTATACTTTAAA
Organism: Rhadina sibilatrix; assembly: GCA_013400275.1. NCBI lineage: Eukaryota > Metazoa > Chordata > Aves > Passeriformes > Phylloscopidae > Rhadina > Rhadina sibilatrix. The sequence goes on from VWYO01014962.1 coordinate 222,551, forward strand.
TGAATAAAAAGAGAGGTAAAACACATTTTCTACTTTCAGAGCTTTAAAAGATTTTTTCCTTCATAGATTACTTCCCAAATTACTTTGCATTTAAACTAGTTTGTCCTTATGAATTAGGCAACATATTTATTCTAAACAAGCATTACAAAGTAGTTGTATGATTTTTTTGAGAAGCACTCAATGCGGATGTTGTATTTATAGTGACCTCAAGAATGCAAACCTCCAAAATTACATCTACTACTAACTAAACCTTTAATAGACAATTAACAAAAAAATGTATATAGTTCTAAGGTTAAACAAAATTTAGAGAATATGCTGTTACAAAATATATTTTGACATATTTCCTAAGAAGCAGTCATATATGCAGAGTTATTTACAGGGGACTCAAAGTGTATCAGTTTTAGCACAAACCAGTATATTGGTTTGAATTCAATAAAATATTGGCGAATATAAGTTCATGACAAAGAACTCTGGGGTTTAGTAAACTTAAAAATGTTCTATACAATCATTAGATGAATCTAAATTATATTAAAAAAACCTATCTGAACTGGTTAATCTGAATCATTTAATGCATTTTATTGTACTCAGAAGTTCAGATCACTAAGTCAGTGGTACATACAAGCTGTGAAACAAGTTACCACTCAAATCTTTCAGATACAACAAGCACAGATTAACTGAGTCTGACTGTACCTAATCTATACTTACAGATAGTTTGTTTTTACTTCAATACTATCTTTTTAACAAGCACATATACAAATGTGCTAAAACAAAAGGCAGCAATCATAAATATTTACTAGAATGACCAGAACTGGTACTTGATCATAAACCATCCTGTCATTCATTTTTGAAGCCGTATTTTCATTAATTTGTCTTCTGGTTTTAGTAGCCTTCTATCTTATTAACTTGGAGGTTACAGATCATCTGGAAGTTTCACACCAGCATAGGAAAGGAATGTCTGTTCGATGCAGTCTGGAGATAAAGAAAAAGTTGTACTTCAGTTCATCGCCATGACTCACCAGAAGCAGCGTTGCTAAGTGACCAGCAAACCTGAACTGCAAGCAAAACAGCAGACTCCCCCTCCCCCATGTGAGGATGGGAGAAAAAACCCAAAAATTTACTGTTATTTTATTATGATTTCAAAAGAATACCAGAGAATATTTCCAACTGTATGAGTTATTTGTTATTTACTAAAACCAATAATCAGTGTAGAGGAGTTACTTTAGAGGAGCCTACTTGTCTAAAAAAGGACATTTAAATGTGATAGCAATTAATTTGAACTTCTTGTTTCAGTACTTAAGACGCTTCAAAAACGCAATATTTACATGTTCATCTCTCTAAACACCTCACAGACCTTAGGAGCCCACAACACACGTACCTCAGTGATGCTTACAGCTAAAGAAAAAATTCAAAGCCACTGAACTCTGATAGGACAGATCATTAACTCCACTAAGTCCTGGGTTAAACAGTGTTTTGTTCCAAAGAAGAATTTTAACTGCAGAAGAGCCAGGAATCCCAGACTGCATTATCCTACACTTTCACTATTCTCCTCAAACTACAGTTCTCAAATATGATTTAGTCCTGACAACTGGTTCTAAAACAATGTTTCTAAACTTTACTGTACTGAAACCTAACAGATATTTTCCGTCACGTGTCCACAGATTTCAGTATTCTGAAGAGGTTACCACAACACTAAGAAAAGAAGCCATATCTGACTACTGCAAAAAAGCAACGCCGCCATGTAGTTCCCAATTTAGAGTGGTTGCTAAAAGGCAATGTACACATCAGTTAATTATCTTACTGTATAATTTGGAAAAAAAAAAAAAAGCACATTTAAAAGAAATATTATGTCACAGTCAGGTTAACAGATTTTTTTCATAGTCAAGTGTATATTGCATAGCATACATTCATCATTAGCTGTTTTTAAATGTTTATCACTGTCTTAGATAGAAAGAACCTGTTTGGTTTGGTTTTTTTTTTCAGTCAAATAACATCTCTGTTTTCAGGCTTTAAAAATGTGTTGCAGGCTAATTCAAATTGATCTTGTGATCAATCCTGGAGAAAATTTATAAAATACTGCTTTTTTAACAAACAAACAAAGCTTTTCAGGTATGTCAAAATACAGTCTTTAAGCACTTTCAGCAAAGTGCAGGGCAATGAAAATGCTGCAATACTTATGTCTAGCTTAAATTTATCTTGTCATGCAATTTAAATAAAAAAAAAGTTGAATGCAAATAAAGACCCCGGGTTTAAGTTACATAGTGAAGTCCAATAAATCCACTTAACGGATAAATAGTATTAAAAAAAAAGAGTGGACATGTGCCAGACTGATTAGTCAGCTACCTGAAGGATACATAAAGCACATTGTTGCATACACAATAATCATACTTGTACATGACTGTCTTAATCCAGTCATGTAAAGAGAGACAATACTCAACTATTGTTTGCATGTTCAGACCCATGTCAATCAGATTTAATATGCAGGCAGATTAGTGCTTCCTAACTTGCTGACAACAGGTTGACTACTAAAGCCAGTTTTCCAGCACAAAGGACAGTATCCTGACAGCAGCAGACACTGTTTTTCAGGAAAAACAACATGTTCCTCCCAATTTTTGTTGCTGAACATTAGTTCCAGGGAAGACTGGAGGCAATGAGGATGCATTATTTGCTTTCAAGTAAGAGAGTTTACACATGCCCAAGCCCATGAAGAATATATATACAATATTCATGACAGATGTTCAAAAATCATGCAAATTCTACTTCGTCACAGAAGTTTGATTATTTATTTTTAATATTTCTTTCTTCTCCAGTTTCCTGGGAAAGATAACCTCATCACTAAAAATGGCTTACCTTCAGTACAAGAAAAAAAATCTTGTTCTGTGAGCAGCTGCCATGCTTTCAGACATATTTCTGACTTTAAGATAATTAACAAAGCCTCGAAAGAACAGAAGGAGTCCTGAAAGTGTAGAAAATGCACAAAATTAAGTATATTAACATAAATAAACACTATCCCACATTATTCATATTAACATAATTTTTAAAATCTAGCCTACAACATAAATTGAAGCCTTTATTTATCACTCATAAATTCAACAAGCAAGTCAGGTTTCATCTTCTGATACAAGGATTCAATTTTATGAATGGTTTTTCACAAATTTTAGTGATTTTCAGTTCAAGTGTCATCTGCTAAAAAGACTGCATGAAAATACCTACAAAGAAGAAAAGATATCCTGAAAAGTAAAAGAATCTGATTTGCAAATTCTTTTTAAGTAGAATTCTCAAAATAAATTACTAGTGTGTTAGAAGAGTACCTTGTTTACAAAATGTCCCTTTAACAATGTGCACATGAAATATACTGCAAGTCAAAAGAGGAAAAAAGAAAAAAGACAAAGTAAGGATTGCTCTAGCGAGAAGCCAATAATGAATTACAGCAGATTATGACTTGGGATTTAACCTGAGTCATAATCTGCTATACAAAATAAGAAAACAGCTGTCCAAGTGGAGGAAGAATAATTGCCAAAGAAAATTACTCAACATATGTCAATATTACAGTTTTTGTCAATTCCAAATTTCAAGATCTTTTAAATTATCTACATTTCACTGCATCTGAAAGAATATTTCAGCTAAATGGAAAAAGAAGAACACAACGGTCACAAGAGAAGTCACATTTGCAATAACAGTACCTTGAAGATACATGCTTATGTGAATTATTACATGTGCATTATTACAACTCCAAAGGTTCAAATAAAAATCTAAACTGAGGTTTTACAAGCTTAGCAAAGGATTTAATTCTTTTCTTTCCTACATGATATACTTTTTCTTCCTGCTGTCCTGGATGACTCTCTGATTTTTTTCCAATGATCATTTCTTCTCCAAATTAAGAAAAAGACAACAGAGAATGCTCTGTTAACCAGTGGAACTTCATCTAAGCCAGACACATTTCTGTGATTAAGGCAAATTCTCCATATAGCAGAAAGCAGTAAGATCTTGACCCCAAGTCTACTACAAAACCTGCTACCCAAAGGCTATAAGACATAGTCCCCCTTTCAACCGGAAAGAAGTTGAAACAGCAAAATGAGGGCAGGCAGCCCTTTACATGCTTGATAGCATATTTTCTGCATTTTGCATGTTGGAAAATCAGTCCAAGCTCAACCCGTATTTTACATTTCTCTGTTAAGGGAAGAAAGAAAAACCACCCCACTTTCCATTGTGTTCCTCAATAAGAAACACTGGCTAACATTTAAATTTAAAATTTAGAATTGTCTCTCTCCAATTTTTTCACTGTACATGACAGCTCTTTGGAAGTAGACCACTTTGCTTTCCCGTGATGCCTAAGCAGATTTTTCTAGATGTTGAAAGAAGAAAAGGGAGCAGAAACAGATTGGTGAACACCAGAAGAGAGGAGATGGCAGTAGGTTGGCTGAGGGATGTCAAAGGGCTATGCAAAAGACTCCAACTCATTCACTCCTGGAGAGATGCTGGACATATCACTTTGTGTGCTCCAACAAAAGGTTATCCAAAACAACAAAACACAGATCCAGTTGGCAGTGTTCCCATGACATGATAATACTCCTCCACGTCCTGGCCAATCAGCTTTTTTTAGGTAGAGTCCTTCTATGATGTTCTAGCAATATCATATAGCCACTTTATCAGTTTAAAAATATTGTTGGCATATTTCATGCAAAACATACATAACACAAGGGAATGCTGACTACCGGATACACACTGAACGCCTCAGAGTGCTTTTTATTCCAAGGTATATTATAAACTTTGTCGTTTAAAGAAAAAATAAAAAATCCTCAAATACTTCAAACCAAAAATAAGGCTTTCCCAAATTAAAGTGAGCTATTTTCCAAACATGTGCAAAAGACTAGTAAAAAGAAAAACTGCAGCTTTTCCATAGACATGCAGGAGCGGGAGGAGTGCTAGGGGAAGAATACTATTTTCATCCTAGTGAAAAAAGGTGTCAAACCTCAATCTCAGGCACCACAGGGCTTGGTTTTGATTAAAAACCTATGTGGAGATGTTTGTGCCTGCAAAGAGTCATTTCACCTACTTCAATACAAAACCCTCAAATGATACAAAAGCATTCAAGGGACTGATGCTGTGATTTGTTTGCAGTTTTTATGTATTTCAAGCAACCAAGTGCACAACAGAAGAGCAAAGGTGGGCATTAGAAAGTCTGATGAATGCCCATGAATACTACTAAAACACAGACAGAGAAATCTTCAGGTAATGTTGTTTAAGACTTGGCATTTCTTGCAAGATAAACAGCAAGTCACAAACAGTGAAGAACTCAGAGTTGGTGTTTTTCCTTAACTTACTCAACACTTCATTCTAACATCTGCTGTTAGCCACTTGAACCCATTGACTCAAAGGGAAGAGTGCCACCTACTGAACCAGCAACAGTTTACCATGCTTCCAGAGCTGGAAACAAATTAAAATGCATAGCAGCACTCACTTCTGTAAAAGAAAATCATTCCAGATTCCATATTCAAATTACAAAATCCACAGTTGGAGAAAAGTTATAGTGGTTGGGGTTGGTATACCCTCATTAAAAACAAACAGAAGAGCAGAATTTGATGTGCTTAAGACTTTGAATATGGGCAGGCCCTCTTAAGAGAAAGATGACATCATGGGACTGCTGTGATCAGCAAGCATGAAGCCATTCTCTCATCCTACTGAGCAACTGCTGATGCAGTTTGCATTTCAAAGGAGTCAAAAAGGACATTTTGTGACCTGTGCACAAGACAGCAGACTCCACCTTCCTGGGTTCAGTCACATTTCCTTAAATTTAATACTTGACATATAGGTTTTTACATGTAAATACTACTTATCACTCACTTTTCAATATGTTCTCTACATAAAGCCAAAGTTTCATTACACAGTTCTGCACACCTAGATCAGTAGAAGCAGCTTTAAAAGCACAAATTACAAGTCTGTTTTATACATAATCTCATATGCAGAACAAAATTTTTTGAGCTGAAGCGTATTTGAATTGTCCAGAGTTTACACAATAATACCACTATGGGAACCAATAACCTCATGAATACTAGAGTAAACTATCAGCAGCTAAGGAAAAGCACACAGCTAAACTTGTTACAAAACTCTTATTTACAATTACATGATACATCTTTGAGTATTTCCACATCAAAACAGAAATTAACTCAACTGCCACTTACCAAGTACGAGAAATATCCACCAAAGCCAGTACTGTCCATTGAAATATCCAGTAAAATAATCTGAAAACTGAAATTCATATGTGAGGCTTAGCTGCAGTAAGATAGATAACTAAGACATATTTAATGCACTATGCAAATAGAGAAAGCATGGAGGAAAAAGAAAGTTAAAATAAAAGTAATGCATCCTACTAAAATGCATCACTAGTATTTGAACAGCAGTTTAATACACAAATAAACTAGTGTTGGTTTGCAGCAAAGTAATTAAAAATCTCAAAAAAAATGTGTGTGTACTAGTATAAAATATATATATATGAAAAACACCCTTGTATTACTTGTCAGTAATCTGACATCTTTTATTGTAATGAATCACCACTTGTCGTTTTTCCCTTTTTCCCCCAGTGCCTGCCATCCCAAACACATTACAGCAGCCTGCTGCTTTAGATATTAACACGAAAAGCCACATTAGTTTAATCTTATCAGACAGGGATGTTCTGCTGACCCCACAAAAGAAGAGCTTTTGACCTTCTGTATACCCCCTACTGTTAATCGCTGCCACGAATACCAGCCCCATGAAGACCCCCAACTCATTAAAGTCTTTTCATTTTCAAACCAGCATTCAGTTCTCAGCAGTGAGCTGAACGCAACTAAATGAACCTTGAAGTGCCATTTCAACTGTTCCTGCGAGTGACCATGGCAGACAGTTTTGTCCTCCCTGTGAAGTGGGAGGCAGCTGGAGGGCAGGGTGTGATCATACTGGAGACAGGTATCTGTGACTTTACCAGACTCCAGACTTCATGCTTCACTGATAAAAAGGCTAATCAAATGTCTCCAAAACCCACACAAAAAGTAGAAATGTGGAGATGAGTGAAGAGTTGCCAGAAGGAATAAAATAACCTACTTAGCAGCTCTGCACACTTTCCGTACACTTTTACCCTGCTATCATTCATTATGTTTACTGCATCCTGACAGTGCTTCACATTTGCCCTTTCTAGGACATTTCAGGACATCAACCAAGTAGTAATGAAGAGGAAGTAAAAAACCCTGAAAAAACAAAAGAATCCCCATAAAAACAACAAAATAAGAAAACCCAACAAAACAAAAACAACCAAAACCAACCAACCAAAAGATATGGGTCACATACACAACCAGATGAAAATCTAAGGCTTTTAAGAACTCTAGATAAAGCTGGCTTTTTTCTTCAATTAATTCATATATTTTCTCCAGAACAAAGTCATATCATGTGAATTCTTTGAGGGTTTACTCTTATATAATCTATTCATTTCTATCATGATTCAAAGAAAAAAATAGCAAGAAACAGAATTGCTAAGTTGAACTAAAGAATTGGTATTTACATTATCTCTATATAAATACTCAATTCCTCATATTTTGACAACACATTGACATTGACCCCATCTCACTTGTTAGTCAGTATTTTTAATTCTCTAGACATTATATTTCTGTGCACATAAATATATACACACACACACAAACACATCAATATACTTTTTCAATACTTACAATTTCATTTAATTAGAAAGAAGATTTACTAAAACCAACAATCAAATACTTGCCCATGTGCATTACTCTCCTCTCCTACTCTCCCTGGGCAGAATCAGCCATGGCTGCAGAATTTCTCCTACAGTAAAATTGTGCTTTTGTTCCCCCCACTCTTCCCCCTCCCCAGTAAAAACTGATACAGATCAAGTATATGTGAATTCAGGACATTTAGACACTAAAAAGTTTTGTATCAGTGTCCCTGTGTGAAAAAGTGTGACACAAGTCGTTGGAAGATCTTGAAAGAAAGGAGTAGAACAATTTGGTATACACAGGCCTGCCTGTGTGTCACCATTAAAATGACTGTCAACACACACCTCATGAGCTTTCTGCTCTTGTCCCTAGGATGGGAGATAACAGAGGAACATGATGATCTTCATTATGAAAAAAAAACGCCCCTGAAGTCTTGGAATTGGCCAGCTCTAATATTTTTGAATTAGTAATGGATTACATACAATAATGTAATTATAGTCTACAATACAGTAATTCTGCAAGGAAGTTTTAGCATTTATTAATTTTTATATTTGTTTTGAGCACATTTTCCAGGAGAGAGGAATAATAAAACTGACATAATGAACAAGTTTAGTGACTTGTTTAGTATGCCTTAAGGGAAGCTGAAAACATCCCAAACCAATGCATGACTGAAAAAATGTATGCCTTCTCTCTCCATTAAGATGAATTCCATCTCAGTCCCTGAATTTCACCAAATACATCAGAATCACATCTGGTCCAGCAGCATTTCCCTGCTCTGAATGAGCAAAAATGAAATTTAAAAAAAAAAAAAAAACTCTAAGAAGGATGCAGTACACACCCAGGAAGGAACATGCAATCTTTCAACAAAGATTTTACTATTATGCCAAGACTAAATCAAGTTGCTAACACACAGGAAAAAAAAAATTTAAAAAGATTACTGATGGCAGAATATGAAAGATATGTAAGTTATCCAAGATGTCTTTCTTTGTTAAAAGGGATGGGATTTTAAATGTTGTGTCTCACAGATATGTAGAATTCAAGTTCAGAATGCAGCGTTACATTTCATCTAGCATCCACTTAGCTAATTAACTTGCATTTGGCTTATGTGCCTTTGGCTTATGTGGAAAAGTATCTAGTTTTGCAGTGAAAACATCAAGAATCAAGCATTAAAGATTGTAAAAATGTGACTAACTTCATATTTGAGTTGGAGTTGATCCCATATGTATCTTACAGGGAATAAAAAAATCAAATACAAGGAAGAAATGCTTTCTTATATTCCCTTCCCAATAGGCCAAGATATTTATAAATCTTTTATAAATGACACTATAATACCAGTGATATTTTACATACTTGCTCCACTTCTTCTGTAGACTTTTAAATACTTGTACAAGGAATGAGTCATTCTGCATTTATTTTAGTGGAAATGTGAACATCAAATGCTATGTCAGGTAAAAAAAAGAAAAAATACTGGTTTTCAATTCCCTTATTTTATCCTTAAATAAATTGTTATGGCTTTGTTCTACAGAGTCTCTACAGAGTATGAATCAGGAAACATACCCGTACAATGAGAATCCATTTGATCAGGGAGAGACCAAATCCACAGATTGCACCATACCTTCCAGCTATGGTATTTGTTATACAGAAGGATAAACAAAATCCAATCCAGTTGAAAATAAATGCCACTATAAAATAAAAGAAACAGTAGCTTCTGTTAATCTGTATAGCTAAGCAAACAGACTTAACAGTAATTTCACTTTTAAACTACTAAGGACATGCTTACACAGTCAGTTAATTCCCTTCCGGTAATTCAGGCTTTCAGAGATTGACTTTGAACCCAGACATTCCCCATGGTATAGTCACTTAATGACAAAGCAAATGGTAAACAGGCTGCAACCTACTACTTTACACAAGAGAAAATTACAGCATATAAAAAAGTATTACACTGCAATAGACACCAGATTATACTGGACATGAAAAGTAAATTCACAGAAAGGACTATAACATAAAAGATTTGGATTAAAACAATGAAGAAAAACCCTTACTAAACTTTTATAATCAAAAATATAGTTATATGCACACATATGTGCATGTATCAAAGCTGCATATTCAGCTTTATCCAGTTTGGATAGAACAGAATAAAAGTATCCATTCTTGCTCCGTAAACTTAGTGTAGAAATGAAGGTAAATCAAGAAGCTGATTGATGTTTCATGGGTCTCTTTTAGATGATATTCATGTCTTCTCTTTTAGATCTATATTCATAAGACGTAAGAAGCCTTGGGAGCTTTACACAGAGGTTTAAGAAGTCAATGAACAAAAAGGACATTGAGCATAACTACCACTATTACTTCAGTTAACACTTTTACATAACATTCAGTTCAACAACTTAAAAGTTTCGTATCTGCATATGTACTTGGCAATCAGCATCATCATCTGTACTGACTTCAGGTTGCATGCATTACATCAGAGTGTGAGAATTCACAATTAGGGGAATGGCCCAGCTTGGGAGTCAGTGAGGACATCCAAAAAGAAAATCACCAAACAGAAGAGCTGGAGGAACTGGTAGAAGAAGGCAACTCAAGGAATTCTGGAGAGGACATGACAGCAGAAATTTGAAAACATTAGGGAACTCCATAGTAAACACAAGAATCACAGAGGAGAGAAAGGGGAATGGAAGAGACGCAGAGCGTCTGCCCTCAAATCCCCTGCCTACAAATCCTTAATGTTTAAAATCCCAAATTTAGCTACATAAAATTCAGACATTAAATCATCAGAGGAAAATAAGTCTGTCTCTTCAGTTAAAGTTTGAACACACAGTTAGGTACAGAAAATTGTTCAATAGTTTTCTTTAATTAAAGAATTTTGAAATAATATTTGTAAAAATCCACTATTTTTATACTTTAAAACCTTCTTAAAATTCTTCCAATAATCGACATGAAGATGCAACGATATGCTCGCAAATGCAAAATTAGTCTGTAAAACTGCAGGAGGATTCCATGAACTTTAAATAAACTGAAGTTCCAAAAGCAGTTTTGGAAGGCTTCACATCAAAATAGTCATCTAGTGCAAGTGAGAAAACATCTCGCATTGGTCAGAGACACAGGTAACAGATGGTGGCAAAAATAATTCTTACGTTTATACAAATTTCTAAACTAAAAGGACACCAAAAAACAAAATAAAAAAAAAAACACGCCACAACTTTGAACAGATGCTGATCCAACCTGGCATATGCAGAGGAAACAAACAAAACCAATCCAACCCCTGCTAAAACCCCTAAAGAACAACATTGTGAGTGTAACATTTACCTATCTTTCCAAGACACATTTAAATTTGAGAGAGCCTAGACAAACAGTTTTGATTTCCCTATTTTAAGCAAGCTCTCCACACCCACCATCTTTTAACAGCAACATTTCAAAACCTCCTTATTCAATGCATTCTCTGATCCTGCCTCAGAGCTCATGGCTCTTTGTGCCCACTACTCAAGCTACACAGAGTGACTTTGATTATGGTTAGGTATATCTAAGGACAGGTATCTTAAAAGGATACAGCATTCACATGTCACTAATGGTCTATGAGGACTAGAGGAATTCTCGGAATATCTACAATTTTAATAGATATGTATTTTTTTTAAATTACCTCAACTCATTTGCAAATGCACAGTAAAAAATTGAGATTTCCTAATCATAAATACAGGAGGGGAAAAAATTAGCCTTTATAATTAAAAAGGAGCACTGACAATTTTACCCTAACTTCAACTTAAAGGAATATTCAAATTAGAATCCACTGTCACTGTATAAGTATTTGATGGATATTTAACATTAAAGTATTTGCCCAACCCTTGAAATTAAAGGCATCAGCATGTTCCAGTCTTGTTCACAGTAAGGGAATTTTTTTCTCTCTAATCAGCTGTTCCACCAAGTTACATAAGCAGCTAATGCAAGCAGGAAAGACATAAACCTTATAAAAGTTGTAAACTATGCAAGTTCACTCATTCCAATAAAACTGAAGTACATACAGAAGAAAAAACCTCATTATTTAAGTTTCTATCTGTAACCATTTGCTAGAAAACTTGTACAGTGAGGACCTAATCAAAAATCTGTGTCTTCAGCAGCACAAGGAACATGTTACTTCCACCTCCACCTCTCTGAAACTCAGGCAACGCATTTAGGGAGATTCTCCCAACACTGCCTTGGTGTTACATCGTTTTAACAACCTTAAGAAGGGCAAGAATAATGTCTAAATATTTTCTATCTTTTCCATTACTTCTCTCTTATATCCTATGCCCTACTACTACTTTGAAAATCATTCTCCTTGTCTCATTCTGGTTACAAAATACACTATTTGCTTTCAGAAATGCATCACCAGTTTCTGAGCAGACTACAATGTCTTCCAATTGTTTTTCTCTACATCAAGATCACCCTCATTTGCCTATCTGTATATCTTTTTCCATCATGCATATCTTGTGTCAGCCATGCAAGCTCTAAGCTTTACACTGCATCTGGTAAGAGTTACTACAGTTAATTCCTATATAATTCCTGTCTCAGCTTATTACTGCAATGAAAGTTGATCATATTTTTCATCCCTATGTTGCCATAGAGAAACCACAGCACAAGCTCTCCCATCAAGCTGGGAGAAAATAGAACAGTGAGGGGAATGACCAGTAAAAGGAATTATGTACTAATTTCTCTAGAATTACCAACTTCTTTCTCTATCTACTAGAGACAACTAAGTGGTTGTACAAGTTCCTTGCTGTAACAAAGGCTATCCTCCACTATTTTTCCGCATCCACTCACTCTGTGAAATGTAAATGCCACTGCCTAGCTGTTCAAGAGATGATCTCATCCTTCATACCACATCAGCTTCCATGACATTCCCGCACAGACAATGTACTTGCTGTGACACTAATAACATGCTATCATAAGGAAAGCTATTCCTAAAACTGAGGGGGAAAAAAATCTAGTGAGCTGCTGCAACCATACCATGATTCTAACTAAAAAAAAGAACTCTTAACTTCTGCTTGCCCATCTTCTTCACAGAGTCAGGTTCTGTGTGCATCCTGTACATCTCTACTGCAAATCAAACCGCTGTGCAACAAAAATTGTTTTCTATCCTCAAAGTGATTACATTCCTACTTGAGCCCAACTTTCAGCTACTGTCAACTTTCCTGTTATAAATTTCAGACATTTAGATGCAACTCAGGCTGACTGCATTGGCATCATGATTTCAGTATCTACTTTTGATACTCTAGAAGTATTCAGAGAAGTGGGACTGATATAAGCATGATTTTTGAAACTTGTAACTGTGATGACAAGAGTGAGTGTGATGACAAGACAAGAAAGTAAGTCTATATAAAAGTAATTCACATAAAAAGAATATAAACATTAGCATTATCTCCTCATACAACAAAACTCCTAATGAAACACATAAGGAATTGGGTTTTTTTGGGAAGAGGAGGGTTGAACTAAAGATCTTTTTTAATAAACATTGTTGGTGATCCTACAGTCCCATCATTTATGCTGTATTTCTTCTTAAGGTTTTCACTAAGATAATCCCATTCAAAATACAAAGTACAGGACTTTTGAGTTGTACATATTGAAATACATCAGATGAAACGATAATGACAAGTGCATTACAATGTGATTTTTCTTCAGTTGCTTCAGCACTGCACATGTTGATCTTTTTTACTTAGCCTTCCACAATTACACATTAATCACTTGTTTTAAGTTTATATTCAGTATCATGAAAAGAAGTCAGTAAAACTGATCTGAAGCCTTATGTTCCAAATTTCAGCCATGGCTCAGGCCTGTAATAAGATTATAATGGCAACTACATGTAAAAAAAGCAACTTGTGCTCAGTTATAGCCTTTATTCCACAATTTGTTTGTTCATTTATTTACTACTTTAATATATATCAAACACCAAAGAGCTTAATGTTTTCTACCTGGTCTAGCATATACAATAATAAAGAATCCTCTCCAGATTTTCATGTACCACTAGGAATTGTTCTTCCCATTCCTGTATATAATTTGTTCCATTCTTTAACTGGGATACATCTTTGCTCCATCCTGAAGGTTCAGTTACAGAGTGATGATGAGTACTAAAAGTACTGGCTATCAGCTTCCACAGAAAACAGACGATTTTTCTCTTAGCAATTAATGTGCAGAAACATTCCTTGGCAATTTATTCCTACTTCTTGTTGCTATGTTATTCTTACTACCCAATTAGAAGCTTCTTCATTCCAATTGTTTTGTATTATACCTAAGGCATACAGAAAAACTATGTAAGTCAAATTTTTTCTACAGAAAAAAGTTAGGTAATTGTGTATGAAGGTCAGTCAGCCCCCTGTAAAAACCAGAGAGAAATGAGAACTCAAAACAGTCCCACTATCTCTCAACATTTAAATTTTAATGAACATTTTAATGAAGTGACTTCCCTTCAGCTTCTCTTGCATGACTGAGGTAAACCTGGATAATATCTGTGATGCAGACATACAGAAGTCAGGCTTCCTAAAGTCACACAGATGAAGCCTCCCATGGGAAAATCCAACCATGCTTACCATGCTGAGGACTCTCAGGAAGCATACATGAGGAGGCTGTACTCACCCTGAGCTTGTGCTACAACTCTGCCTTCCAACTTGGGCATCCCTGAAACCCCAAATGTTGGTATCTGAGCTTGTGTGCAGTTTATCGACTGTTTGAGGCACTTAACAGTTTTGAAAACTGTGTGAACATTAATTTACAAAACTTTGGTATGGTTATTCAATAGTTCAATATAGTGCCTAGGACACCATGTACATTTACATTTCCCTGTAAAACAAGTTTTTATTGCTGTGAGTTGTATGAAGTGCTTAAATTGCCTAGACGTTCAGAAATAACAGGTCAGATTTCTGTATGAGAATTTAAGCTTTGGTTGTACTACTGAACACTTTTCTCCACTTTTTCCTCCTTATTATTCCATCTGTGAAGTTTAAATTCATTTTTCCTATGTTGTAGGGACAACCCAAAATTCCCTTACATGTTTTTCAAAGAATCCAGATAAGCTCCACAATTCCTCCTGGCGCACCCACAAGAAAAAAGGTTATTTCTAAAGCATTCCTTAAACATAAAGGAAAATCATATAAGCCTTTTAATAATGTCCAAAAGGACCTCCTTCAGAGAACGTACCAGTATGAATTTATCAGTGATAATTCAAAAGACTTCCACTACAGGCAGATTAAGAATGAAAACCAAAACCTTTGTTTGTGACTGTTACTTGCTCGATCACAATTACAGCTGTGTTCAAAACGGAAAGATACAGCTCAGAAATTCCTCCCTTTTGTTGTGCATACAAAAAAAAAAAACTGAGAAACTCACCTACTAACTTCCTCTGGCATTCTAGAAAATTTCTACTATGCTGTATAAGGTATAGCTGACTAAAAATACAAAATGGAAAAAAACACATCAAGCGGTCTGATAGCAATTTTTTTTTCCATTTTGCATTCATAGCAAAATGAATATATTCACATATATATTCATTTCCCTAAACATGAGAAGCTGAAAGACACCAGTCCCAACCATTAGAGAGCAGACTGTTAGCTCACCAACATAATCATAGACTAAGAACAACACCAATTTCCTGAAACATGGTTTTACCATACATTAGAAATAAAATGGGTTGTTTTCCAAAGTTTTTCACCGTTTCTGGACCAAGCAAAAAAAAAAAAAAAATCCACCTCTTCATGCAAAAGACTTCACTTCTTTAGTGTGTATTGTCTTATTCTGTTTAGTTCTGCTAAAGAGAACAATGCTTTATAGCTTAGGTGGGAAACAGGTCTGTAACTGGCACACACCAGGCTCCTAAAACAACCAAAACCCCCCCAACAGATTTGGCCACTAGATGGCCTGGAGACAGCAATTTTATGCAACGTGGGCAGCTACCACTAGATGGTGGCTACATATCACTTAGTGATAGATATGCTCAGTAAAAAGTTTATTTTGCTACACTTCACTTAAATAAAATGCAATTAAAGAATGCTAACTCACTGTTATACTTAAAACAAAGCTTCCCTACTTCCTACCTGCTTCCATCCCTTCTACCCCTGCTTCCATCCCTAAGATCTTCCAAAGCTGTACTTGACAGACAGACAAGGTGGGAGAGCACACCTAGAACAAGCCATTTGTTCACTCTGCTTTCACTAGAGAACTGTTTCTGATACAGTTCTCTCACATTTTAACTATGTGAGGGAATTTATTTGAGGCTTTCTGTGATCTGCCACCTCTACTTGCAGCATTTAAAGATATCCCATCCTGGGAAAAAAACCCCAAAGGATAGCCTGACTGGAAATTTCAATTTAATTGTTGCTCTCTTAAATCTACATACATCAACTTTCTGGAGACTTTTTTCTCCTTATTAGACAAATGTGAATACACAGTCCATTATATACAATATACCCTCACTATGTTAAGCCTCGTTTTTCATTTAATTCTCAAATTTCCTCAGAAAAACTTCTAAAACCTAACATTACGATTTTATTACTATCTATAACTGTGTTTTTGGAAACTCCTCATACTATGAGCACAAACAGCAAGTAAAGTTTATCAATTTCCCTGTGTAACCAGTATCCATAATAACCAACACATTCCAATTAAACACACACTTGCATAAATACCTTACAATGTGTAAGTACTCATTTTATGCATTTTCCTCCATAGGTAAGCAAAGTTTGCAATAAAAAAGTCTCAGGACAATCATGAAAAATTATAATCTATAGAATATTTTTGTCCAATGTGTAAGAGTACTGCTCTGTGAAATCAGACTCAGCTAAATATCTATTTGAAGAGAAAGTCACCAGTTAATTCAAGTAAATACTTGCATTCTTGAAGGTGGACACAAGGTTCTGGGAATGCAATTTTAGACATCTGTAACTTAAAGGACTTAAGACTAAAGTCAACAATCCCCTTGCCCTCCAAGTGCAGTGCTAATGAAGGTCTGAATGAGAATTTTAAAGCAACAACAAGTTCACACAAGGATGTAAACAGGTTAAATATAAGAAGTTATAGAACATAAAAAGGGAGAGGAAAATAAAGTGAAAAAGAAAAATTAAGTCACACCTCCCTTTGCCCCCAAGAACATATTCTTTCTAGGCTCCAACTACAGAAAAGAGGTCAGACTACAAAACTCACTTTGCTACTTTATAGATTTGCTTTATGAGGCAGAGACATATATTTTTATCCCAAGATGCAAACATCGTATCATACACCAACATGAAAAAATCCTGTGAAAGCATTGCAGCCTGTGTCTGCATCTGTTAAAGAGATTGCAAAAAGGATTGCAGAAAAAAAGAACTATTATGAAACCTAAGGTGAAAGACATAATGGAGACTTCAGTGGATAATCAATCAGCTTGAATCCTGACAAAATCTCAGCAGAACAGATAGATTCCCAACACCAAACTTCCAGGTTGCCAAACACATTTTTTTCAGAAAGGGAAGAAACCCTTTCAGAAATTAGAAAGAAATAAGCAATTGATAAAACTAACACAGCTTCCTCATAAGAACAGCTTCTAGTTACTAAACCTAACTTTGCTTAATGCAGTATACAAGTTACAAGACATGCACAGTGTGCACACAGTACATGACAAAGAGCTACAGGAGGACTGGTTGAAATCAGGTTATCCAAAGACAATGCATTTTTATTTGACAGTGGTTAGTTCAACCTGAAAATGAGTATGGTTGGATTGGTTCCAAAAATCAACCCATGGCTGCCTAATTCACTACACTTACATCAGCAACTTTGATACAGCATATCATCCCTCTCAAATTTTTTTCTAGTTAAAAATCAATAGCCAGATTCCTGTGATCTGGCCTTTAATTCAAGTTGGTAGTCCAACTAGAAGATGACAGAATTTCCAGTGCTAGACCTTCAAGTATTTACTATGATTTTTTTTTTCCCCTTATCTGTGACAGATGCCACCAAAAAAAGGCAACATATTTGCTGTATCTGGAACAGGAAGTGTTTATATCTGTGCACAGGCAGAAAAATCTGTTCATTACAGTACATTAATGCAATTTATCACAGCTCTCTTTTATATTCCATAGGAAAAAAGGTACAATTAAGATATACCTCAGTAGGTCTGGGATACAAGATAACTTACTGAAAAATGCCAACATGAAGATGCCATCATTGCCCACTCTAAGCTGATCTGCATCACTGAAATCATCCCGTGGTGGATACTCTTCTTCCTGGATTTACAGGTTAGTGATAATTTAGTGAAAAGTTTAGAATAACTATCTATAGGAAAAAATATTCATCATGTTTCTAAAGCTAGAAGAAAATTGACATTTCTGTAACATGTCCACATAAAGGAAGTTTTAAAAATAATTTATAACTATAAAACAAATCTTATTTCTTGATATTGACAGAGCCCAAATTTTCTGTAAAAGTTTCTGTAGAAGATATGTACATACTGTCTATTCATCTTAAATGAAGCTAGAATTATTTCAGATTAGTACTTTGACAATCAAAACCAACATACATTTTTTTTACTGTAACTATCTTGATATGTAACCAAACTATTAAGTATTTTTTTGAAAAGTCATCACACAGTATGCTCTATACTTTTCCTGCTGGAAAGGTCTTCTAATAATTTCCTTTATATAAAATAAAAGTTATAGAACAAGGTTAGTATCTTAAAATCAAGTGCTGATGCAACAGCACTGCACTAACCAATTTTATAACTCAGCAAAACATAAGCAAGGCAAAGAACACCTCTAGGGTCACTAGAGGGCGTGAGCACATTAAAAGTTCTAAAAGGCTTCTAAACTCAAAAAGCACAGCACTTGAAGTCAAACAAACGCAGACACATCAGTCAAAATGATCCAAAGATTTCTCCTGTTGTTTCAAAATCCTGGACCTTAAAATACTGAGAGTTGCTTTGTTTCTTAGAACTCGATTTTCAACAGAACTTGGCAGATACCATATATGCGGTTCTATGCACAGGTGAAACATTTCTCCAGCTGCAGACTGGCAAATACAAAAGTTTGTTTTCACAATGACAGCACTTCCTAAAGAGCCTGATGAAAACTAAGACCAATCAAACACCATTTTTGTACTTAAATGAATAACATCAAATCAATGTGGGATGACACAAGTTAAACAATGCTGTCAGTAGCAGCAGTAAAATGGTCTAAACAGAAGCACAGGTAACATCTTTTTCCTAATTTTTCCACCTATTACCATAAGGTATTGGAAATGACAAAAGAAATTACCTATAAAAAAAAAAATCAAGAGAGATCAAGTGAAATTTACTTGGCTGTTTTACCCACAAGCACTTACTACAGAAATCATGTTTAGGACTAAAAGGGCATTAAACAAGCACAGTGATCTAAAGCTCTGTCATATGTTGTCCTTTGCCAATAGAGCAAAATAATTTACCAGGATACAGCAATCAAACAACTGCTGTAGTGAGTCAGAGTATTCAGCTTCACCCTCAGTAAAACGGCTGTGAAATTCCAGCTATGCTCTCTATTTCCAGATTAATGAACCAAGACACTGTATCTATTACTTAAAAAACACTGCTATTCACACAGACAATTCCAATGGAAGCATAAAAAGCCAGTTAAACAACAATCCTAAGGGGCTGTAATTTAACTCCACATAATTTCAGGTGTTCCTAAATGGCCATCTTAAGTGACTAAGGAAGCATCAGTTTGTTTAGCTCAACTTTGCTGCAGCTACAAGACTGATGGAGAGGAAGGGAATGGGAGGGAAGGAAGGGCTGAAAAGGGATTAAAAAAAGAGCTGCATTTGAATGTATTTACCTCTGCCATAAAACTTCCTTTTTCGATCCAGGATAAAAAAATGTTTTCAATCTTAATTTCACAAGATCTACTAAACCCCAATTTTGGACTTTTTAAAAACTGTCTTCTAACTACTGTACTTCATACTGGCATTTCCAAAACAATTAGTGAATTATGCTCCATACAAAAGTTGCCTCAGAAAAATGACAAAAAATACTTTACTCAATGATGGTAACAAATTCAGCTGAGGCTTCTCTGAGGCTTACACCTGTGAGAAACACAGGTCAATAAATTCAGCTCAGGAACATGAGAGCAGGTATTTGCATACTGTTGTATTAAGTGTGACCAAGTATTAATTTATCACACTCCATGTCAGAAAGGAAGATGAAACCGAGTTCTCTTTACTGTCTCCAAACACCAACATACAAAAAATATGAGTATTTAAGAAATTAAATACTTAGAATACTAAGAAATTAAATCAGCCTACATCCATATCATTTAGGATTCTGAGGTTTTATGAGCAGTCCTGCAGACAGAAAACACTAACTGACCACTGCTCAAGTCTCACTAATACTGGCTGTCTTTGAGTGCTCTCATTTGATCTAGTTGCTGTTAATTGCCCTAGTCTTTCTTCAAGATATAATTGTTTGCCACCATGCACCATGAAAATGAGCAATGAAGAACAACTGTCCTCTACACTGATACTTACACATATTTTCACAAAGTACTTTTCTGTTAAACAGTGACATTTTTATCAATGAGGTTATATATCTTATCTATATTTTTATTTTTAATGAGAAGAATGTAACACAACACACACAATTCTATAACATATGTAACACTGTTTCAGTATGTCATTGATTTTTGACAAACTTAGCCAAGTTAAGGAAGATGGACAGCATTTCTTGCTTTCTAAATAAGCTGACATCTGTAGGAACAGAAAACTTACTGTTCCTCTGACCAGAAAAACATCTGAACAAATTATAATCTCAGCAAATTATATTACCAACATAAATAGCATGTTACATGGAGTAATTTCTCAAAGCAAAAGAACATCAAATGGTATATAGCATCTATTGAAGTTGAATCTATTAAATCCCCATAAACTAAAGTGCTCTTTGTAGTATTCTGCAAGAGGAGGACTGTTTTTTCTCCTCCATGTTTTTTAGCTTTTTTCCAAACTGAAATCTAGTATGGCATATAGGGAGACAAACATCTTAATCAAGAAAACAACTACTAAACTGATATAACTCTTCCCTATGCAGTGGTAACAGAGAAAAACTTTTGAGGAAATGGTTAATTACTTAATAAACCTCATAAATTATACCTTCAGGATATAAACCAATAGGGAGAAATTAATATGGGGGGCGGAGGGGGCGGGAAGGAACAATTAACCCCAGAACCATTTGTTTGCCAGCAGGAAAATTCATAGCAAAATCTAAACTAGAGAAACTATACCATACCTCTGGACGACTGAGGAATATTTCATCAAACAGACTCCTAGATTCCCTAAACTGGGCGTGCTAAGCATGTAAAAACAGAAAAACATAAGACAAATGCAACTAAAAAGCATTAAGTAAAAGCCATTCATTGCAACATACAAACAAAGTCATTAAACTGTTAGCAGTATTTTTGTCCATTTAAATTGCCCTTTCAAAACTGACCTTGAGAATTTGAAAAGAAAAAGCCAGGATAACTAATGGTTATCACTACTGATGACACAGGGCTAGTATAATTTCTTTGATAAAATGAGATATCTGGGAGCATTTGAAAGGAATACATGTTCATACACAATCTATTCCTGTAAGATGAGCAACACAAAGAATTATAAATTATTGAAAATTTCAGTAAATGTGAAGTTTAGATTATTCACATTATCTGTTAATAGAGGGCCTATGATGAAGTATTTAATATGATCACATTGAGGATCTTTTTAAGTGGTCTGCATGATTTGGGAGAAAAAATATGAAAGCGGCATAATAAGTGCGCTGCCCTTCCATGTCATTTTCCTCTCTTTTGCTTAATGAATAGATTTGAACCTTCACTGCACACTTTGGAGTACACCATGAAAATGATCAGCTTCACACACTGCTCAAGGTAATGTAAGAACATTTAACTTTTCCAACTGTTCACATTGTTGCAGAAAAGAGGCAATATATCCTTGTTTACAAGGAAGAAACCGTAAGTCTAGAACACAGCAGAGTTCACATCTGTAAGAGCACTAATTTCATAAGGCTGAAAAAGAAAACTGAAAAATCTACACTTTACATCATTTGTCTATGTTTTGCAAAGTGTGTAACATGCAGGTCAGAAAATATCTGCAACCGTCACTTGTGAAAGTGAGAAAATAATTGAACTTTGCACTACTGTTACATAATTAAGTTACTTATCTTTTCTTCCATGGGTAGTCAGAGCTAAACCCTTCCCCTAAAGATGGCAAACCATCACTCAAACTGTAACAAGAGCTTTCTTTCTTATTCCAGCCATCTGCTACATTAAGACAGTCCTATTACACAGTCTTAGTCTATCTCAGTGTTAAGTCCAGAGGTATTAAATAAGGTAGGGATTTTGTGGCAGCATCACAAGATAATTAAAACAGCAGTAATTAAAACTGCACTGGCACATAACTTTAGTGTCATCTACAAAACTGAAACTCAGCTTAAGCATTTCTTACTTTTTACCCAAATCCCAACTTTGCAACTTTAATGCTGTTTCTCTAATACAGTTTGTGTGTGTGCATGCATTTGCTTTAAAAAAAAGAAAAAAAAACAGAAGCAAACTGAGCAGAATTACTGTCAAATTTGAGATCTTCAGCAGTCAGCAAGAATGTGACTCTCAGATAGACTTCTGATACTAACTTTGTACTGCCTTAAGTCTAGAATCTTTTAGTCCATCTCTGCTTTGGGGGAATAATAGTGTGTTCCTATTGATTTTTCATGAGTGAAATTCTTGTGGTGTCAGCAGAGTTCTTGAATTTCAAGCTCTCCTGTATGTTCTAGCAAAGTAGATTGTGAAAAAGTTTATTTCTCACTTTATCACTGTATCCAGCTCTCTTGCCTCTTACCTCCAGATTTCTTTTCCCTCCCTGGTCTTTTTTTTTTCCCACCCCAGCTTCAGTTCCTTCTCCACACTACGTTTTGCCCTCACTTCAGGGTTCCTTTCTGCACCGATCTCAGTTAATCCTTTTCCCTTCTGTTTCTCATTTAAGTCTTTCTACTCTGTCCATACCATTGCCCTTCATTCACCCTTGCTTTCTCTTATTTTGACTTAGACCCATCCTCTCTGATCCCTGCTAGAGCCAGTTACCTTTCTGCTCAATCAAAACCAGACTTCTCTTCCCACAACATTTAAAGTTCAAAGGCTCAGCCATTGTCCTTCTTCCCTCCACCCACCACTGAAGAGAGCTGAATCTAGTGACTTTCCCCATCTCTTCTAACTGAAGGCTAAGAATAATAAAATTGCTTCAGGGCGCACGAGAAATGGCTATTTCTCAGGTTCAGTGTTTTCACCAAAAGCAGCCAGTAGCAGCCATAAGATGTATCTACTTTTAGTTCCGTAATTCTACTCTGATACAGAACATTTGAGAATGTTCTTTGGGAACAGCACATTTGAAGTCCCATCCCCTTCAGAGCTATGAGCAGCCTAAACTTATTCATGCAAGAACATCTCCATGCATTTACAAAATCTGAAGCTGTATGTATCAACTGAGGAAACTAACTCATTTTTCAAAAATTTGTGGTTTGATCAAAACCAGGCAGACTGTTTGAGGAAGGGCAAAAGATGTCTCTCTCACAATGACCTGAACTTGTAAGAAAGAGTAAATAAAAGTTTAAAATGACAAGAGAAAAAATACTTATTTTGGGGTTTTGTTCATTTGTTTCGCTTCGCTTTATTCTGGAAATTGGCTGAACCTCAGGCAGAGTCATCAAGGGAGATTACTTGTATGTCTGAAATTGGCGCTTCATAGGTTCTAGGTATAAGAACAAGAATCTTGCAAGAGCTACACATTCTGTCTGCAGTGTCACAGGTAATCTACAAGTTAGGGTTTGGATTGTTAATGCTCCAGATTTGTAACTTCAGAATAAGGGTTTGATTCAGATCAGTATTTCAGCAGAAGTTTTACTTATGTGACAAGCAGTAAGGACAGACTAAAAAGAATCCATGCTCCTGTTAGAGCAGATAAAATGTGACAATGGAGATCATTCCCTCACTGCTAAAACTTGGCAAGTCAAATCTCTGTGGTTTCCTACCAAATTCAAACAGATTTGTGTGACACTGTCACTGGTGATGCTACAGAAACCCACTTTAGCATTAGCTGTGCATACCTTAAAATGAGTGTTGTGCACGGCGAGCACTGTACAGCAGTCAAGGAAGGACCTGCCTCCTGCTGGGTGAGTAAAGGTGTTTTCCCAGTCACAAGCACACCACAGCCAGTAAGATTTTAAATGTATATCAAATGTAATCACATTTGATCTCAAGGAGGGTATTTTTAGTGAAAGCCTGGATGCCTTTTTTGGGTATAGTATATTATGGTCAATACTACCAAGCAGCAGAATTTCCACATTCTAGAACTTCAGAGAAAAGAAGAAACTTGCTTACAAAACTAACATTTACCACTAACTGCAGATACCAATCTTCTATTTTGAAGTCTCTATTCTTCGTAAGTTAATTCTTACAAAACTAGAAACACTGAATATATTAATTGTTTACCACAACTCATGTAGGGGCTTTTTTAAGTACTTGGAACATTTCTTTGAACTTCAGTATTTAAGTTTCCATAGATCAAACAACAGGAACCTTTCCTTTTAAAAACTATCTGCACAATTTGGGGTCATGACCCTTCCAGACTTGAAATTCTCCCTTCCTCTATAAATGTCTTTGGTAATTCTTTTGGTTTTACCATCAAAAACAGTACACATTAGTGATAACTCTAGAAAGTAACATTAGTAGGGGATACCTAATTAAAAGTTGACAAAATACTGGATAAACTATTAAAACAGGCCAAAATTTGGGTTTTAGAGCTGTTTGGACAGCTATGGTTTTCAAAAGACTGAATACGATGTGCTTTTTATAGTATTTACAACTAATTTACACTATCCATATAAACCTAAACATCCAAAATATTTAAGTCACCAGCCCATCATTATCATCAGTGGGTCATAATATGGGCCCAAATTTATAAATAATTAGCCTAACACGTTTCACAAAATTGAAATTCAGCAGAACTGTATCACTTACTCGCTGGGCAACTTCAGCTGCAGCAGCTGCCATGGCTGCAGCTTTCGCCTTCTCTGCTTCATCATACGTGGGAAGAGAGGTAGCTACACTGTATGGAGGTGGTACAGGATAAAACTCATTGTGTGTGTCTGTTCAAAATAAAGAAGTTATTTATTTTTAAACCAAAAAGATGCCAAGAATATTAACTTTCACATGCACATAATTATTTACCTTTAAAGTATATTTTTTTTACAGAGGCCGAAACTGAGGATATTTGCATTTTAAGTTCTTAAAAGTATTCATACAGAAAAACTTCTAACAGCTTGATGGTACTCTGAGCTGCTACCCAAAGCAGAAACCTTAACATAGATGCTGGCAAGGAGTTAACAAATTTAAGAAGAAAAAAAGTCATATTTTAGTTAGTTATATCCCAGGGCATTCCAACCAAATTCTTTTTATCCAATCATACAAAAGATATGCATACAAAAATAATTTTTAAAAAAAGTTTTAAAATATCAGTATCAATCTGTTATTTCAGTCTGGTAATAGCCATGCTGTATTGTTATTAGTGTGGCCTTGTTGCCAGCTCCAGTTGCTCTCTGAAAATCAGTTTTTCCAAGATTTCAATTTCAACACATTCTTTTAAAAATTGTTCCTTCCATCAAAATGGACCACAGACTTCATTCTTCTGTGTTGTAACAGTAAGACACCACCATATAGAATTACTAACAATATTAATTAAAAGTACTTATAATATGCCTTGAGCTTCCTCCTACACCCAGCAGAAGCTCGTTAAAAGGCTGTTTACATGGTAAAGATTTGTCAGCACAGGTCACATGGTCAACAGATTTGTCAGCACACCAACACAAGGATGTTATATATAGGGATAATTCCACACAGCTATGTATTATACCTGCTAACACTGTCTCAAAGAACAGGCACAGGAAACTGTTCCTTTAACAAACATTTAAAAAAAAAAAGTTGGCAGTTACTCCTAAAATATTTATTTGGCACATGGGAGACAAATCCATGCAACTTTACTTAAAGAGGAACTTCGATGTTGCCTGCTGTTAAGTCTCCCACATTGCCAAGAAAAGTCACAATCTCCTAAGAAAAGGAGCAGTGAATAAATGGATAAAGAGATCCATTACTCATTTTTCATGAGAAGTTTTATCGAGAACCTTTAAAGAAAAATTAACCTTTTCATGGCAATATTTTCACCAAACCATGTCACACACTGAAGAAGTCTGAAGAGTTTTTATAAAGAAGCAATGAAAATTGCTAATGAGATCTAATAATGGAGCACAACTCAAAGATGTAGATTAAATGTGGAAATGAACTATAAGCAGACTTAAATAAAACCTATTAAACTAATTAATGAACATCCATTTAGTCTAGCAATTTGGAACAATCAGCATAATTTACAAGTGTGCTTCTTCTGAACAAACCAAACGGCTGCACATCAAAGGACGGCTTTTTACTGCAACTGTGTGCATGAAAAAAAAAAAATACACGGCAGCATCAGACCAGTTTGAACAAAGGGCTGATTCATTCTCACTCATCCCTTACAAGCTGCTATTCGAGAAAAATACCTGAGGTTGCAGCTGCTTCCACAGCTATGCTACAGTAAGGAGGAGGGGAAGTGTCTGCCTCAGGTAAGGCTGCTGTCTGCGGAGGCTGAGGAGTCTCTGCAGATGTCGAAGGCTGCTCAGCTGCTGAAGACTCTGGGGGGTCATCCTCATTGTGAAGCTTAGGAGAAAAACACACACATTTCAGAGGCACTCAGGGAATACATCCCATGACAACCTAATACTTGCAGAGACATGTTCAAAGAGAGACAAGATTACTCTCATCAACAAAACAAATTATTTACAAAACACCACGTGACCACTTCAAGTAGTCCAGCTAAATTCTTTTAAGCAATCAGCTAAAGATTATCTTAACTGCCTTCCTTGCCTTTTTCTTTTCCCCCAGGAATGGTTTTCTTCTCAGTGATTTTGAGGGAGTTTTAAAAATCTGGAGTTTTTCATGTTTATTATATGGCAAAATACTATTATATGAATATTTTAATACCATTATATTTTTGTTCTTATGTACAGTTATAAAATGCATTAACCTATTTTAAAACACATCAGGTGAGAAATACTATTGTGTATTGTGTTTATCTAGAAGAAAAAGAATTAAGATACATTTCTACTTCTGTAACCGGGACTTTCATTCTCTTGCATCTTGCCAAAGAGCTTCTCCAGGCTAATTATAAGGCTTCTGAAAATATTCTGCTGTTCTTTACACTCTGGAAACAATCTTTTTCCTACAAAAGTCCAAGTTTCTGTTTTGTTTTTTTTTCTTGATTAAGAAACAGTTTTAAAAAGACATATCCAGTAAAGCATGTACAGATATAAGAATTTGGAGAAGGAAGAATGTTGATTAAAACTATGGAATTCAGAACCAGTAGCTAATATCTTTTCTTAGAGAAGACATTTTTGATTATTAACTTGATAGATCTTAGAATGTATCAAGTTTTTAAAAAGAAAGAGTACTAGAATTAAAAAAAATTCTAGTTCCCAGTAGTGCGAACTACAAGATAAAATGCCTAGAAAGCAACAACTGAAGCACCACATGTAAAACCCAGACTGAAAATTAGATTAAGTTAAGCATATCTAAAAAAAGAATTCTATAGCCTCAAAATGATACTTTTTACAAACAACCTACAGCAAAGTATTATTTCAGTAACAATTATTAAGTATATAACTACAATTATTTCCTATTAGGCAAAGTATAATCAGATTACTGAAAAAAAATGCCTTCTGAGAAGAATGCTGAATTTCTTGTTAAGCAGTGTAACACACCAAAATGTTTTAATATGCAGATTATATCAAAGTTCACAGAATGGTTGAGGTTGAAATGGACCTCTGAGCCCATCTAGTTCAACCTCTCTGCTCAACGAGAAGCACCTACAGCTGGATGTATGAGGCCACATCCAAACACCTTTTGAACATCTTCAAGGACAGAGACTACACGGGCTATAGGGAAAACCTGTTTCAGTGCTTCACATTACTAAAAATAAGGGGAAAAAAAAAAGAAAAAAATGTTTCCTGATGCTAAGAAGTCACCCTCAATAGAAATCATAGGTGTTTTTAAAAGGTTTCTGGGTCCTGAGCAATCAGGTCATTTAATGCCTAAACAGCAATCCAGAAGTAGCAGTAATATGAGAAATATTTTTAGCCATTTCAAGTAGTTAAAGCCAAAGAAAACAAAAGCACTTCAAAATAACCCAATATATTCTGGGATACAGAAAGCAAGTGAGAATACAAACCAGTCAACTCTAAAAAGGTTGATCAGATCAGAAGAGCAAGCTGAGAGCTACAAATGTTATAGTTTTAAATTAAGTAAAATAATTCACAAGAAAGTACTGCAATGGATATAGTCAAAATAAGTCCATTCTTAAATAAAACTAATTTAATTAACTAAGGTATAAAGAACAAAGCACTACAGGCATGGTTCTTACACTAATGGCGGGTACACTCACCCTCATTTGGGATGTGTGTGTAGTTCTGACGACCCCATCAAAACAACCCTGTCTTTGGGCAGGGGAAAAAGTAAATCAAACTTAAATGGATCTCTGTTACTTCCATTCTTCCTCTCTTGCACTCCTCCTCTTCAATCACTGCAACCTTTTTCCCTACCACATCACAGTAAATGCTGTCACTATTCTGAAGATACAGAGATCCACAAGCATGTCATTGGCCAAAGAGCATATTAGTTCTAAAAAAAAACCCCAAAACAAAAACACACAACAAAAAACTTTGCCAGAAATTCCTCAGAAATTTAATTTTCCATCTTCTACATGCTCTCTTGAAAGTTGTTTAACTCCAAATTATCTGTAATATACTAACAGTGGAGTAATTTAGTACACGATGGAGTTATCATGAAGAACAGACAAGAACACGTACATGACTTCTTGCCTTCAAAGACAAAGTTTATGAGTCATTCATTGGTTATAGCAACTGCAATTAGGAAATGGAAAAATTCCATCCTAAGGGTTCTATACAACAGAGACACGTTAAACCCTTTAGTGCCGCTCAAAGTGCCTCTAATTTGTAAGACTTATATTTAGGAACCAAGTTATTTCTATTTATCCTCTCTTCTATTACAGAAGCCTCTCAGAAATTCTGAAAAGCACCAAGACTATCCTAATGCAGCAATTTTAAGAAAAACCTTTACCCCTTTAATTAAAAAAAAAAACACCACAAAAAACCCCGAAAACACCCACCCCCACAAAAAAAAAACACCAAAAAAACCAAACGAACCCACAAACAAACAACAATGACAACAAAAAACACTAAAAACCCACAATAATTGGATTAAGTAGCTTGAGTGTTTACAGCTAGAATAATAAACACAAGTTGTTCCATGAACACAAACTACCTTTTGTTAGTTCTTATTCAAGTGTCCTGTATCCTACTCTCTCCTCAAGGCAGTAACTTAGCTTCTTTCAGAGAACTACTTTGCTGAGTTAAACCAAAACAAACCCCCCCAACTGAAGCAGAACTTGCCCCAGTAAACTGGAAATTTTGCCCACACCAGCAGCGTAGACAGCAGTGCTTATATCATTTTGTCTTGTAGCAACTCTGCCTTTTCTTCACAGAGCACTGACTCTCCTCCCTGAAGTCACCAGGAATCTGACTACCTTTAAGCCTCCCCCTTCACGTTTAATTTTGGATTCTACTGGCAGAAAATTTAGAAGGTATTTTTGGAGACAGGGGAAGAAGAGGCCTGACACTCTTCATAGGTTTCATTGCCATAGAAACCAAGCTAAAAACAACCAGAAAGGAACAGAAAATGTCTGTTTCAAGACATTACTTATGCTATGTACTTAAATGTCAGCTGAAGCAGCATTTAACATTGAAATTACATAAATAGTATCCAAGATTTTCCAATAGTAAGAATGTTTCACCTAATTTTTAATTAAAGGACTGAGGAGAACTCACAGTTCATCATGTCAGGCCCTCCCAAGCCTCCAAGGAACCATTATTTGGAAGTAAGCAATATAGCTGCTTGTGTCAAGATTACAGTCAAAACGATTACCAAGATCTATTAAACGAAAGACAACTGTAAATTAGTACCTTCCCCTATTCCCTCCCTCACATTTTAAAAGTGGGTGACACTGAATTTTTTTTCCTTCATGTTTTAGTCTGTACTTGGGGTATCTGGCTGACTACACGGAGTTTCACTATAAAAAGCGAGTACTTTGCTATTAGACACATTATTCTTGAACTGTTAATGCCAATAGTTCAATCCTTTCTTTGCAGCCCTCAAACTACAGTACATTACAGACTCATATTCTCAAAAAGTATCTATGATAGGATATGTAAAATTCAAAGATCAGCTGAGGAGCAATGGCTGTTCTGCCAACAATGACTCAATCTCATACTAACTACAAAAGGATAGGACAGGAACAAAAGGAACAGCACAGGATAACATAATAGTTTCCCTTATATGATTTTTACCCTATACTACCTTCAGTTTCCTTCCAGAAAAGATCTACAGAACAGTGATTCACTACCTAATTTCAAAAGTTAAAATCAATGCCAGACCTTTCAGCACCAAAATATTGTATAAAATACAGCTATCTTTATTTTCTACTACTACATTAATTGTTATAAATAAACAGGGCAGGAGATGACTATTAACTCTTTAAATGCCTTTATTAAAAGGGGAAAGCTCAAGGGATCGCCTATG
This sequence comes from Rhadina sibilatrix, assembly GCA_013400275.1. Classification (NCBI taxonomy): domain Eukaryota; kingdom Metazoa; phylum Chordata; class Aves; order Passeriformes; family Phylloscopidae; genus Rhadina; species Rhadina sibilatrix. The sequence continues at coordinate 252,990 of VWYO01014962.1, forward strand.
CCTCTGCTGCTGCTCCCTCAATCACGGCCGAGGAGGAGGCCTGAGTGGATTCTGCTGCTCACGCTGCAGAGCCGGGAGTTCATCCTCATGGAAGTTCTCAAGAACTTGTTGGGCCCAGTTTAGTCCAGGGGTGTCTTTCTTTCCAAGTGCCTTTAGGTTATGGTCAGCAGGTGAGAAGGGTTTACAGATGGCTGGCAAGACAGCTTCAGTTCTTGCCAGCCGGGTGGCATTCTTTATGGGTCTGGATTATGTGCTGACTCGTTGTTTTGGTGTTACTTGTAGTAAACATTCTGGCAAAGCTTCATGGAGGTTTCTGTGATTTCCATAATGGGCGTCAGTTTCAGCTTGACAGGCAAGCAGGGGGTCGGCAGGAAGTCAGGCAGGGAGCAGGGAGCAGGAAGAGGGGCAGACAGAGGGCAGGGAGCAGCAAAACCTCGGCAACAGGTAAGGGCATAAAAAACTGGGACTTAGGTCACAAACTGGGCACAAACCATTCAAGATAACAACATACATAACATCAACAGAACAGCCAATGTATTCTTAGCAGTCTTTAACACTTTTAAAGTAACCATCTACAGAACATTCAACACACAACTAGGAGTCATGGAGTTCCATCCACATCATTAATAATTACTTTTAAAAAGAAATTCTTCTTATACAATGTACACAATTATTCCTTCTACAACTGATTTCCTTAAGTCTGTTATTTTGTGTAATTATTTCCAAAGTAATCAGCTGACAGCTTATAAAGAAAGATGACCCATGCAAAAGTGCTCAGAACAGAAGCTTTTACCGAGGAGATGGATGCAGATACTTTAGATGTTTAGGCTTATCAAAATAAAAACTAGAAGTGGAAGATCTCATTCTCTACTTTAACACTTGTTATCTATCTGCAGATAGTAACTTTATCTGACCTGCAGATGTTGCCTTTCCTAGCAATACAGAGTTGGCTTCATTTCTGATGAACTGATTGGACAAGAGTGGCAATATAAGCAAGTTATTCAATTATGCTGTTTGAAAAAATCAGGGGAAAAGGATATAATAAGATGTCTGTTATCACCTGTACCAAAAATACACAAGATTAGAATGATGCTCTCTGATAAAATGCATTGACATAGCACATGCTAATTCTAGTCACAGTGTACAAACACCACTCAATTTCTGTTACCTGATTTTACATTTTAAAATCTGCTCTTTACTGCTTTCATAAAATATGATTTATGGAAACCAGTACATTATAAAATTATTGCAACACAACTTTAACAGCATATTGCACATATTTTAAAAATCTTCTTTTTATAAACATGTTTTTTTCATGCTTACATAATTTCTTTAGTGTACCACAAAATTATGCAGGGGATACTGCCATACAAGTTAAAAACAAAACCCCAAACAACTAGCCAGCTAACTTTTTCTGTTTCTTTTAATACCTTTCTTACCAGCTCATCTTGTCAAAATGTGACTTTTAAGTAAATTTTAGCAATGATGGTTCTCTCTGGGGCACCACAGAGCTACACAAAATTCTCATTAGCAATCATAAATTACAAAGCACCTTTCAAATGAAATTACATTTTTGAAAAAGCTTTGACTTGTCCAGTTTTGACCTTACACTAACGAGTTCATAGGTTCTTCCAAACTGTATTAAAACTAATACAATACACAGAAATTCCATTATGTTGGATCTAATACTTTGATTCAAGTAAAACTGTGGAGAAAACCAAGTAGATGCTGCAAGTTCAACCTCCATATGCAAACTCCATTGATACACCTCCTTCACAAAAAAGCAACATGCTTGGCAAGTGAGATTTATCTTCTTCATTTGGAAAAAGTTACTTTGGTCTTCTATTATCAATTTTTCAGATTATGACAAAAGGTCAACCAAAAATATCCATTTATTGCAGCTTCTAGTATTGGAGGGAACGCCATGACAGACTCAAGATTGCCAGTGCAGAGCACAAAAGAAACTCTGACATTTTGGCATTAGATTAATGATATCTTCCATACTGGTACACACATATTTATTCCACAGAAATCATAACACTGTAAATATGATTGGTGCAACAAACAGTGGGTTAAAAAAAAAAAAAGCTATCCTCTTCAAAAAGCTAACAGGGAGCTTTTCACATCTGTGTTTCACCTGATGTTTTCATTTGCTGAAAAATTCAAGTCCTTTTACACTTGCCTACTGGTAGTGATTTGTAAGTCTGCAATAAACTGCTCTCTACAAATGAGGCATGAAAGCAGAGATCTCTTGCTACATAAAAATAACTTCAACAAAAACAGGCTGCAAATTTAATGCTTGTTTTGTAACCATATACTGCATTTTTCAGCTTTATTAGACTAAAAATAAGATTTATTTATCTGTAAATAGCAAAACCTTAATCCTGGGATTTTCAAGGCAAAAAAAGAAAAAAAAAAAAAAAGATCTTGAAATAAAATTCGATTCTGAACCTGTTAGAAAAACATTTAATGATATTTCTTTTTTCTGAATGCCACCTGATAATATCAACAGCTCATACTATCAACTATTATTTAAGAAAAACACATAAAACCTGTATCATTAAACCATAATCACCATGAATAGAATCACAGAATGGTCTTTGTTGGAAGGGAGCTTACAGAAAACAGAGTTCCAATCCCCCCACCATTGACAAGGACACCTTCCACTAGACCAGTCTGCTCAAAGCCCACTCCAGCCTGGCCTCGAACAATTCCTCAGATGGGGTGCTCACAGCTTCTCTGCACAACATGTTCCAGTGTCTCTCCACCCTCATAGTAAACCATCTCTTCCAAATACCTAATGTAAACCTTCCTTCTTTCATTTTGAATCCATTCTCCCTTGTCCTATCACTGCATGTCCTTGTAAGAAGACCTTCTCCAGCCTTCTTTTAGGCCCCCTTTTGGCACTGGAAGGCTGCCATTAGGTACCTGCAGAGCCTTCTTCAGGCTGAAGAATCCCAATTCTCTCAACCTTTCCTCATAGGAGAAATGCTCCATCCCTCTGATCATTTTGATGTCCCGCCTCTAGACTCACTCCAACAGTTCCATGCCCTTCCTGTGCTGGGACCCCAGAGCTGGATGCAGCCCTGCAGGGGGGGTCTCACCAGGGCAGAGCAGAGGGGCAGAATCCCCTCCCTGGCCCTGCTGCCCACGCTGCTCTGGATGCAGCCCAGGACACATTTGGCTCTCTGGGCTGGGAGTGCCCATGGCTGGGTCATGTCCAGCCTTGCACCCACCAGCAACCCCAAGTCTTTCTGGGCAGGGCTGCTCTCCATCTGGTCATCCCAGCCTGTGTTTGTGCTTGGGATTGCCCCAGCCCAGGCACAGGACCTTATACACTGGACCTTGTTGAAATTCATGATGCTTGCACTCACCCACCTCTCAAGCTTGTCATGCCTTCTGGGTGGCATCCCTTCCCTCCAGCATGTCAATCACACCACACAGCCTGGTGTCATGGGCAAACTTGCTGAAGGCAAGTGCTAAGATCAATCAACTCTGATTTAGGTCACTAGTAGCCACTGAAAAATCGAAACTAAAACCAATAATCTGCAATTACACTTAGAGAATAATTTTAAGAGTAGAAGACTAAATAAATGTTTCCGCAAAACAAATATTTTCATATTCTTGTTTATTTGGGGGAAAAAAAGCAAAAAACAAACAAACAAAAAACCAACACAAAAAAACCACAGCTTTTTGAAAGAAATATTTCACAGTTTGCACCAAACAAACCATATTGTATTTAAATTTACTAGCTTTCTCCTCAGTACCAATTTTTTATCCTCCACAAATAAGGTAGTTTAGAACATGCCTTTTTCTTCAAATGTGTGTTTTAACACCAATCTCCCGTGAACCCATGCAGACCAGCTAGCAGGAAGGCAACTATTTCCAGTTTGATACCAAACGCATGCTCTGCTGCCATACAGTCTTGGCCACAGGCACAGCACTCCAGAGAAACTCCATCACCCTCCAAAGACTGGTGAACCTTCAGATTAATAAACACTGCACTACTAAGCAATTAAGCTTATAAGGCACTTCAGCAAAAAGCAGAAGTATAGCAATTTTCAGCTACTTTTTGCTTTCATGTATTCAAAACTAAGTGATCAAATCTGATTAGAATTTCTGACTGCATAGAACAGATGCACATCATTTTCTTTTCCTCACCATCCCATCACTTGGCAAGCATCAACTCTCAAACACCCGGATCCCTTCATGATAATGAAGTGGGTCAGTTTGTTGTTACCTTTTTTTTTTTTTTTGTGAGGCATCTCTGCAGAAAATTTTCAACAGTAGCTAGTATGTCAGAAGGTCAAAGATGTAAAATCAGCACTAGAAGCAGGAAAGCTGAACAGAAGTCCATTGCTGCCATTCCATAGCTGTACAGAAATACCAAGTGTGTCTGTTAAACAGGGATTAGAAACCATGGAAACCCAGAATCTCTGAAGGCAAACTTCAACTGAAAAGAATCCAGAGATTTCTAGTGAATGTTTTTGAAAAATAAGTTGCCAAAAGACTAGCTTTTCTGCCACAGTGAATTTCCTTGTGCAAAAATAAAATAATCTGTAACAAGTGGAAGTGTTTCACATTTAAGTGGTACTTAAATTATTGTAGCTCTCCTTTAGCTATGGGTCTTTAGGTTATCAAATTTTTCAAGGTTTTTTACAGGAATCTTACAAGTCTGATTCAAAAAAATGAAACCAAGTAAAACAATGGTGATCAGGACTTCTTAAAGGAAAAGAAAATAAAAATCTTATAATGTGTGTGTAGATAGATCTATATAGATGTGTCTCTCTGTCCATCCCTGCCCACATATAACATTTTACTTGTCCTTTCATTTTACATTGATTATAATCGATTTGACCAGTTAATTACACATTTAGTAGCACAACATCCACATCTGCATTCATTCCCTATGCCTTATACTGAGATGTATTCCTTTCAACCCCTCCCATTAAAAGTAGAGCCATTAGTGAATATGAGAACATACATGGTGTAAATGTGTGAACTCTTCTGGAAAAGTAAATTTCTGAGACTAATGATACTACATTTATGGTCTTATTCTTCAAAGTATATCCATTTATCTCCCCTTTTCTTGAAGGTTTCTTGTCTGCTAAAGAATTATGCCACAATAATTTTGAATACTGGAATTTTGGTATGATCCAAACACATACATGCTTCATATTTATTGTAAAATTATAAACTGGGCATTGTTTCTAGGGTTCTTCCTATTACACCATTATAGGAATTAATAGAGAAATTTGCCAACAAAAACCTGATACGTCTAAATACTAATAACAACAATGGCTGGGACCGATATTTTCAAATCTTCACACATGATATAAAAAAAAATCTAGAAAAAAAGCTGTTAAAAGCTTACTCTACAGCTTGTATTGGAGGTATTGGACCTCTGACCTAGTCCAGAATGTAGAAGCTACTAAAAACTTTACCACCTATCCTGCAGCCTTCTGTTTGTCAAATAGTAACTTGAGAACAGCTTGAGGAACTGGTTTAAATTCTATAAACGAAGTGTAAAATGAACACTTCCTAGATAGAAGAAACTCAGTTACAAAACAGAAGCATGTTACTGAGACCAGAGGTCATTCTAAGGGCACATTCTGCCTCCAACACAATCATCAGCACAGGAGCCTTAATCACTTTTTTGACATCCATTTTCCTCAGATTCCTCAATATGCACAGAAGTTCCATTACAGCTGGTAAAGTGTACATATCTGCCTATTCCACTTGCATCTGTTACAGACTTGATGTGAGTTTGTTTTCTAGAATCTGCTGGTATAATCTGCCTGTGTAATCTTGTGTATCAACAAACTGCGTATGTTTGCTTCCCCTTGTGTACTTTCTTTTCTAAATCAAACCTCAGCGATCACTCAACAATTTTAATATTGCACAATTTGGTGAATAACAGTTCCATAACTGCTTTATCCACTGCCTTGGTGACTGTAAGTATTGGTCACTTCCAACTCGCACCACCTATTTCAGACCATTTTTAAGAAGCCTGCTTCCTCCTTCCTTTCTGTAGCTCCCCTTGTGAGCAACCAAAACTGCGGATAGTACCCAAAACATGGGCAGGTCCTGTGTTTCATACAGTGATACTTGCTGTTCATTCTCCCCACACTCCCTAATGAGGGACAGTGTTGCATCAGAATTCATTGACAGCTGCCACTAACCAACAGCTTCAGCAAACCACCAGTCACAGGTCATGTCTTTATTCAGCAGCAGCTTTACAGAATCACTACAGAAAGTAGATCCACGTCACTCTTAAATCACATAGAACATATACAACATGTAAACTGTAAAAAATAGAAGGAACAAGAAAGCCTGTAAAATCAGGAAATGTCATCAAGAGCAGGCTCAATATCCAACAATTTGTTCCAGTTTCCATTTTAACCTACATTTGGGCTGCAAAATTAATTTTGATTGAAAAAGCTGAATATTACTCTAAATGTTATACATATTTCTGTTAAAGTATAATGGGAAAGCTCAAGCATAAAAGTTTCTTAAAGATAATGCAGGAGGGCGCTAAAATGATACATTTAATTTAAAAAAGGGAATAATAAAGATGAACAAGAGTTTCTTCCTGGAAATGTATTATGGAAACTGAACGGCAAAAGCAGCGTAAAGTTTCATCTGATTTCAAAGAAGCAGGAAAAAAAGGACTCAAGTTTGTGTCTCCTGTACCATGCATAAGTGTCATTGAAAATTCTTCAGAAAAAACTATGAAAAACTTTAAAAGTCTCAAGTTTATCAACAACCCAGGAATTTTATTGCATGTGTACTTAAATAAAGCCAGCCTAGCAGAACAGTTTTCTATTCAACCATATGACTCAGTAGCCCAAAATGAAATCATTAATTAAATAAAATATAAATCAGAGGATACTATTAATCAATAATAGCAAACTCTATTTTTATTAGTGAGTTAGTCATGCTTGACTTTTTCAGTACAATTCATTTTCTTAGTAACTGGAAATGGAGCTCCCCAGCTTACAGAGGTAATACAACCAAATCTTAATAGCTTAAAAAAACACACACAACATCAGCTGAACACATTACCATGAACTGTAAGAACAGGCTGTACTATAAAGATTTTCATTTTGATTTGAAACTCACACAACACTTATAATCATTCAAGGTCCTTCCTTTAAAAAATAGCATGTTTAGGTCTCAACAGGTAGTTGGCAATTTTTTCATCACTACTGTTAAAGAGTGCTGACTGAGCATTTTAAAGCAATCCTACAAAATATGTGGCACAAAGGACAATTCTCTGGACCTCTCAATTGCCAGCGAGATGATACACACACTTGAAAGCAAGCACTTTCCAGTAGGTTGGTTGATTATAAGGCAGCTAAACAAAACAAAAAAGCAGCAGTTCAGGAAGTTCACCTCTTGGAACACAGCAGAACATGACCAAATCAGTGCTGTCACTAAATCATATAACGTATTCTCAGGAATAATTAAATAAATAAAAAGAAGTAGATATTGAAGCACACAAGAAAGGAACATAAACCACACTGGCCAACATCAGCTGTGGCCCAGCACTGCCGGGCGTTAGTGGCCAGCTCCTTTATTTGAATTATGCACTCATTCTAGAATTTGGAACAGATTTTAAAGCTTGTGCAAGTCTTTTTCCTAAGCATTTATTCCATGTATTTGATGCAAGTCAATTTTGCGACCACAACTCTAGAGATTCAAGAGCCTTAATGTTTCACTATGTTCCTTGAAAAAAACCTTCCTCTTAAATTTCAAGATATGACAATTCATGAGTACCATGAGCAAAACAGACAACTGGCCTCAGTATCACCCAAGACCCCTATCCCAATTGTTTAATGTTTTACAAAAGGCATCGCTTACTCCTCAAAGTGACAAGTGTTAATTACACTAACCATTACCAAAGCAATGTTTAATCACAAGCTTGCTTTGCACTACTTTAAAAGAACCCTAACTTTCCTGCAGGAAGGAAACAACTGCAACTCTAAGTATCCTCTTTTCAATAACCTTTCCTCAAGGCTGCTCTAAATAATCTTCTCAGATTAATCAGGGAAAAGCAAAAGCATGTTCAATAGCTCAAGCTACATATACACCCTTACCAAGGACATGATTTTGACCTCCCCTACATGAACAATCAGTGAACATTTATAGAACTACTTTCAACAGGTAAAGTATTGTCCAAAGATAAAATGGACAAACGTTTGTGGATATTTTAAGTTACCTTGCAATAGTGGGGAAACCAACTTTTTCTTCATTTTTTTTAACAGAAAATCTATATTTTACAAGTAAAAAGGTGACAAATCTCTGCCAAGCACCTAGTAAGTAAAGAAAAAGAAAGATGGCTTTACAAAGAAAAATAAAGAAATATATAGCTTATATGTCATGTCTACACCACTCAAAGTTTGGAGGACTTTTTTTAATTGATCTGTACCTTCCAAACACAGCTGGAAGAAAAATCATGGATGAGGTTGGGAGTATGACTCAATATCTAATGTTTTGTGTTTCAACCACCCAATGGAGTAGTTGAGAAGTTAGGCTATCTCAGTCTTAGGCTAATCTTAGCCTATGACAATGGAAACAAAATTAAGTGGATTAAACAGTTCAGTGTTAAAATGGAAATATATTTTTCACTTTCGCTGTAAATCAGACATGCTCTGAGTGCAGGCTGTGCCTGACAAGACTTAAGCACAAATCAGAAAAAGTTAGTCATTCACATTAAAAAACACAGCTGGTGAAGGGGGTGCCCAATTTACTAAAATCAGCTTGTGACTGTACTTGCCCAGGAAGTGGGAGACCTAAGCCTGAGGTAACCCAAACCCACAGTCTTGGCTCAGCAGTAGCTCAGTTTCAGTAGGAAAAGTTGTCAGTGCCTCGCCAACTTCACAAGTTGCCAATTTTTTTTTTTTCATTTTTTTTTTCTCAGTCTCTTAGGTTTACTTTTTTTCTTCATTTGAAAATGGCTTCCCTGATTTGAGTATACTGGTATATGTTCATTGCTCTTTTCAAAACCAATAAAAATCTAGAGGAAGATTTGAGGCTATGAAATTTTAGAAAATACTGAAATATATGACTGTAAGTTGAACACTGAGGTCTCACAAAGTTCAGTGTGACAACATTACCGGTTGCTACATCTTCCTTGTTTCGTCAACACAGTCACAGGGAAGAAACTTTCAAAATAAGCCAGTAATTAGCCATTTGTCAAAAGTAACTCATTTTCCCCATCTAGAAGACTACTACTAACATTTTATATTAATGCAGTGCTTGATTTCTGAGGTTATGCAAGGATGTGGTTCTTGTATTTTTCAGATACAAACAAGCTGAGAGAAAGCTTACAGCTTCTCCTTTTTAAAGTACCACGGAAAGAACATCTAGTTTGCCCATAACACAGCTGACTCTTGCTCAGAACCCTGCTATTTGAAGTAATTTTATCATGTTACTGAACTTTCCTAATAGGCTAGATGTGACATGCACACCACAGCCTGAAGCTGCCTTTTTACATTATGTGATTTCATGTCACTCCACAGATCAGGTACCACTTTCTTCGGGCTTCATGCATCCTTCAAGAACCTAAAACTCCCTCAGTTTCACAAGATAGGCTCAGCCACACCAAGACATCACTGCCACTAGAAAGGTCAGTCCTGTTCCCAACCTCTCTTCCTGTATACTACTTTGCATAGATCCAACCTCAGATTCTGGCCTACCAAGACCTTTGGTGAAAAACTTGAGTGGAGCACCCCAGGTACATTTTGCTGGTTTTACTTTTTTTTTTTTTAAACTTATGAAACAGCCAATTTGTGTGCAAAATTGCTAAGGTCATTCTGTGCCCACAACAAAAAGAAAGGAAACTGCCCACATAAAAACCCAAAAAGTTACTGTAACCACTGATATTCCTGGTATACCAGTAAGCCAGGGTCTCCTCCTATGAATCAGCTGCAGAACACAGTGTTATATCTTTGGTCCTCCACGAGATTCAAAAATCAGAGAGTAATGGCAATACACAGTTAAACAACCCTGCTTTAAATTTATACAAAAAGTATTGTACCTATCCAGTACCTCAGCTCCTCTACTTAGGAGCAACATACAGAGAGATTTGAAGTTTATTTCCTTGTTTGTATACAATAAGAAAGTACTTAAAAATTTAACTGAAAAGTGAAAAAAAAATTTAAAAGGTAGTCCTTTAAGTATTAACTGCACTCCCACTGTATATGCAAATGTCTCAACAGTTATAATTTTTCTTGTTTATAGTAGGATTCTTCATTAAAAAACAGCAAAAAAAAAATACAAAAATATTTACGCTATTCCTTCAAGAGAGAAACTACTGTTCAATAGAGAAATTTGTAACAAGTAAGTGTTACACAAATAAATTAAAAATTTTAAATGGCTAATATTATAGTCCAAAAAGCACTTAAGATGCAAGGACGGATCATTGCCTGAAGGCATTATTATACCTCATTTCAGGAGATCCTCATTTGCTTTTCTAAGCCGTTAAAAGTCTAAACTAGGTGTTTCATGTGCAAAAAGTCAATGAAATGAAAAATTGTATCTTTTTATGATTGAGGCTCCTATCACTAAAAATACCTGTGCAACTGTCACAAGCCAACAACTGTAACACATATCAGTAAATGCATCTTTCCTCAGTACTTTTCACGATTATAAACTTAGTCCTGCAGATGCAGAATTTTATCTTCCAGTTACGACATCACCCTGTATCTGTGAAAAGCAACAGAATTTCCCTAAGCTAGCTTGAGCTGTTCAGTAACACCAATTACATAAGAGTTTTCCTAAGACAATAAATACTGTAGAAAATACAGTAGATATATAGACATAAGCTAGCAGTCTTACACCAAAGCCATAGAATTACCTACATTTGGGAGTTTACTTGCCAATCATTAGTAGGCTCAGTCCCTGGAAAAAAAAAAGGAAGAGATTTTTCTTTGTTCACACTTCCTGTGTAGGTTGACTTTCATGGGAGTTACAAAGACAACTTGACTTTGATCAAGGTTTTTAACCAAGTAACATTGGGAGAGCAAAGAGTCAGCGACAATGGAGATAACAGATGCAGAAAATAAAACCTTATCTGAATTTGTGTTTTGCTAGTGTTTACAGAACAAATTTTCACCTCTTAGCCCCATTTCTATAAGCACACACAACTTACACCCATACAAGACTAGCATCCCTTAAAAAAAAAACAAAAACAAACAAACAAAAAAATTTCTTTATCCCTGTATAGTGCCGTACAACAGTAGGCTGCCATCAACCATCAACAGAATCTTGCCTCAACCATCACTTACAAACCCCATCAAAACCAAGTGCTACAGTGGCATGGCAAGTTCAGTAACAGCTGAAACTGACATCCCTGTGGAGAGCTGCCTTCGGCTCCACCCAAATCAGTTTGTTACCTTCCCATTTTACCATCTACCTATTTAGCTCTGACCAAACCCTAAGTCAAAGACTTGAGACTACCTGACCCCAGACTGGTTACCCAAAACTTTAATCAAGAAAGACTGGTTATTATAATTCATAAGCAGTACAGCTTGTAAGTCCTGCAGCCTTAAATACACTTTCTGTGCCTAAATCACTCACATGCACGTGAAATCTTCCCTCATGACTCAGTTAGCTGGAAAGCCACATTTCTAAGTAAAAAAGGCAATTTTAAGCTTTAATGCTTAGTTGCTCTCAGTTTTATGTGCTGCAGAAAACAGTTACATTTACTCCTCTTTGTTTCAGTACAGATTGACAAAGCATCATTCCAATCACTTTTTCTGCAAACAGGCTGGACTAGAAGCAGACGTTTCAGACAAGACTGATGCTATTAAGACCTCAAGACCTCAATGCTATTAAGGTCAGATGACAAAGAACTAGAAGGTAAAAACAATCAGGAGAATTATTACTGAAGAATTTTTATTACAGTTTTCCTAAACTTGATGCCTTGTCCAACAAAGAGCAGAATACGGGAAGAAATAGAAAAAATACAACAATAAGTAAATGATACAGCTGAACTGACTTGTACCTGCAAGGAATGTAAAATGTAACACTTAAGACACATTTACCAACAGGAATGCGGTCATTCGAGTGACTAAGGAAAAAAAAGAGGAAGTAAAGCAAGACAACAAAGGTTGGCTAATTTACTTCTAATGTCATACTCCTGCAGGGAAGCATGACAAATTCTCACCCATCAATTATTTGTCTTTTTGCCCTACGAAGAGAGACAAAATAGGAGTGCCAGAAAGCAATACAAATCACACACGCCCGCGGCAGATAGTTACGTAATGCTGACGTACTGCTTGCTCTTCGCTCACAACACATACTTTGCTGCAATTCCACGTACCAGCTTTTAACAGCTGCCCAGTTTGAACACTTCTAAACTGCTTTGTAAATAAAATGCAGACACACAAAGAAGAACAAGATACAGAATGAAGCTTTAGAGCTATTTCCAACAGAGATAAAAATAAGAAAAGCTGAGAGTTAGCTTTATGATAAGGCATTTTCTGTTTCATAAGAAGTCATAGAACTGGCTTTTTGTGCTAAAACTCAAAACTAAATTGCCTGCCAATCTAAAGTCTTTTAGTTCAACTTGTTTGAAGAAACCACAAATAAAAAGACAAAGATTGCTTCTTCAACTTCACTCAAGTGCTACTGCCAGGAACAGAAACACAAGTCAGTAACTCTTTTGACAATAATATGCACCTAGAAATCCTTCTATTTAGAAGAGAACTTGCCGTGAATAGAGTTAAACAGATCAGCTAGAAGCAAATGCAGAATGGGTATAAGCAGGGCCAAAAAGTATTTATCAGTAATCATGGGAGAAAGAAAAAAGAAAAAAAAAAAATACAGTGAACACAGCCAGTGAACTGGCCATATTTCACAAAACTAAAACATAAAACATACATAAAATGTGATATTAGCCACAGTAAGTCATCTTTTTTTCCGACATTTTGTATTTAAAAACTAGGACACAACCATAAAATCTGCAATGATCTATTGCTCAGTACCTATCACAGCCATTATGTAAGCAAATACATCAGAACACTTAAGATCACATGCTTGAATAATCAGCGGCTAATTAAGTATATCTGCAATTGCCTTGTTCCTTCCTTTCTCTGGCCCAAAACAGTAAGTAAACAATTACAAAAATCGCAGTCTTCGGCAGTCAGATAGAACAAAGAAACTAAAACAATATACTCCTTCCTATGGGGCAGTAATCAGTTCGGCTGTATTTTAAACTTTGGAGGACAGCAAACTGATGTACAACAAATGACTACACATTTTAATATACACAGCAAACTGAGGAGGTCAACTCACGCAGTCAAACATTAAGATAAACCAAAGACTGTTTACCCAAAGCTGGGCATCAGCACCATCACTGGAAGTTCCGAACAAGCATAAGATAAAAATATTACAGAGACAAATTATTTCTTCATGTGTTTGGGTTTTTTGTACTCCTTTGAATAATTAAATTAAAGTTTCCCTTTTACCTGTCTGACCTCTAATAACATACGCTTTCAAGGCCTTTTAAAACATGCCAAGGTTACCTCAGGCCTCGAGGAAGACAGTGTTTGTAGGCTCTCAAGAAAATGCTCTGCCAGCATTTTCCTTCTCTGTTGCAAAGAAGAAGGAATGATTTTAGGACTTCTACTGATTTCAAGTTATGGAAGCATGGTGCCAGAAGAGAAGTGTGCTAGAAAGCTCTGACCCATAAAGCAGTTGGTGACCAACTGCCATCCTAAAGGGATACGTCACAGGGTGTGTGGTGTGTTCATCACCTCTATGACAATCCACGGATCTAAGTGTCCAAAACCATACAGAAATTTACAATGCTCTAAGGTTATCAAAATAAATATTCCAAATATAACAATAGCCTTTCCTATTATTTTTTTTTCTCAAAACATAACCTAGGAACAATCTGAATATAAATACCAGCATTTACATATGCACTGATGTGTGATTATTCTGTAGACATTCTTTTCATTGCTCAAGCTGTAAAACACAAATGCTAAGATAAATAATTCAGGATTTAGCTAGAAGATTGCAGTAGAAATTTGAATCACAGAGAGTAACAAAGATTTCAGACTGCCTTATCTTTACATTCATAGCAAACCTATAAAGTACAAGGAACTTCAGGATAAAATTTAAATTTATGAGGAGACTGACTGCACCTAAGTCATTTTTACACCCAATAATCAGAAGAGCTTATATATTTTGAGCATAACTGACCTTAAGCTAATGACTGCAAAATTTATGTAACTGACATTACATTAAACTCATGATTGTGAAAAATAAACAGGACGACAAATTCGGGCAGAATGAAAATCTTTGACTTCTAAGTGATTACTTCTGATGTTAAGTTCAGGAACGAAAGAAAAACTGATCTCAGTGACCCACAAAACTGCAGACTGTTCTTGAGAAGAGTATGCTCTTGCATGTGCATACACACACACACACTGAAGGTCAGCCTTCTCCCTGCATTTCACACTTCCCTCCCTTCCTCTAATCTTCACACAGGCCTTCCACTCTATCCCTCTGCCAGACAGCTACGGGCTTTTAGAAATCACAAGGTTTCAGAGGTTCGCTCCGCGGCACGTACTTAGCAGAGACAAGGACCGCTGCCCCTTCCCCCGCCGGCTGCTCCGCACTGGCGCGGCGCGCCCCGCTCTCCTCGGCCGCGCTCTCCCGGGAGCCGCCGCCGCTCCCGGCAGGGGGAGGCGCCCGGGAAAACCCACGGAGCCCGGGCCAGGACCGGGCGCTGGCGGGAGGGAAGAGGGAGGCGGGCAAAGACGACTTCCCGAGCAGGCCGGGCAGCCGCCCCCTCCGAGGCCGGGGCAGCCTGGAGGGCGAGTGGAGCAGCCCCCGCCGCCCGAGCAAGGCCCGGCTGTCAGAGCCCGTCCGTGGGACGGGCCACGCTTGGCCCCGGTCCCGGTCCCGGTCCCTGCCAGACCCCCGCGCGTAGGAGCCGAGGCGGGGGCGGGGGAAGGGCGTCCTGGTCGCACCGGGAGAGGCGGGGGGAGGCGAGCAGGGCCTCGCCAGGGACGCCGCACTCACCACTTGGTAGCGGCTGACGGGCTGGTGGTGATCCATCCTGGCCGCCCGCCGACACGCACGGGCGCGGCCGCAGCTCCTCCGACCTGGCGCCGCGTCGCTCGGTCGGTCCGTCCGTCCGTCCGTNCGATCAGCTCGGCGCGGCTGCAGCGGGGCTGCCGGCGACGGGTCCTCGTCTCTGCCCGCTCCTCGCTCGGCAGCAGTGTTCTGCGAGGCTGTTACGTCCCAAGCCCAGGCCTTGCCTAGATATTTATCGCTATTGATCACCGTGAAGAAGTACAGTATGGCACAGAAGACATCTTGGGGACCTGGAGAGCGATTTTTGAATAGGCATCTACCTAACGTGATTAAGAATCCTGAGCCCGTTTGCATGCTGTTCCTGTGACGGCAAAGCACCGTGATGTGGCAAGGAAATGTGATTTCCCTCTTCCCTATTCCTTCTAAAGCTAAACGTACAGATGTGTATGTCCTCCTGGAGTAAAACCGGTTGAAAACGCCCGCACCCATAAAGGTTATCGAATGAGGCTGACTCATTTCTCGATTCCCGAGCTGCCAGATGCGTAGCTGCGGCACGCAACAATTTCAGGTAGCCGTACATAGGTGCATCTCTTGTCTGCAGAGGAGAAGAGCGTTCGCCTGTGCTGCTCTGTAGCCGATCTGCAAGGCAAATGCTCTCACAAAAGTGCCTTTCTCGCTATCACTGGTAGCCGGCACGCAGAACTTTATCCTGCAGCTCAGGTCGCCACCATTCCGTGGCTGGCTGCTGGCCTGAGCAGCAGGGTAAGTGTTCCTGTGCCGGCAGTGATCGCTGGTGAGCTGGGCGAAGGGGCGCTGCGTGCGCGTGGGAGGGCAGGGAAGTGGCGAGCGAGCTCCATTGTTGGAGTTGTTTCTAGATGGGGTGGGAGTGGAGATAGGCAGGATGATAAGGGAGGAGGAGGTGGAAGCGTGAGACTGTGTGTGTGCCTGGGACCTTGCTTGCAGCCCATACCAGGTTAATGCAGCAGTTACTAAAGCTATCCAAATGAAAAGAAAAACATGTTTAGAAAGTTCGGGCCTATTCTGTTTGTTGCATCTGTTTTGTTACTGGTACAACTCTGTTGCACATCAAAAGCCCCAGCAGTTAGGAAACAAAGTTGGCAGAGAAATATAAGTTAGAAATGGATTAATATTATTTTCCTAACAGGATTTTCTCCTTTTTCCTCATTATACATAATGAAGGTTTAATTATTCTGTCCTAAAAGTAAATATATATATATAAGTATCTTGAGTTTAAAAAAGTTTATACAGAGTATTGCAGTGTGTTTCAGTTACCAATACTTCTTAATTATATTTCCAGATTTCATGGGATATGGAAATTGGACCATTCGTGTAATCAATTTAACATCTTCTGTATCGTTAGCAACAATTATTTCCAAAGTAAATTTTTCTGAGGTGTTGCATGTGACAGCTCAAGAAGTTGTCACCTGATCTCCATGGCTTTTCAAGTGTGGTGTCTCTGCTCTGCTATACTCTCTCCTAGAAACTCCAACTCATTAAGAGCTGCCAAATGGAATTTGAGACTGCAAATGTTGGAATACAATTGAGTAAGCATTTATTAAGATGTAACCTTCAGATTTGAACTCATACAGTTCATGTCTTTTAAGGAAAGAAAGGACCATAGGCGAGAACCAAAGTGTATTTAATAGGAAAATATTCCATAGTGCTTGGGAAAAGAGTCAGTCAGTAGAGGCAGGAGCAAGGTCAGTAGAGATAATACAATTGTGTGTGGAGAGGGAGTTTTATATTTAGGGACAAATTTTGGATGGATGGTCTAGTTAATATACAGAGACCAAACTTCTTTTACTTTGGGAATATAAATGTATAGTTATGGGACTTATACTGAAGCAGGCCATGTGACTAATTTAGGCTTTAAATATGTCCTTTTTTTGATTCCTATTCTTTCTGGAACTTCAAAACATAAAAAAAAAAAAAAAAGGAAGTTCATGAATTTCTTTCAAGTCTTTGTATTTTCAATATAGTGTAATCTGTATATTTTAATTTAACTGTCTGATTCCAAAGGTTTTGACCATGGCATAATATTAATCTATAATACAAAGCAATTGGGAAGCACTAAGGTTCCTTAAAATCACAGAACCACCTGATGGCTGAGGTTGGAAGGGACCTCTGGAGGCCACCTGGCCCACCCCTCTGCTCAAGCAGGGATACCTAGAGCAGGCTGCCCAGGACCAGAGGGGTTTTGAGTATCTCCAAGAATTGAGTCTCCCCAAGTTCTCAGGGCAACTAAAGTCAGTGCTCGGTCACTCTCACCATAAAAAAAAAAAATCTCCTGATGTTCAGAGGGAGCCTCCAGTGTTTCTGTATGGGCCCACTGTCCTGTTATAGTCACTGAGCACTGCAGAGAAGAGCCTGACTCCATCTGCTACCCATCTTCCCTTCAGGTATTTATATACATTGATGGGATGGCCTCTGAGCCATTTCTGCTCCAGGCTGAAAGGCCCCAGATCTCAAAGACTTTCTTCACAGGAAAGATGATCCAGTCCCTTCCTCACCCTGGTGGTTCTTTGCAGGGCTCTCTCTCTGAAATATGAGTTCTATATTTCTCCTGTATTCTCTTGTACAGAATATATATTGAATGTAGGAAATGTGTTTTCAGAAGTGCTCTAGGACTTTATTACTTTGATGAACTAATAATGTGGACTGTCCTGTTGACTAAAACACTTGAATGCTAGTTTTAAGATTTACTGTTTTATTTTGACCTACTTAAACCTTAAGGGCCTACAACAACAGTAATGGTTAGGACTATTTTCTGGATCCTGCAGAATTTTTTTTTTTTTTTTCAAAGAACTGTATTTAAAGAAACAGAAATAGTGCTCTAAATAGCATGTAATCAAAATAGTTTCAAATTTACATTTAAAAGGAAGTGTTGCTTCAGACTTTTTTTAGGGAAAAATAAACTTAATTGCTGTTAGTCAGCAAACTTACAACAGTTTAAACTTTGTTCCACCATGAAAATGAGCCAAGAAAAGATGCTTCTTGGTAACAACAGCTCTTGCAAGCCCAGTTCTGTGAAAAGTTGTCTTGAAGGATGGCATCTGCATTCAGACAAGTCTGAACTTAATTGCACAAAGGCAAGCAGTACAGGACTGTTAGCAATTTTAATCTTGTTTGTCATTCATTATACAATCAATGGCCAACAAATAAGAAAGCACAGTATTTATCTTTACATTTCTTCCCCTGTATAAGCCTATTCAAATTTTTAAGGTTTTTTATGGAACTTATGGAAGAGTAGGTAGATTTCAAAACTAAGTTAATTTTATCTTAATAGAGGTACATAAACCAAATGTTTTTATTGGTTAAAATACAAATATTTACATTATATTTATAATACATAATTTTGTACTATTTTAAGCAAATATAGCATTTACTATAATATTTTACTTGCTGAACTGTATAAAGAATTTAAAAATTTAAGAATAGAAGCTGTACATTCCTATCCAAAACCTGGAAAACAGAGTAAAATTTCATGTTTTATAGCTTTGTTTTACACCTTTAGCATGTGTTCTAAAATGTCTAATACAGATAATGTCAGTGAGAAATAAATAGGGTTTTTTCCAAATGTAAATCTGATGAAATTAATGTACTTAATTTATTCATGGACTAATCCTAAAGCAGGCTGTGAATCTATTGATTGTATTTATTTTTGTCTGTATTTTCAAACTCCTTTTATAAACTATTTGGTTTTAATTCTATGTTCCTGCTTATGCAAACTGCACAAAATTTATGATCTCTGTAAGGGCTTAGATAATTACTTTAAGCAGGAAATTGGCTTTAACAAATCACTGGGATTGAATTCCTTAGAAAGAAACAGCAGGACTTTGGCTTGGTTTTCTTCGTTTTTTTCTTCTCCTTTTTTTAAGCAACATAGGCAATGCCATAGCTATCATTAGCAGGAACACTGGGCT
Organism: Rhadina sibilatrix; assembly: GCA_013400275.1. Classification (NCBI taxonomy): domain Eukaryota; kingdom Metazoa; phylum Chordata; class Aves; order Passeriformes; family Phylloscopidae; genus Rhadina; species Rhadina sibilatrix. The sequence continues at coordinate 271,988 of VWYO01014962.1, forward strand.
AGTTTTAAGATTTTATAACAAAATGTAGGTTTTCAATTACATTGTCATCATCTGTGTTGTATATACACATGTGTATATATACATATGTATAGTCTTGCAAATCTGGCCTTTGGATATGTCCAAATACCATGCAGATGTGTCTGAACCAGGTTTAAAAGTCATTTCTGCAACACAGAGCTCAGGCTGGGAAATATCTCAAATATTTGCCTTAGTCTAGGTCAGATTTTGCAGCCTGCATGGATCTCTTTACTGCTGCAGCTATTTCCTGCTAAGTCATGGAGACAGTTCTGAACTAGCTCAGATATGTTCTGACAAACTCCTCACAGCTGTGCATTGCACAGCTGTACTTTGTCTAAGCTGGTAGCATGGTTAGATCCCTACATCTCTGTTGTCTCCCTTACAACCTACATTAATTACCTTTGCTGAATACAAGCACAGTTAAAGCAGGACACCACAGAAGTGAAAGAACATCATCTTTTTAAAAGGCTTCAGATAAGTTCAGGGAGCCAATGCTCACATTAACAGCAATACAGCTTCTTCAGTACAGCTCAATGGTTCTGCAAGGGGAGAAAAAAAGAGCATAATGAGCTGCCACTGCAAGATGATTGCTTAGCTAGTTCTGTGCAGTAAGCTATGAGTCTAGAGGAAATGGTACAGAGTCCATAAATAAAGGCTGAGGCAGTGTGGGCTTGTCTCTCAGAGTAGATTCTTCTTAAAAGTCATATTTCCATATAATGTGGCACATTGAGAATGAAGAATGAATGCAAATGCTGCTGGTGTTTCACACAGCTGACAGAGGAGGGTCTAACACTGATTAAAAGGATCTGCCAAGTCTCACCTTTTTGGAAAGGCACATGTACTTGAGAGAAGCCAAATTAAAGCAGAAGAATCACAGGAGTAGACATGTGAGTATGTGCCAGTTTGAAGTTGTTCACTTTAAAACTAGATTCTCTCTTAAAAATCTGTGAGTTTATAACTATTTTTTAAAAAAATCCCTTGTAATAAAATATAATAACTTAAATACTTGTGTGTTATGAACACTGATGGTAGACACTACCTAAACATACCACAAATGTCAAAAACTGAGGAGTAACTAGAATTTTTTTAAAATTTATGTGGCCTAGCTTTTCAGTGTGTTTTCAGCTACAGATCTGATGTTAAAAACCTGATGTTGACAGTTGCCAACATGTGCTGTTATGTAAATACACAGTGTTTAACAAGCAAAAAAAAAAAAAATCCCCCTCTGGCTTTGAAGTTTTCATTTAACAAGTGAGGTTGAATGGAATGTGCAGAAGTCAGTCAGAACTGATAAAACCAATGACAGTAAATTTGAAATACAGAGTAAAGAATGCAAATATACACCAAACTGTAAAGAAATGTGGGAAATATATGAGAAAATACCTCCAGCTGGAAAACAATGAACAACAAAACAATCCCTAAACCCTTGAAATCTGTTGGAGAAAAAATGGAGGAAATGATAGAAAATACAGACATCTGTAGGCTTAGTGCATCAGAAATCAATACAAATGCATGGTACAAGAGGAAATCCAATGCTGTTACGAAGTCTTATTTGGACAAGATATTTCTATTCTGATCTTGGCAATACTAGTCATTTCTGTAATATCAATAAGGCATGATTAAGTAAAAAGCATGTTTTAGCCTGTTTAGCATTCTGTAGGAAAAAGATTATTCAAATATTTATCGATCCATTTATCTGAAAAGTACTTTGATATTAAATTGTCTGTATGCAAAAAATTTAATCAATTAAGGCCTTGATGTTATCTGAAAATCATTTTCTTATAGAACTTGAAGAGAAAAGACCAAGCAATAGATACACAAGTAACTCCATGCTCTTGTATTGCCAATGTTGCTGTAAGTATTAACTGCAACACATAGTCTCTGTCCTAAAGGAACAGAAGGAAGCTGGATATATATTCACAATAATTTACTGCTAGATCAATAAGTCTGAAGTATTGGCATTTCTCCCAATGCTTATAACGCAATATAAAAATCTATTTGAAAAAGCTATAAAATGAAAATGATCTTTTCAGTTATCCAAATGATGCTGATCATTCAAATCAGACATGCTGTGACACTGCCCTGCACAATACTGTTAGTAGTTTTTTATAAATAACTTTCAGTCTGTTCATCTTTGTATATGTTCCCCATACATACAGCTCTTGAGGCTTTATTCCCAAACTGATTTTCTCATACATAAAATAAAGCTCTGCATAAATTATAAAGCTCTTTTATTATGAACCCCCCCTTTTATTCCATGTTTGTAATGCAACTGCATTAAAAACCACACAGTGGTTACAGAGCTGTTGAGCTGTTAAAGTGGCTCCTTGTAATGGCAGCTTAGTCTCCTTTGAATATAAGGCAGAACACAAACAGAAATAGAGCAGAGTATAACAGAAATGTTGTTAACCACCAGATCATCAACCAGACGTAGCCAGCTGCAGTGCTAACTCAGCCTAAATTCTGGCTAAGGCCTCACGCCTTGAGTTTCCTGTTGAGTAAGCATTCTGTTTCTTGGTTCAAATTACTCTTCAAATGACTTTCAGAGGATTTTGCCTATTAGCTAGCACAGAAGCTTAGGTAGCATGTGAATATGACCACTTACCTCAACATGTAATTCCTTAAACATCAAGAAAAATGTTCTTTTTCACTGGTCCAACATGCTAACAGTCAAACAACATTGTGTCCCATTGTCAGAATACACTCTGCTATTTCAGATAGAGGCAGTTGCCTAAATTATATCCAGTCACTGCTCAGGAACTAATAATATGAAAACATATAAAAGTTGTTCAGGTCTTTTGCATATTCTTGTTTTGAAAAGTATATAGCTCTCTGGAAAAAATACCTCCTTCAGTGAATCTTAGTGGAAGTCTCCCTCAACATCTGATCTGACCCAGGGCTGCAGTGGTAGAAAGGAAAAATAAATGTTGAGAAATAATCTTCAGTGGAGATTTCCACTGAAGCTGGCTTTTGTTCCATTGTGTGGTATGTGTAGGCAGCTTCAGGCATGATATTTCAGTATTCCTGTCAGTTTGGAGGCAAAGAAAGCAGCCGTGTGCTTGAAAGTCTTAAATGCTGCTGATAATGTGCAGAAGGGCTCTAAACCAAGCAGTTCAGTAAGGGTTTGGTCCTGCACATGCTTATATGAGTTCAGCTAATTGAAAGGAGGAACACTTACCTTGAAATATTTGCCCCGATTTATTCTACTACAGAGCAGTTAGCTCACCTAAATTTATATGTTTCTGTCACAGATGTCTGCATTGGATCCAGATATCTGGGTATTTTTTATATCGAGTGGAGAAAAAATGGCACTTTCATGATGCAATTCATCTCATTCTAAGGTACATGTCCTGGTCTTGTCACTGGGCACCACTGAAAAATGTGTGGCCACCTTTTTTCTTCATTCCCTCCCTGCAGGTATTTATACACGTGGACGGGATTCCCCTCAGCCTCTCTTCTCCGTGCCCAATTCTCTCAGCCTCCTCAAGGAGCCAGAAATGAAGGGTGCTTTCCTGGACTTGGTAGTTAAAAACAAGGAATAATTGGTTAGGGATATGAAAGTTGGAGCAGCCTTGGCTGCAGTGGCCATTTTACCAGTGGAGTAACAGGATCCAGAAGGATACAAGGGGAAGAATATTCAGAGAGGAGAAAGCAGGGAAAAAGTCTGGACCACAAGCTTGCATTTTGAGAGCTCAGAACTCCAACTTCTTCAGGGAATAATTTTGGAATAATCCCATAGGATATGACCCTTGACCCTAGATAGAGTAAGGTTGCAGGAAAGCTCTTCAGTGAGATCTTCCAGAAGTGCTGGGTCATGTGCTGACAGTACTGCTGTTAAGATGGTGAGAACTGAAAATCGAAGCCTCTGCAAAATATCTGGAGGAAATTTTGAGTCTCAGAAAGAAGAGTAGGCACCAGAGAAGGAGAAAAAATAATTTGCAAAAACTTTTGGAAACTTGGAAACCAAAAAATGGGAGAAACCATATTGCCTAAGATACTGACTGATACTTTGAGATAGTTTGACTAAAACTAAGAAATAGACCTCTACTCCCAATGTTTAGAGATCTAAGGCTGCCTTCCTAGGTCCAGTTTCCGTTGACCATATTCCAACTCCATTTGAGGAGCATACTCAGGCATGCACTATACCAACTTCCCTAGCCTTTGATATGTAACATACCACGTTTCAACAGAAACAAAGTCAGGACTCGTGAGCTGAATGGAACCCATAGTGTTTTACAGCATCTTTTTCTGGTATTTCCAACTGGAATTGTGCCAGAATTCAAGTAAAAGTGAATCTGCATGTAGCAACTGTAGTTAGAACTCAGGAAGTGCTACAGGAACAGGGCTTTGACTCAGGTTTTAACAAGTAACACAGAATGTTGTTCAACTCAGCACACAAATGTCCATTTGGCAGGTTGTGCTGGTCTCACCTACTTTCACTCTGACACACGTTCCAGTCATGAAGGAAGTGTGGCATTTGTTTGGCTCATTAGGACATCAGAATTATGAGTGATAGAAAACTTGGTTCCAAATGTGGAATATACCAGTTGTTCTGATGTATGAGCTCTTGCTGAGGTAAAGCATCTGAGGTAAGAACCATGGTATTTTCTTATCAAAATAGTTTTGCCAAGTATGTGCCTTTCAGGATGACTTTTGGAAACATTATTTTATCTTAGCACTATCAGAACTAGGTAGAGTAAATGTTAATAATTCACTCTCCTTGAAGATCAAGGAATGCATTGCCAGAATTCAAAACTTTTTCAGGATGTTGTAGGCAGGACTAGGTGCCTCAAATGGAGGCATCTGCCACAGCATGAGCTATCTGTCCAGATCCTTCAGCCTTAGCGCCCAGCACATACAGTACCAATATGAGTAGCAGGCTGCAGGCTCTGTGTGTTTTGACAACACAATCATTAAGACGTATCATGATTCACCTGGACTTGCCTTGACCTGCCTGAAGGTTGAGGTTAGTTTGTTTAGCTGTAACAGCTGCTGTCTGATAACCAGCTGACAGTTACCTGATTTGTTCCAGCCTTTGCTTAGCATTGCACAGCTGAATGGTACAAGGCTTATTGCAATATGTGGGGAGACAAAAGGAGGTGCTGCTGAAGGCAGTCTCCCCTCTGATATCTTACACCTGTGTTGATCATCCTAAAGTAGAAACAGCCTTGCCCTCACAGCCATGGGCTTGTTAAAGAGTGAGTGAGCTGGGAAGAGTCAGTTGGAGTCTGCTGGCTGTGCTGTGAAGACCCAGGGACAGGAGGTCGTGCAAGGGCCAGAAAAGGTGAGCTGCTGTTCGTAGGATAGACAGGGTTAGGCAGCCGTGTTAGGGACAGGAAGGAGCATGCCAGAACAGAAGGAGAGCCAGAGCTGTGTGGAGCTACTCTTAGAAGTACAGAGAGAAGGTATGGGTGACTTTTTGAATGTCAAGGTCCTGCTGCTTAAAGCCTTCTGATGAAATTAATGAAGCACCTTGAGTGCAGTGTCCATGTTGACTGTGACAGCAATATGTATTTTTAGAAGTAGTAAATACAACATGTAATTTTTCTTTCTCTAGTGATCTGTGATGACGCTACAATAAAAATACAGGGTAGAGATATACAGGCATTGGAGGATAACTGGAGCCTTAGCAGTGGAGACACAGGTTGATAACAGTGGCCTCCGGTTGTAAACAACTTGGGAGCAGGCAGTTATTGGCTGCCAAAGGAATACTACCTTGGCAGATAGGTAAAACAATTTAGGGGTGACAAAAAGAGGAAAAAACAGGTATCTGATATGTGTTAAAACATGCTGTACACAGAAGATTTTGCTGTAATATGGAATTGTGAACCAATGAGTAAGGAGCAAATAAATTGTGTTAGGAAGTACATAATAATGACACTAAGAAGACCCAAGAGTGAGGAGGAGGAAACTATCAATACCAGAATCATATTTTCAGTAAAGAGAAGAGACCCTCCACATCACACCTCTTCCAGGAATGTCTTGCCATGACACACTCAGACCCCCAGACAGAAGCTATCAACTTTAGGACAGGATCTCTGTGTCACCAGAGTAACAGTGAGCATAATATCAGAGAAAGGGACAATTATTATAAAGTTTGGGTATTTTGATTTTCACCCTGTGATTATAGGGAGGAGCCATAATGTTTGGATAATTGGAATTAAAATTGATGTATCATTATGTTCAGACTAAAAAAAAAATTCTTTGATTAGACTATCGAGACATGAATTAGACTAGTAGTAAATTCCAGTTCTGCTTAAAATGTAAGTGACCCACATAAACTTCATAAGTTGTATTGCACAAAATTGACAGGAGTGACCTAAGCTGTGATTTAAATGCAACATATCAGTATTAAGTACTGTGTGCCTTCAAAAAGATACTGAATGTGTGTTTTGACATTCTCATTGTACAACTGAAGAGGTGCCAGGTGCTAGCAGTCAATTCATGGAGGCTAAATACAGAATCACGTAGCTTATATGGGACATGCAGAAGGCCAATTCTGCACAAAGTAGGCCTAGTGAGGTCAGGTTGCTCAGGCCTTGCCCAGTCAGATTTTGGATATCTCTCAGGATGAAAAATCTGCTTCAGCTGTGAAATATTAATTATGCTCTCTAGGTTGGCTATAAGAAGGGATTCTCTGCTAACTTTAGACAAGGATTAATGAAACACTGAGGAACTTGATGTAAAATCACAGTTGAATGTGTAATTGTGGATTGGTGTCATCAAGAGGATGCTGGTCTAAATGTTTGTGGGGGCTTTTTCTGTCTGACTGACTAACAGTCTAGTTACAATGCTTTTATACGACCTCAATTCTCTTCCTTCTTCAGCAGTTTTTGGAGATACAGTCATAATTCTGAGCAAGCACTCAGAGGAAAGTTCCTCTCATATAAATTCATCATGTATTTTTAGCAAAAGAAGCCAATGGACACAAAAAAAGTTGGAATTGTATCAAGGCATGAATATTTTTAGCACCAGATGTCTGAATGATCTAGAAGACCCTTAATTCTATCTGAACCAGGTGTCCATAAGACCAGAGCTAAGAAGGGAAAAAATACAGCTTTTCAGACTTTTTTTTTCCTTTTTTTTTTTTTTTTTTTTTAATTCCCCCAGAAAGAAAGATATTGCTTAAATAGGATTTTTTTTTTTTAATGGGAGTTTAGGGATCTGTCACGTAATTAACCTTTACTAGTTCTGAGAAGGCAGCTTATCACCAGAGTACAAAGTTCAGATATAACAACAGACAAAGCACTATGGATCTTTGCTTTTTATTCTGCTGTTTCTAAACATTATAGCTGACATATGTTGCTGAAAAGTACAGTGATTCATATGTCAGAGAGAATAATAGTGAAGCAATTCAGGAAATCAGTGCCAGTATCCTCTCTTTTCCAAGATAAAGAGGCTATTTTGTCCAAATCTGGCTGGCAAATTATTATATAATTATTAGATCAAGTTGCTAATTCATTTCACTAGTAGTACTGTTGCCACTAAAAGTGCATAATTATATTTAGTGCCTCTTAACTCCATTAGAATTTTTTTATGTGATCATCATCTCACAGCCTGGCTATAAGAGCTCATTAATCTGAAAAACTTAGATCAAATACCTCTATCAGGAAAAAAAAATACTGTCTGTACAGAAACAAATGACTAAGGTAAAAATGGCAATGAGTCAGTCCACGGGTGGCCCCAGCAGTTAGTGACTGGCTTACTTCCCAACAGCATGAGTAGGGAGAAAACCAAACCACTGTGTGGTGATTAGGCTTATTTCATTCTTTGTACTTTCAGTACAGAAGTCTGTCAATACTTAGGACACCAACACAGTCCTCATGGACATTGCTAACTAGAATATGTCTTAAATATGTGCACTATGCACACACAGCTGGAATATTCATAGACAAGTGCTCCAACTTGGTTCTTCAGAAAAATAAATAATGCTATGTTGACTTTGTATTGAATGTCATGCAGAGTTCAAGATTTGGAGTACCTACCTCCAAACTGTGACGTATTTATGTCCACGATAACCAGGAAAAGCTGCAGATCTTAAACAACTCTGCTGTTTTCACAAAATGAAGAATGAGTGTAATGATTGCTTCTGACTTCTGAATAGTTTCTTTATGATTCAATAGCTGTTGTAGACGCTAAAATCTGCCGCAATTTCCTCTTCTTTTTACTTCAAGGTGAAATCTAATTTTCTTTAATAGTAACACATAGTCAATGATGCAAACTAACTGATTTCCCATTATGAGAGCAAAACAGAAGCAGCATGTAATGTGCAGCCCCTCAGCACCGGTTATCTCCTCAAGAGGGTGGCAATGGATTCAAAAAGACACAAACTTAAGTTGTTTGGTGTTTGATGAAAACACATAGAGTTAGCTTACTAAGGCCACAGTAGGATCTTAAATGTCTATCATGATTTAAAGACAAATAAACGCATGTAATTGACAGCAATGAGAGTTTAAGGTTATTTCTGAATTGCAGGTAAATGTAGTGAAATTGCTGTTGCTGTAAACCTTGCTATAGAAAATTCATAAATGCACAAGAATGGACTGTTCCTTAAGGGCCACTTCCTTCCTGTAAATTTCTATAGAACAAAAGCAGATTTCCTGCTAAAACACTCATTCACCTGAATGAGAGCAAAGCTGGTTACTTATAAAGGAAAAATGATAAAAACAAGGTTACTCTAGCAGCTAACTGTAAGGGAAACTGTTCTCCCTGGCTACCTCAGAGAGCTACTACACTGTCTGGCATTGTCCTATAGCAGTGTCCTTGTCTCTACAGAGGCTGCATGAAAGGTCTTGCACTGCAGTTTATCAGAGGGAGGCCCAAATGCTGAAGATGTTGTGCCAAAGTACGCATTAGTATTTGATTTTTTAAAAATGCCATTGTGTCCAAACCTAAGGAACAAATACAATTTTATATTTTCCTGTATATTAGTACAATAACATGTTGTCACTTCAGCGAAGTATAAATAATTGATTCAGTGAGTCATTGTAATTTATTTTAAAGTAAGTCTAGAATAAAATAATACTGCCTTTTGCACTAACAATACCACAATAGTAGAACTACCTATGTTTAAAATAAGTAAGGCTAAACTAAACATATTTGAACTTTGAGGGCCAGATACTTTGCATGTCCTTAACTGCTTTCATATGCTCAAAGTAAGGAAGTAGCTTTAAAAACAGAATTCATAAATCTCAATGAAATAAACACAGGTGTCATCCAACTGCTATATTGCTCCAAAACTTTTTTTTTTTTTTTTAAATAATATTTTCTGGAATAGAGTTACTTTCCCATGGAACAGAACACAGACCACTGGATTTTAAAAAAGCATAGCCGTGAAATAACTTGTGGCAGTGATTAGATTTGCCCCAGTTCCTGGGAAAGTAAGGCTGGATGACTGCAATTATTTCCTTTCATTGTCTCCCTCTGCTTAGTTGTGCTACACAAGCTAGCAAATCAACTGGAAATGCTAGATTAAAAACAGACAAACAAACAAGCAAACAAGCACTCCCACCCTTTTCCCATAGTTTGAGGCTCTAGGTGAGGCTCATCTGAAATCCCCTGGCATAATCAAGACATCCTTATAGGGCTGGCCGAAACTAGGAGGTACCTCAGCTTTTTGAGGTGTCTGAAAGTATCTACCTCAGAAACCAGATGGCCTCTGAAATAGCATTTGAAAGTTAAAGCAACTGAGCCAACCTTTTGTACTTTTTCTGTCTGATTATTTTCTTTCTCCCCACTCTGCTCAGTAAACCTACACTGCAGCCTCATAACAAATGAAGATATTCACAGTTGCAATTAATTTTTTAATTGATAACCTTATCTTTCTGAAATTTTTTTTGAAGTCCTCAAAGTTTAAAAACAGAAAGACTGGTTAAAATTTTCACAGAAACAAATCATTAGTAAGTGAAACAAAAACATGCTGACAACAAAGGCACAGCAGATGAGTAAAATACTGTATAGATCCACAACTGTACCCTTTAACAATATACTATTACTATAAGAAAAATGCCAAGAAAAATAATGGGGATTTTACATTATGCAGCTATTGGATACAGGAGGAAAAGTGTGTAGAGAGAAAGAATATCCTGAAAAAAAGAAAGTTATGCCTGCCTTTTTCCCAGATCTAGCAGTTATCTATTAAATAAAGTCTTTCTCCCACAAGTCTTGCCTCATTTCTATTCTTGGATGGACTGTCATGAAAATCTTACCACTATTTCCACACATATTTTATAAATTATACAAACAGTAAAATCTAGCGAAGGCAGAGCAAGAGATCAAGAATACTGGTAACAGCCAGGACTTGAGCTGTCAGTGTCTGTTTTCTAGCCATTATCTCACTCTGTTGGAAAAGAGGGGTTTTGCTGGATTTTGTTGTTTTTATTGTTGATAACAAATATCATAGAAACATAGAATGGTTTTGGTTGAAGAGACATTAAAAATAACATAGTTCCAGCTCACTTGCCCTAGGGATGAACACCTTCCACTAGACCAGTCTGCTCAAAGCCCACTCCAGCCTGGCCTTGAACACTTCAACAGATAGGCTGTCCACAGCTTCTCTGCACATGTTCCACCCTCATAGTAAACCATCTCTTCCAAATACCTAATGTAAACCTTCCTTCTTTCATTTTGAACCCATTCTCCCTTGTCCTATCACTGCATGTCCTTGTAAGAAGACCTTCTCCAGCCTTCTTTTAGGCCCCCTTTTGGCACTGGAAGGCTGCCATTAGGTACCTGCAGAGCCTTCTTCAGGCTGAAGAATCCCAATTCTCTCAGCCTTTCCTCATAGGAGAAATGCTCCATCCCTGTGATCATTTTGATGTCCCACCTCTGCACTCACTACAACAGGTCCATGTCCCTCCTGTGCTGGGACCCCAGAGCTGGATGCAGCCCTGCAGGGGGGGTCTCACCAGGGCAGAGCAGAGGGGCAGAATCCCCTCCCTGGCCCTGCTGCCCACGCTGCTCTGGATGCAGCCCAGGACACGTTTGGCTCTCTGGGCTGGGAGTGCCCATGGCTGGGTCATGTCCAGCCTTGCACCCACCAGCAACCCCAAGTCTTTCTGGGCAGGGCTGCTCTCCATCTGGTCATCCCAGCCGGTGCTGACACCAGAGGTAGCCCGATCCAGGTGCAACACCTTACACTTTGTATATAAAAGTCTTGCATTTGGTTCTATAATATTCCTTCCTGGAATCTGGCTGGGTTGCAATTAAGTATTTATGAAAAGTAAAAACTATGGATAGTAATTACACTAGCCTAATAGCCTCTACCTCTCAAGCATTTAATATTTGAGGGATATCTGTAGCTTGCAAATACTCATACTGTCTTTTCTTTTATATGAGATATATAGAATTCATAGATAAGTTTTACATATTCAAAATGATGACATCATAAGAGACTTTGAACAATTATGATGTCAGCTAGTGGCCACTTAGTTTTTGTCTCTCAGAATACTAATAAGGGAAGTTGACTACCTTGATCTGGCTCCCAAAATCTGCCAGATGCTCAAAGAGGGGAGTAAGAACAAGACAAGAACATAGTGACACATCACAGAATAATTGCCCAATCTATAGCTTGCAAAGTGGATGCACTGTCTTTGTATCTAACAGTACCCACAGAATTTCCTTCAATATATTTTTTCATTGCTTTTTGAACTCTCGTGGCATTTTAATATCCCAGTGCCACTTGGCCAAAACTTCTACATTGTGTGAAGAATTGTGTGAAGAACTGTTTCCTTTTCCGTTTGTTTGGGTTTATTCATTTGTTTTTTTTAATCTAACCCTCACCACCTTTATTTGATACACCTATTTTTTTATTTTTTTTTTCAAAAAGATAATCGGCAGTTGATTTCTGTCCATAAAATTCACCTTACTTATGTAGACTGCCTCCTTCTCTTTTTCAGACCTCCAAACTAGCAAAGAGCAGCTGGTGGTAGAAGCACTAGCTATATAGCTCTGGAGGAGATGGAATGGGGCAGAGGGAAATATGGAAGATGCTATCACTGAAGTGGAGAAGATCTGATGGAGAATGAAACTGGACATCTTTTTATTTTGAAGAATACAGTTACAGAAAAAATGAGAGAATGTTTGAGTAAGCTTCTTAACTATCTTATAAAGCAAACAGCTTTTTCTGGAAAGTAATATGGCAGAATTTTTTTTTTTTTAAATTAACAACATGAAATCAGACTGCTTGGGAAGAGCAAAATAACATTATGTTAAATCTCTTGATTAATTGTAAAATGCAAAAGATAACAAAAAAACTTAACAAGCTAGGTTTTTTAGTTGGAAGATATCTCGGTGGAACAGATGAACAGTTAGATGTAACAACTTTGGAGAAAGTATGCTTAGATTAATTTGAAAGACTATCTTGGCTTCTCTATCATTAATGCCATCTTTGTTACACAGTCCCAAAATCAAAAGAAATAAGAAGCAACATCAATAGGAGATTTAAAATAAAGCTACTCCTAGAGGATCAAATGTTTTATATTTGTCAGCTCCTCAAGAAAAACATGAAAAATACTCTTAAATACATTGATTTTATAAAATTGGTGGCAGGCAGGGCATATTGTGACATTCTGTAAAATAGCCTTGAGTTTTGATGAAAAATTAGGAATCTCAAAATATTTGAATGATAAAATTAGGTGCTGGAAGCTGAAAAATGTACTATATAGATAAAGAAGGAAATCTCTTCAGTATATCTGTTAAGGAGTACTCTGGGATATATGGTAGCTTCTTTAAAATGACTACTAAAAATATTTAATAAGAAGATAAAATTTTCAGAATATCACAACTACAGAAGAGTTCTACCATCTTTTTAGATATGCTAATTATTTGATTATGAAATTAGATGCATAGGTTGTGGGGAAAAAAAGTGTTATTGGATTTGTACAAAAGAATTTGAGATCAACAACAGCAACTAGAAGAAACTTACTATTGTAAGGTGACAAATTATATTAGCCACCAGCCTGTAAACATAAATATTAGTAAGTTAAAGCAATTGAAATTACTACAAGCATTAACTGAGAATTATTTGGGATCAGAGTAAATTAAGGCCTGGGGGCAAAGATGGAATGCTTATAATTATTCTTCAGATAATTTCAGTACCAAAAATTAATTATAAAATCCTTTCTCATATAGAAGATTCTTAACAGGTTTTATTTTTTTTTTTTTTACAGATAGAACATTTGAGTAAGACAAACAATATATTACAAAATTAAGTACCAATTTATGTTTTAGTCAATTTATATTTGAGTGAATTTTTTGTAGATTTATAGAACATAATTTTCCTTTACATTTTCCATCCCTTCTTCGAGAATACCTTGAAAGAATAAATAGGATCAAAAGGAAGGATACAGTCAAGTGTCATTTTTGTATCAAATAGGCTGATTTTTTTACTTTCCCTGAAAATTTTTCCACTTTGGGTTTTTAAAGGATCATCACCTCACAGGGACCACTGAATATTCTGCCTTCTTTAAGAGAACTAATTATTTGAGACAGTCATACCAACAGAAAAAAGAAAGTTGAAGCATGTAATGCCTTGCTGTACAATAATGATGCCACTGTTTTTCTTAGTAAAGCAATCTGAGGACTGATGAACATTAAAATATTGAGTTGTAAGCTATCCCTTTGATATTTTCATGGTTCATTGAAGCCAAAAGAAGCTGTGCACTTCAAAGAGTGAAGTGTCTGTGCAGTGTCTTTTTTTTCCAACCTTGAGCATTTAACATGAGGATATATTTTACATATTTGCAGCCTGAAAGATGTTAGTTTATCAATTAGTTTTTAGACATGACTTGTTGGAAGATGCATTGCTGTAGCAAAGAAGGTAAAGGAATACAAGCAAACCAAGTCAAGTCATTAGTATTGCTGTTTTGTTCACAACTATTTGTTGACAATAACCTAAGTCTTTTTGTATGCCTAAATGATAACAAATGGGTAATGGAAGGAGCATTTCTGGGCATTTACTGAGCAGCCAGAGGAGGGGAAAGCCAATACAGTGCTCAGAAGGAGTGATCCAGCTGGCAAGTGGCATCTGGCATGTCTCCTAGCCATCAAGTTTCCTCCCACATTAAGGAGGAACTCTTGGCCCTATACTGATTCAGTTATTCAGGCCGATGTATTTTTTAAAATAGGTCTATAATTAGGCCCTAAATCCATACATTCAACTTAAGCAATCGAACTTTCTAAATTATCAGGCACCTGGAAATTTCCACATCAGCTAGCTGGGCTATATTAAGAAATCAAATGTACCAAGGACTGTTCGCTGGCACTAAAGGCCATGCAGCTGCCCTCACCCCCATAGCTAGGTGACTAGGCTGTCCTGAACAGGGTGGCCTGACCTAAACTGCCTGTTGTGAAAAGTTCCTTACCCATGCTGTTACCCAAACCATGCCTAGGAACTGTTAGAAAGCTGGGCAAAGCCCAGATTTCTCCTAGGGATCAATCTTGCAGTTTAATGATACAAAGCATTAAATTAAAGTGCCTGAGGATTCTCTACAGTATTTTGAAATTGCTAGCACAGTAATGGCTAGTAAGCACTCCTAGGTGCTCAGGATTTCTAAAAAAAGAGCCTCTCATTTGGTTGGGGTTTTTACTGTTTCACTGTTCCTGTTTGCTAAAGATTAGCCTAATCCACTTTGTTCATTTATAGTAATATCAGCGAGAAAAGACCTTCCCACTGTATCCTTCCCACAATGTCTTTCCCACTAGACCAGGATGTTCTTTCCAGCTTTTCAGCACCTCACTTCCTCAGATGTGGTGTTAACTCATTAACCTGTGAAAGTTAGACTTTGATTGTTCAGTCCTTTGTGGTTTCAGTTTGTTCCTTGCACTGTATTTTTAGGCATGCAGACTATGATCCTCTTGTTTGTATCAAAAAGTATCTTACTCTGAGTAGTCCACTGGCATCAGTGATTACCTCTGCTGGATATAAATAACAATGGTAAAAAATACTGGTATATGTAGTTCTTGGGAGTCAGTCCCCACATTGTTTTCCATGGATTTGTGATTTTTTTCTGATCTCGTCACACACTAGTTGATACTTGAAGCTTTCACAAGATGGTAAATCAATAAAGAAAAGGTAAAACAGATTGCAATGCTGCTTTAAAAGTAAAAAATTCATGGTAAGACCAAAGCTATTTAAAAAAGGAAGAAAGATTAGACAAAGATCTGCATCTTTTCATGCTTGTCTAAGCTTTCTAGCAAAACAAAACAAAACAAAACATTAAGTTACCTTGCCTTTTTAAAGTTTGTTTGAAAGGCAAAACATCATGAACTTTTCAAAGACAACTTTTACAAAGTTACCTTAGTGAATTGGTCTGTTTCACTGTTAAGCAGAAATATGTCCTTAGTTCCTCAAATATCTCCAGGCACTTCCCAGCAGGAGTGGGTGGCATGACATGTACTGATGGGGGATGTGTCAAGGAAGGACAGAAAGACTAATCAGAAGGGAACTGCCATCAGGATTATATGAAAGGAAACATTACCTTTTATATTAAAGACAGGAAAATTCCATTATCCAGTGGGCATTAAAGAGTTGTATCAGAGTCTAAACACATGTTTTAAGAAAACAGTATTCTTTCAGACCTCAGATTGCTTTAAGATTCTGTCTGTTTAATATTTAGAAAGCCTGAGAAAGAGAACAGTGGTCTACCTTAGTAAGTCTACCATGGCCGTAAAGTGGCAATGAAGACATGACCAATTATGTGATAACTGACAACTACAATCTTAAAGTTGATTCAAACTGAATTCAATAATTTTAAATCAAAATTTAATTAAGGAGATCTTTTCTATTTGAATGAAAGGATTTATAAAAAAGTTGCTATTCTTCCTGGTTTGCTATTAAAAAAAAAAAAAAAAGTATTTGGTCTAAAATATCTAGTTTTGGTATGATTTAAGGAGAGAAACATCTACACGTGTGATGTTGAAACTATGTTTTTGGATTCTACTGTAAAAGAGAGCAGCTAAATTGTAACAAAAGCTAAGATTAAGGCATCCATTCCTCTATAAGTAAGAAAAAGGCACTGCTTCCTACTGAGAAAGCCCATAGATCTGTCAGAGAAAAGAAAAAAAAATTCTTAACAAAACTCTGAGAAAAAGCTTTTAAGCATATGGTACAATTATTAGAGTGGCTGCCTATTGTGCTTTCATCTCCAGTTGAGTTGCCTCAATACATCAGCTGCACAAACACAGATGGAAAAGGCGCTGAAAATATTCACTATATTTCCTCAGTCCTCCTTTCCTTTCCTTTTCCTTTTCCTTTTCCTTTTCCTTTTCCTTTTCCTTTTCCTTTTCCTTTTCCTTTTCCTTTTCCTTTTCCTTTTCCTTTTCCTTTTCCTTTTCCTTTTCCTTTTCTTTTCTCCCTTCCCCTTCCCACCTTTACTTTTTTTTTATCTTTCCATTTTTATTCTTCACGAACACACACACAAAAAAATCTAGCTAATTACTCCAGCTTACTCTTTAGCAAGTCTTTAGCAAGTCTGAAATCTGTGCTTCTAAGCATCTTTTCTCTCTGAAATAGTCACAGGCATTCAAGTGACAGTGTCTTAATCAAGGGTCACTTTCTATTTTATCGTGGCATATTTTTTACATGTGAGCATAGATGTAGTTGCTTGCATATTTGAACAATACCTTCTTTAATAAATAGACATGAATATCAGTTTTAACAATCAGGCCTTTAATAAAAAGCATAGAAGGCTGGTATGAAAACAAAATTTCATGGCATTTATTTTAATTTCTGCCATTCAATTAGGTTCAGCATATAGTTACAAAAAAAGTACTGACTGGTTCAATTTAATGGAAAGAGAAACTGCAGAGTTCCATATCGAGAGACTGCTCATAATAAATAATTGGACTGAGTTCAGTAAAAATCATGAAGAAAGACAACAGAAGGCTGACCTGTAAGTCTTGACTTTTTTTTTTCTGCAATGTCTACAGGAAATACCTTCAGTTATTTAACCTACCATCATTGTAAGAAAAATACAAAGGAGGAAGAGGAGTCTTTTAATCCTAAATGGATAATCATAACAGCACCAGCATGAAAAAAAGTAACCCTAGGCTAGCAAGATCTGTCCTAGGTCACTCATGGTCAAAAGCCAATATTTGAAAGAAAAATTCTGGTGACATAATAGTGATTCATTTTACTGAGGGATAACTACAGTTTGTAAAGAGAAAATGTGACTCTTCTGCAGTGGCCTTCAGGCAAATAACTGAAGAATGTTAGCAAAGAAAGATTCCTGTGTACAGCAGTAGTTCCAATGAAGACCTTGCAACAACATTAATGTTGTCAAGTAACAATAATAAAAAAGATTAGGTTAAGTTAGAGTTTTCTATAATAGACTAGTACCAAATAAATATGTGTGAAGTTTACAGTTTGCAATAATTATGGAAACAAAATGTATATGTCTGTGAGTGAGAGGCCAAAATAAAAGAATGGTAGCTAGTCCTTATTTCTGTGCTCAGGAATCCTGACTTTCACTCTGTTGTGAATTAGCAATGCAAACAAACTTCAAAAGGAAGCACATATTCCCAAGGTTCAGTCACACATGTGCCTCAGTGTGCTAATGTTTGAAGACAAAATATACCACCTAGAAGGAGGACTTGTGTCAGGAAGATGTACATTTTCAAATGCAGTATCACATTCTTGCTTTGAATTATTACAAGCAAAGATGATGTTGCTTGGATCACAAAGGAAAACAGTAATAACACGCAAAGTGATAGAAGAAAAGCAACAAAAAGTGCCTTGGAATAATGAATATACATGAAAAATCAAAGGCCATAAAACACAGAGCACTAAGAAGGCATGAAAAACCATGGTTATTATTAAGCTAAAGGCATGGTTTTGAGAAGCCTAGAAATCAGAGTGGTATTGACACTTCATAGAATTACGGACTCTGCAATAAAAACAGGCAAGAATTCCAAAGCTTAACTTTGGGATATTTTTCTCCTGTATAGTAGATCCATACATTGAAATGGATGGAAAACTACTGACGTTTTTCATACAAAAAACCTGACTAGAGTTTTCAAGGGAAAAATCAACAGTATTATCCCTCTGATAATTTATTGATGTACTTAATTGTATTGCTTGTTGCCAACACATTATTAGTAACATAAATAAACATGCCACTGTTTTTTATGTCTATATATAAAGCTACAAAATGTATTAAAGAGTGCATGCTGAGTTACTATTACACTGGTAAAAAGGACAAGACGCTGTGGTATCATGAATGTTATTTTTTTAGCTCATTGACAGAGTACATGAAGAAAGATATTTTTAAATCATTCAGTTTAAAAATCAGACTGTGTCTCTTTGCCATAAATCAAAGTCCCAGTCGAAGTACCTAAATCAGCTATCTATAATTTCTCTGCTGCCAACAGAAGCTAGGTTTAGCAGCAGCAATACCATTCTCTGAGGAGCAGAGCTGGCCCTGTGGTTGGTTCAGGAAGAAGTCAGGTATCCAGGGAAGAGAGAAGAAGAGAGCACAGCCTTGTGCAAGGTGTAAGGGGCCAGAGATGGGAAAGGAAAAAAAATCAGACAGAATTAACAGAGAAATAGAAAATTTCATGCTCTACACTTTTATTAATTTGGTATCAAAAAGGTCTTAGACCATAATATAAGGATTAGAAGAATGCAGTCCAGATTTCAGATAACTTGCTTTTGGAGCAAGAGTTTTAACTGCTTTAATGCTGTACAGAAATAACCTCTTTCTTTCTGTCCCTGGAAAGCAACTCCTTCTGGGAGCACATACACCCAGATAGGATCCACCTGACCTAGTTTTGGACACTTAACATCTTGATAATTAGATCTGAGTTAGCTGTCTGAACTGTCTTCATAGTGAAAACAATTACTCTCAGTTAAAATAAATACTCATAATAAATAGATCTAAGTAATCATTTCCTGCAAATGTTAATTATAAAGGGGGACCAAAGTGACTAACAGAGACACAAATCATAAACACAAAGCATAATTCAGGCTGCAAAGGACCTCAGTAAGTCTCCAGTCCAACCTCCTGCTCACTGAAGTCAGACAGTTTGCTCAGTGTTGTTCCAGTCAAGTCATGACCACCTTCAAGGCTAGAGATGGCAAAACCTCCCTGAACAGCCTGCTTCCCTGCCTGCCTGTCCTTGTGTGGAAAAAATTATTCCTTATGCCCATTCTGTCTCACTTTGTGCTTGTCTTCTCATCTCGCCACGCACCACTGGGAAGAGCAAGGCTTCATTGCCTTGCTGACCTCCCCACAGGAACTGTTAGGTGAGGGCTACTATTAGGTGTCCCCAAACCCATGCATGACTTCTTCAGGCTGAAAAAGCTCTTGTGCACAGCATCTTCTCACAGGCCCCAACCACTCTGATGGTTTTCCACTGAACTCACCTCAATTTCCTGTACCAGGGAGTTCACAACTGATGCAGTATTTTCACAACCCTAGAATGTTTTGAATTGGAAAGGATGTTTGAAGACCATCTGGATCAACTCCCCCTGCAGTGGGCAGGGACACCTTTCACTGATCATGTTGCTCAAAGCCTCATCAAGCCTGGCTTTGAACTCTCTGGGAATAGGGCATCATAAATTCTCTGTGTAACCCACCTATCAGTGTGTGCAGCAGGAAGGGGCTAAACATAGGGAAAAACAAGGGACTTGAGGATTAAGTGGTGGCAGAAAAAGCCTCAAATCAAAAGTTGTTTCTGCTTAGGATAAGATCTAATTAGCCATGTAAATCTCTGTGTCTATGACTAGACTGACTTGCTGGGGTCACACTGTGCAGTCTTGAACCCCAGACCAAATGGACATGGAGGCACTGTGGGTCTCTGGTTTTTGTCTAGTCTCAGTACCTTTCTTTCCCTCACAAATGAATAATAAATTTATGCCACAATCTGCTGTTCCTTGTAGCTCACTGTGCATCTTCCCTGAGAAATATGAAAACATTCCTGGGTTTGATAATGCAAACATTATCGTTGTGGTCACACACCTCTCAAACAGTGAAAATGGGTCATCCAGTTTGGTCAGAGAAGAGAAATCTCCTAGAACTGACTTCAGTTCTGTGTCATGGCAACTTCCAGCTAGGAATACACAACTGCTAGTCATAACTAGGGAACCTGGACCAGTCATCAGCCAAATGATGGACAGAAGACTTGTCTTGCACAGAAATTGTGAAACAGAGTTTAGGTCTTCTTGTATAACTTTGGCCAAGTGCTCCTTCTCACTTGGAAAATGGGGCTAATATTGCTATTTTCTGTTTAGCTTTTAAACTTTTCTACTACAATGTTTTGGTAAACATTGACATTCTGACTTCTCAGCATCAGCAGTAATTTGTAGATATTTCAAAAAAATAGGAACAGTCAAGTAGAAAAACAGCAACGTAGCATTTGGCCATGTTGCTGGTAACAACAGTGTTTCAATAATCAAGACGAAATGCTCACTAAAGCAAAAAAACCAAGAATCCTTTTCTGATCTACTTGTCCATTATACCAGAACCATGACCTTGGATTTGCCTCACTACTACAGGCTTGCCTGGATCACTGGATGGTGGCTGACCTTGATAGCTTGTCACAGACATAATCCCCACACACTGATCTGACTTCCCTTGACCCCAGACCTGCCTCAGCCCCATGAACATGTCTAGTTGCCCGGATTGCTGGCTGACCTGGTTGCCATTACCACCTCTCCTCTTTTCCCCTTGTTTGGATGGTGGGAATTGCTGTCCTGCCAGCCCCTCCATCCCTCCCAGCTGTCAGCCCCACTGGCCTTGTAAAGTATGCCAGGGTTGCTGCTTCCTGACAGAGCCAAGCTGTAAAGCAGGCAGCAGACACAGCTGAATATTGAGCACCAGGAGATGGATAATTTTATTATAGGTTGTACTACTGATACTCATGGAAGTGCTTCTGATGTTATGAACCAAAAAACCCTTCTTCCTCATCCAACTCTCTCCTTATAACACTCTCTCTTCTCCCATGATGACCTTGTACTTTACTGCTTTGTGTATGCCCCAAGTAACTAATGTTTTGGGTAATGTTTAGGCATGAACACAGCTATTTTCTATGTATTTGCACAAACACAAACTTGCATTTGAGGATCAATAAATAACAGAGAAATATGACCTTTACCAACTAGAATATGCCAGAATTATAATGTGAAAAGGCCAGGTGTAGCCAGTATATCTGGCCAACAATTTTTATTGTCTAACTATATGAAAATCCTTTGTCTCTTCTTCCTGTTCATTATCTTGTAGTAGAACAATTATCCAATATATACTGGATTATTTTTGCTACATAGATATTGGGCTATATCTAGCTCAAATAATCTTGGGCTATAACCTTGAGAAAATCAATAGAAAATGTCTGCAGGGTTTTTTTTTAATGCTAAAATGTTACTTTTTTAATTTCACTTATTATAATAGTTTGTGTGTGTGTGTAGGTGTGGGGAGATTAACTATACTCCATTTAAATTACAGTTTATTAACTTTATAACTTTTGCCAAAGAAAATTAGATTATCTCTTCCAAAGTAATTTCATGCTCTTAGCTGAAACTGCCCACTGACTCCATATAAAAATTGACTTTAATGGGGTCATACATGAATTAATTTAACCCACTTAAATCTGGCCAGACTTCAAAGCCAGCTGGTATTTTCCTTGCATGGTTTAGCTGAGACCCCCTCAGTCAGCAGAGCTGGGTCTTCCTTTCTCCTAATTCGACATGGTATCTATCCACAGGCTTTCAACACCCTCTTGAATAAATAGTGAGGGGCACTGTTTTTTAAACCAGCAAGACTGTAATAAATGTTGACAGGAGTCAGATTCTGGAGCTGAAAGATATCCTTTTCTGTGCGTCTGTGTCTATGTTTCATAGCAAATAAATGTAAAGGAACTATTTCTGTAGAAGTTCTGTTGTAACCTGTGACTGCATTATTATCAGTATTTGTAAAACTTCTGATAAAATTTTATGTGTGAGTTTTGCCAAAGCTATTTGAATGTTAGGGAAACTTCCCTGTCTGACCATTCAGGAGCCACTCTGGCTGTCACACTCCTACCACCTGAGATTGTCACTGCTGTGACCAAGGTCCTTTCACAGTGGGCAGCTTCAGTGAGCTCACAGCTGCCTGTCTTTGACACCCTACACACCCCACTCTCACACAGTCAGACCAGGTTTCCATACTGGCTCAACCCTCGGATTTCCATAGCAGAATCTCAGACTTCTGGATCCCTAAAATAATTTAATCATGGTGCAATCACAGAATAACAGGCCAAGCTGGTGCCTCTGAGGACAGACCCTGATCAAAGGACTCCCTGGGCTTTCATACCCTCACAGTCTGTGCATGGTAAAATCTGGGATCTTCCGGCTGAGTCTTCAGCTCCTGCTGTGTCCCTGAGTGTCCAGTCACTTGGCTGGGCCACAGCTCCCTGTGCCCTTTGTTCTGCAAAGGGTCAGCAGCTCACAGCCTCTTGGCTGGGGCTCCAACACCCAGAACTCCACCTGCACCTTGAACTGCAGCTGCACCCCGACCTACCAGCACTGAATGTATTCCTCACCATGCATATCAAAGTGATTTCTAACCATGATTTCCTGATTACTGATCAACATGGAAACAGAAAAAGAATATAGAAAACAAATAAATTATTCTTTATAAAATGTTCTCATATCTCTATGGCCCCAATTTTAAAATGCCATCAGTTATTTTAAATGAGTTTTTGGGAACCTCACCTGAATTATAAATGTGCCTGGTTTAGATAAAATGCCATATTTAGAAAACTAAGCAATCACACTCTGAATATCTGTTCCCTTTCAAGTATCTCAGATGGAAAATTTAAATACTTGAAACCACAGGCTGATACTTGGAGATGTAAGATAAACATAGCAGAAATCCCATTACAGTTCAAATTCTTCCTAAAATTGATTGACTTATGTAGGGACAGTCATGTACAAGTTCTTAATACAATAGTTACTCATCAAACAAGAAAGATTTTTGTTGCTTTTTTTGTTTTTAATCAAGGCATAATATTAAGGAGTTTAGCAATTTCCCTGAACTTCCTTTTCTTTTCATCCTGCTTCCTCCATTAAAAGCTCTGTCCGTTGGCTTGTTTACATATACTTCATTAGATTAAACTAATCCACATTTATCTTAGTATATTTATAGTATATATCATTCCCTCATGGATACTCTTTGCTGGTGACAGTAATTTCTATTTTTAGTTCAACAACATATTTACTGACTGCTGGTGCAAGTGGTTGACTTCAGATTTGTAACACAGTCCAGGTATATTGAGCCAACAATTTTGTGGACATATTAATATGGCTGATAATGAACATACAAATACTTGTGTGCAAATTCTGTTTATTCTTACATTTCCAAGAATTATATATCTAAAATTCTATCAGCTTCACTCCTCCTCAGAATGTGCATAGCATTCTTTTGTTGTGGTGGTTTTTTTGCTTGTTTTTTGTTTGTTTGTTTGTATCATTAAACCCCAGAAAATACATACTTACATTAAAAAAGAAAAAAAAAAGAAAAAAAAAAGGAAAAAAAAAAAAAAAAAAAAAAAAAAAAAAATACAAAAACCCAACAAACAAAAAACCTTGCATCATTATNCAAATACCAATATCCGGTTCTTATTTTTTTCTTTCCAAAACCTGACAGAAATTTCACTTAATTATATTTCATTACATATCATTTCATTGCAGGGTAGCCCTTACTATTAGACGAAAACATTCGTAAAAATGTTTGTTTAGAGTAGAAGAGTCACAGGTAGTGGAACGGTCTCCCCTCCCGTGAGTATTTTGGGAGAGCCCTCCCTCTAGCGGGAAAAGAGGAGACTTTTTGGAAGAGGTGTTTTTCTATCACACCACAGGACAGATACGCACGATGAGTCGATGCTGCAATATGGGAAAAGGTAATAATAAAAAAAAAGGCATTTAGCTAAGAATCAGAAGTTAGATGTAGGAAAAAAAAACATTGTGGACCAGGTCGGAGTGTTTTATGGAACTGTACAAATAGTGGTTGTCATCTTATACCTTTCCTAAATGGGAAAAAAGCCTCAAACAAAACCAACAAAAAAACTCCATACAAAACTAGTTTTCTTATATCAAAGTGCTGCATCTTGTATATAAAAATATATCTGAAAATCTTTCAGAACTTTGCATAAACAGCAGGTAGAAAACCCTTTTATAATTATTGATTATTCAAGGACGTAGTCCAGTTTCAGATTAGCTTCTGAGAAAATTCTGTATTCTTGTTGTATAAGCATTTAACATAACTTATCTTCCCTTCATCCACTGTGATTTGTCAATTCTGATAAGCTTCATCCATTTTGATAAGCTTTACCTTCCTCAGAGGCTGCAGAAGAAAATGTAAACGTACTCTGGAAAAGGTGTTAAAAATGAGAAACCATCATTTCCTTTGTGATGCTATACCCCCCATTCACTACAATGCTTTCAGCCCTGCCATTCAACCAGTTCTTCACCCAGTGCACCATGTACTGCTCATCCCACAATTGCACAACTTGTCCAGAAGGATGCTGTGAGGGACACTATCCAAAGCCTTACTAAAATCTAGAACTCTACATCCTCTGAATTCTCTTCATCCATGAGGAGGATGACCTTGTCATAGAACAATATAAAATCACAGTTAAATAGAAATTTCTCTTTGTGAGTCCATGTAGATTGTGACTGATGACTACATTATTCTTTAAATGCCTTTCAGTAGTACCCAGTATAATCTTCTATGGTGTTTTTCACAGAAACTGAGGGTAGAATAAAATTTCCTGGGTCTTCCCTTGCTCTTTTTGTGGATGGGAATAATACAGGCCAATTTCCAGTCAGTAGGGACCTATCCAGACATCCAAGACCTTTGGTAGATGATCAAGAGAGGTCCTGCCCTAACATCCACCAGCACCTTCAGAACTCTGGGATGAATCCCATCAGGCCCATGGACTTGTGAATGCTCTGCTAATACAGCTGGTCCCTTAAAATTCTGGTGTCCACAGAGAACCACTGTTCCTGCAGGCCTGTGACTCAGTGACTCAGCAACCCAATGCTTATCAGTAAAACCGAAGACTGACTCAAAAAAAAACATTCAATGCCTCTGCCTTTTCTTCATCACCATTTATCAGGTGACCAGGTTCATCAGGTATTGGTTCAGTATTTTCCTTAAACCTCTTCTTGCTATGAACATACTTTAAGAAACTTCCTTCTTATTGTCTTGACACAACCAGTTTCTTCACCTTTTGTGTTTTCTCCCTACACATGAGAACTACAGCTCTATGATCTTCCTGCGAAGCCTGACCTTGCTTCCAGAGAACATACAATTTCTTTTTCCATCCAAGTGGCAAAAGGAGTTCCCAGTTCAGCTAAAATGGTCTACTGTGCCACTTGACTTACAATACAATGGCATTGCCTGCTCCTGGGCTTGCAGAAGGTGGTTCTTCAAAACTGACTTTCTCTCACAGAAAGGCCTAAGTCTTCAAAAGGCAGAGCACTGTAAACTGGCTCCCTCAGCAACTTAAAGCTTGCTCTCTTCTAGCTCAGGCTAGTGACTTCACTGACCTTTTTTCTCATTACACTGCAAATTTAAAACTCCACAATTTTGTGATCAGTGCGGCCAGATGTTTATCATTCGTATTACTGCACCTACCATAACCTCTCTAACACAGATAAGAGGTGATAAGGTCTTATCTATTGGGTACATAAGAAGCCGTGGGGACACATAGAGCAATTAAGTGACCTGACATGTTGCCTGATGCAGTCTGAATGAGAAGCCAGTTCTACTGCCCCTTGAACACTTGGGATAGAGAGTCTGTGGTCCTGATTGACAGAGCTGGCCATCAGGACGACTGGCAGCCTTCACTTGGGCATTGCCTGACTTGTAAGCTGTCCTCTTTGTAATGCTGTCAATGCTCTTTGGACACAGATCTCAAACTAAAGACATGAGTGAATATTTTTTCAGTACTACAAAGCCATCTCACACAGATTATACATTTTTATTTTATTCAGGGAATTCTTATAAAAGCTTCACCCAAGACTGTTATGGGAAAGAAATGTAACTCTCCTATATCAATTGATTAAGTAATAGAAATTATTATCAGGGTGAAACAAGGCACTTTCAGAAGTTTTCTCTCCAAAGTCAGGAATATCTAATTGGTATGAGAAATTATAACTGAGAAATCAAGGGAATTATTACAGAAGTGAGATATGGGAAGTTCTAACAACTGCTATTAAAAAGTTGGAGGGAATTTATGTACCCCTTGTGTATCTTAAAATAATGTTTTAAATACCTGAAAATTACAGAGTAAACATATGATCTGAAGTTAGACTAAAACAATAAAAACACACTGAAAGACACTTCCTAATATTAGACTGCAGTGTATCAAGTTTTTCTCCTATATTTGGATTCTGGTAAACTTCACCTTCCTTAGTGTCTGTAGAAGAAAATGCAAAAATACTCCTTAAAAGTTTCTAAAATGTTAGAATATTATACCAGCCATTCATTAAATTGCAGGGGATTTTTTGTTGGTTTTTGTTGTTGTTGTTGTTGTGTGGGTTTTTTTTTGTTTTTGGTTTTGGTTTTGGTTTTGGTTTTGTTTGTTTGTTTGTTTGTTTTTCCCCTTACAGGACATTTTTTGCTTTATAGGATGAAAATATACATTTTTTAAATTTCCCTAATTAAATGTTATTCAAAAACTTGGGAAAAAAAAAAAAAAAAAAAAAAGAGCAGAGAAAAAGGATTCCCCAATGCCTCCTCTTAAAACCAGTTTAGTGATTTTCCTCTGGAAATAATCCAAGTTGCTTCCAAAAGCATGACCAAGAAGCGGCAATGTCTGTGCTCCCTCTCCTGGTTTTGCAGCAACAGTGACCTGGGCAAATCCTAAGGAGGATAACATCAGGGCTGAAGCCTGAGAACAATTGAAAGAACAAAAATGTGAAGCACTGCTCTGTTTCAGCTTCCTCAATGAAAAAAAACTAAAAGTTGCTTCAAATGGAAATGAAAATGATTTAAAAGTATTTTATTTCCAAGCTTCTTGAAAGTTTTTCTTTCAAGATCCGACAATTAAAAAAATACAAAAAATGCCTTGCACAAGAAACAATA
The DNA here is from genome assembly GCA_013400275.1 of Rhadina sibilatrix. Lineage (NCBI taxonomy): Eukaryota > Metazoa > Chordata > Aves > Passeriformes > Phylloscopidae > Rhadina > Rhadina sibilatrix. The sequence goes on from VWYO01014962.1 coordinate 299,071, forward strand.
GCAGTTTTTTCAATATTTGTAATACTGCAGGTAATAGTTAGTTACAGACATTCTGATCTCCATGGTGGGCAATCTGAAATCGTTAAAATAATAGTTTATCTAATAAATTGTTCACAAAGAAGATTTAAATAACCTTTTTATTGTTAAAATCAGATCAGATTTTTAATTGTGTAGTTGTAAACCCAGTAGCCCCCCATAACCAAATAGTACCAGTAATAAAAAGTAGACAGCTTCATTCTCTCAGGAGCAATTTATTTGTATATTTCTATAGGAAGAACTCATGGATTTTATCACATCATCATACATGATTATGTATAGTCTACTATGACGAAGAACAGGTGCTGCGAACAATACAACTGCCACCTCAAATATGACAGAAGGTATCCTTTAAAATTCTTTCAGTGGTTCTACCACATTCAGCTCTTATACCTGTAGGATGAAGCCATCCTTGCTGGATTAGTCATGTGGATTCTCAGCAGCCTTTAATAATGGCTAGTTATTTCAGTCTTAACTGAGAAAATATCTTTATTTATAATTAAAAATAAATTAGTGGTTTCACAATAAATGGATAAAGTATATTCTGGCACTTCTTTACAATTTTATTATGATCTTAGATAGCTGAGCCAGCTCAGAGGCAATGAGGTTCATACTGTGACTCAGGAATGCCTTCTCTCTAGCGTGGTGAACTCTACACAAAAACCTGGAAAAACCATTTTCCTCTACTCTTGTTCAATTTAACAGGAAGATGATCTGGGCATGAGGGGTAGCAGGAAGGACAAAATAAAGATCCTGCTTGCTTCCTCCTACATATTTTGAATTAATAACTTATGAAGCNACTAAGCAAAAATCTGCCACTCCAGGAATCAACTGTCCACATACTGTGTAGTGTGACTCAAAACTGAGGCAGAACATTAAGTGGTGTCTAAGACGCACAGGACTTTGAAAATAACATCTGGGATGGACCAAGTTAATTACTAGGGAGACAGCCTCTCTTCCCTAGCAGTAAATCCCAACCACAGCATATGTTCCTTCACAACATGACAGTTGAGACCGCAGCACCATCAGCAGCGTCACAGTCGCCTCAAGCCTCAACCCCTCTTTCACAGCAGTTTGCCCAAGGGAATTGGGGAATGTGGGCAGTCTCTTACCCCACATGAAGGCATAAATTCAGGTGTGGCTCTGCCCCGTAATCATTTGCTCGTGCAAACCAGAATGACACAGTCGCTTGAGACTCCATTAAGGATATTTCTGGAAGAAGTTCCGCTGGTTGGTGTCATAGAGGCAGAATTATGAGCTACGTCTTTCCTTACTTGCTACTCTGCAACTTGGGAAGAAAAGGAAGGAGATATTAATTACACCCTAGCCCCTTTCTCAGTCTTCTTTCCCATAGGCACAAGCAGCAGCTAAGCTTAATTTTGCTGCCATTGGCAAAGCAGAGCAATCCTGCATCTGTGTTGGCACAAGTTAACGAGCAAGTCCACAGCAAGCTATCCCTGCATTAGTACAAACTAATGAAGTTCTAAAACAGCATCTTGACTTACAAAACCAACACTTCCTATTTTTCAAAGCACAAGGCCATTTAGAGTTACACAATACACATTACTTAGCATAATGTGACTTCGGAAGTGTGATGTATTCTGCTAAATATCAACTAAATATCCCACTTCTGGTCTCTGTATTTAAACAATAATTAAGACCACAGAATTTGCAGGTTTGACTTCTGACAGTAGCAATTTGTTGCAACCTTGGCTTTCAAGAAAACCTGTTGAACAACTGTTAGGTCAGTTCAAGAAAGCAATGCTCTATTCTATGACTTGCAATCTCAAGCTAAATGCTACATGCACCAGCTACAAATACTTCAAACACCTGTGCCTTTGGGACACTGCACAAAGCCTTTCATAGAATTGTAGGGTGGTTTAGGTTGGAAGGCACCTCTGGAGTCCCCCCTTGCTCAGTAGGGCCACATAGATCCCTCTTCTCCAGCTATGTCACCTATCTGCTTCCTGCAGAGAGAGAAAGCAGGAGAGATATATAATCCCAAAGTTTAGGGCTGTTGTATAGAAAGACTATGGACAAGGAAGTTTTCTTACGTCCAGAGTTTATTTAATAATTAAATTTTGGATTTCAAGGTCAGAGGAAGACATTTACATCTTACAGACCATCTGTTCCGAGAGCTTTAAAAGCCCTGCTTTTAAAGTAGTAATGACTCTATTTGGTTAAATTCACTATGCAGAAGTCAATAGTAAAAAAGCAAAGAACTAAACATTCCTATAAACACTGATCTTTTTGGACCACAATCAAGTAAGAGTATTACAAAGTTGACCTGCATTGTTATACCTGTGAAAGCACTAGTAGGTGCATTCATGAGGAAAGGCAAAAGTGCCTCAGCTTTCAGATGATTAAGAACTGATAAACGTTTGCTATTTGTGAAGGATGGAAGAGGGAATCTTCAGGTCTGTATCAATTCTGTGATATGATTCTCAAAACTCATATTGATGCCTCCTGAAATGAAACTCGCTATAGACAAGGAACATCAGGAGGAATATCCTCTGACCCTTTTACACAGAGTAAAGGCAGTACATGTACAGATACATGTCTAGATTGCAACCAACGGCAAGCCCCAAATCTCAATGACAGTACAAACTAAAAATCTGAACAACACGTAAAATGGTTTAGTTTCATCAACCCATCTTGATGCCATCCAGTTTCAATAGCCTTGCTTTTTTAGCCTGTGTGTTAATGCTAGGGGCTGTGATAAACTGCAGGGCCATGGAACCCTTGATCTCTAGGTCATCCACTCTGATACACCTGAGGTGCTTTTTCAAGGAGACACTAGGAGCCCCAAGTGTGTTATACCTGCTATGCAAAACCAAAATCACATTTAATACTAGAAGAAAACATCCAGTCAGAGATGAATGTTTTAATACAATTGCAAATGCAACTGCATTTTCCTAAATAAAAAGGTGAAGTGTAAGAAGCATAGATTGAAGAATTTTTTAATGACATAGACCAGTCTGGCTTGTCTTCAAAAGAAAATTAAACTCAATTAAAAAACAAAAAACCCAAGCCAAACCAAAACAGCCAAATTAAAAAAAAAATAACTTTTTTTCCTTTTCTGTGTGACAGGAACAGGGACTAATGAAGGTAGTATAGGTTTGGTAAAAAGATGGATGATGTGCCTACAAGTTATTCACTTCTACAAAACTCCTTTTCATATTAAAAAGAAAGGGACAAAACTAAGTTAAAGAGACATCTATGGACAGTTAAGAAAATGTCAGGTTTCGAAGAAAAATCTTTAACACTTAAAAATTGCAGCTTTACACATTGACAAAGATTACTTATGAGCACAAGTTCAATGGCCTTGGAGAGGAGTCAGCGAAAATAAAATCTTGAGAAATGTCAGGAAGGATCGATCTCTCTTAACTTCACTGGCCACAGTCAGCTCTCATGTTAGCAGGTGATCCAATAAAAATGTGAATAAATACAACCCATTGTTTTTAGACATCAAAGGTCACTACATTGTGTTAGATAAGATTACTGCAAACTAAGCGCACATCAAACCTATGAACTTTGGGAGTTATACATGAAAACATCTATATTACTCTGAAGAACTTAACAAAGGTTTCATAAGCCAAAGGGGCTGTTAGGAGTCTATGATGCATGAATAAGTAAGAGAATTAGACTTGTACTACTTTCTTTCCATAACAGTTTATTTATGTTTTGAGTTTAGTGATGTTAAAATGCAACATTTATATTAATCCACAGAATATATATGTCAGCTTCCAAAGTTATGAAATTATTATTTAGCTACTTAGATCCTATTAAACGTTTGGTAGGTCATATACATGATACAGGATATCAGTATCATGTACCAGCTGTAATGGATTTCTTAAATGAAAGTGTTAAATTGTTGAAACCTAAGGACAGCTGTTTAGAGTGTTCTTTTTTCCTTGTTTTCCCCTTCAGGGCTTTTTTTGTACAGGTAGGGATGAAATTTAGTGCATAGGGTTTTTTTTTTTCCCTTTAACAGTTTTTGAATTTTATATTGAACAGGTACAGGAGAAATAAAAACTTATTTGTCGATAGAATTATGACATAGTAGAAGTTAATTATTACTTTGACCCTTGGTACAGGTCCTTATGTTGCCTTAAATGAAACATGATCTTTATGATTTTTCTTTTAGTTACTGATTCCACATATGAATGAAGCTTAAGTAAAAACTATTCCTTTTTTGTGTGTGGATTTTAACAATTTAACAATTTCTATTAAGATCCCAAAGGCATTGCATCTTAAACAGAAACCACCTTATATATAGAAGACACTTTATACTTCAGAGGAAATTATTTCCTTGTATCTAATAAACAATTTCATTTTGTACTCCTGTAATTCCAGCTGTGAAATGAACACTTCCCAAAGGATGCCACAAAACACTGCAGTCACTTCTGAAGATGTGGGATGTAAATATTTATAAGGATTTTAAGATTTCAAGTCTGCAAACTCTAGAACAGGGAATGTCAGCATTTATTTATTTATTTATTTATTTATTTATTTATTTATTACAGTTACTCTGAATATCACCACAGAAGTGTGATAACAGCACACTTCTATAAACACAGAAATGTTCAAAAACTACCTCATGCAGATAAGTCTTATCTAGTGCATAAAATGTATTTGTGAAAACCTTTTTGTGATCACTAATTTACTTACAGCATTGTGCTTCCAAATGGCTGCAAAAGCAGTTTAGAAAATGAAATACCACAGAAGTTGCTACTGTGATTATATCCATTCATTTTTGTGGGGAAGTCTTAGAGGCTGTGTTTTTTTGCTGACTGTTGTATATCCAAGGATCAAAGGTAGTTGCAGTGCCTGTCTAAATTATTTTCACTAGACACTGGCTTTTGCAAAGAATTGAGGGACAGATCTGAAACCAAATTAAGATTCTTATCACAATGCCTAATCCCTGTGTGCCTGTCCCTTTAGAGACCTATCAGAATCCCAAGGTTAGTGACCTTTTTTACGTGTTTTACGTCTTCATGGGGAGTCACCTACAAGTTGGTGACTGTGAGTCGAGGACTTTTTACATGTTTATAGAACAGTCTCCAGAAAATTTCAGGCTCTGGTGATTTTCTGTCTACTGACAGGCTGAGCTGTTCTCCACTCTGCAGGGAAACCGAAATGTATCTTGTAATTGGGAAGTCCTCACCAAAGTACCTACTAAGCTGGCAGCTTATTTGGTTGGCTTGCCACACTCTCCAGTCTTCAACAAACTTTCAAGGATGATAATCAAATCACAAATAATTGTGTGCAGGCAGCCTTTGCCTCCTCCAGCTCTCATTTAGCTGTCTTGGTGACAATGAATTGCCTGCAGTTCATCTCCCTCTGAGAACACCAGGCAGGCAGCTCAGGAGTCACCCCAAGGAAGGCAGAGTGAATGACTTCCATGAAACACTTTGTGCACTGCCTGTGCAGAGAGCGCCTGGCTCGGTAGCTCAGGTGGGATGCAGACCTTTCAAAAGTGCAGATCAATCTGACTGAGGGACAGGGAGTGGGAACATTTTCTTTCAGTGCTTGGTTGACCTTGGGTACCAGAGAAAGCAGCACATACATAACTTTTCATGGAAAGGTGCCACACTGGTGGGCACAGGTGTGCAGGGGGCTGTCCCATGTGCTCCCACCGCTGCTGTCCATGGAGACGTCCGAGCAGTGGCATGGGCTGGGCTCTCCCACCAGCTGCATCCTGAGGCACTGGATCCCCCGGGTCAGGAACTTATGGAACTTTGCTGCCAACTCCCATGTTTTCAAACACTTTTTTTTTTTGGTCCCACCTCTTCTTTAAAAAAAAAATTATATATATATATATATATGGATGTTTTTCCTGTTCCTGTCAGTTGCAAACATTATGGGAGTAGGTGTGTGGGGAGCTGAGGGAGTATTGGCTTTGCCTCTCTTCCTGCCTGTCCAGGGCATGGTTCCTTATTGCAGCAACTCCCGACTGCCCGGGAGATTGGGGGGTTGCTCTCCAGTGGCGGGAGGCCAGAGACAGGTGGCAACTGTGTCCAGTTACCTTATTACAAGGAATAACCCCGAGTACCAGTACAGATTGAGGGTGACCTGCTGGAAAGCAGCCCTGCAGAGAAGGACCTGGGTCCCGATGGACGGCAAGCTGTCCATGAGCCAGCAGTGTGCCCTGGTGGCCAAGAAGGCCAAAGGCATCCTGAGGTGCATCAGGAAAAGCATTGCCAGTAGGTTGTGGGAGATGATTCTGCCCCTCAGCTCAGCCCTGGTGAGGCAACATCCGAAGTGCTGTGTCCAGTTCTGGACTCCCCAAGACAAGAGAGACATGGAGCTCCTGGAGCAGCTCCAGATGCTATGGAGATGATTAAGGGGTTGGAGCATTTCTCTTACAAGTAAAGGCTGAGGGAGCTAGGCCTGTTCAATCTCAAGAAGAAACAACTGAGAGCAGATCTCATCAATAATTATCAGAAGGGAGGGTGCCAGAAGCATGGAGCCAGGCTCTATTTGGTGGTGATGAGCAATAGGACAAGAGGCAATGGGCAGAAACTGATGCACAGGAAGTTCCACCTGAAGCTGAGGAAGAACGTCTTAATTGCGTAGGTGACCATGCACAAGAACAGATAGTCCAGACAGGCTGCGTCCCTCAAAGGAGTTATTCAAGGATGATCTGGAAGCAACCCTGTTCAATGTGCTCTAAGATGACCCTGCCAGAGCAGGGAGGNGGGGGGCCGCCCGTCCCGGACCGCGCCGCCACAACACTCGGCCGCGCCGCCCTCCGGCGGGGGGAACCCGCATAGCGCCCGGGACGCGCTCCCCGGCAGAGGAACGGCGAGAGCGGGGCCCGCGGGAAGCAGCCGCTGCTCGACTGGTTCCGCCCCCTCCGTATCGCTGGGCCTCCGGCCCCTACCGGGCGGCCTCTGCCGAACCGGGAGGCGGCGGAGGGTGCGGGGAGGCGCGGCGGGAGCCGGGGTGCCGGCCGGCGGGG
>VWYO01014962.1:307374-344370 GCA_013400275.1 Rhadina sibilatrix
GGTAGTGGTTCTCCTTTATTCCATACGGTCTAATCCAGACCCCACTGAAAAAGATGAACTATGAATTTATTGTGGACTTTGAGTTAGGCCTGCAGCAAATTGCACTGAGTGTCTTCATTTTGAAAGGTTTGACATGTAATATTTTTGTTTTGAAGGGAAAAAAAGTCATGGTCATTCATCTTGTAAAGCTGTAGTTTGGGGAAGGTGAATTACTTTTTTTTCTTGGGTCAGTATAATGCAATATGTTGTGTTCTGGGGTAATAGACTTCCCTAGTCCTCTGCTGCATAATGCTCACTATTAGTTTCTGGGTACTTTCTTGTATGAATATTTTGTCAATGGCAATCAGCAGTTTGGCAGTATTTTAGGGTGTGCTGGTTGAGAGGCTTGGAACAGACTCAGGGTGTCCATGTTTCTTTGTTTGAATATTAAACCATGAGCTCTCTTAGCAATAGTTAGCAGTTAAAGGGTGAAATTGAGATTTTCAGCTTTTGTGATCAGTGCAATTTTCTCCTTTTTTTCACTAAGAAGACCAGCATGTATCTGTTAGGTTAAGTGTGGTGTGTGAACAGATCAAACGTGGTTCTCGTTTTGGAAAACTCTGGAGAGCTAGGGAGATGCTGGTATGGAGGACAAAGAGTTTTCTGAATTTTTTGCTTTGGGAGGAAACAAACCGGCCGTGACTGTCATTCAGTTTTCTGCAGTGTCCTGTATAGCTGCATTGTTGAGTAGATGTTGGAATTGGTGGAGATGTATTGTCCTTTCCTAGCAGTCAAATACTCTTGGAGGTGCTTTTGGTGTCAGCTGTCTGCAGCGTGTGACTACAGCCGTAGCTTCTGGCTGTGTGAAAATTTCAGTGTGCAGCTACTTCTAAAGAAGTAACTGTTGCGCTGCTAGTGTAGTGAGGCTCTAGCTAACTGCTGATGCTCTGGAGGTGTTGCTGTGTTCCTGTAGCCCAAAAATGATTTTTGACTTGTCTTTTCCTGTTAATGAAACCAAAGTGTCAAGTGTTTTTGTCTAGTGGCTCTTTCAGAAACCTTTAGCTGGAAGATACATAGTTTAACCTGCTAAGGGCACTAAGAAAGACACCTATGTATTAGGTCATTATGGAGGTGATGTCTTGGTGGTTTTAAGGGGAGAAGTGCATTTAAGAAGAAACATAAAATTTATACAAACCTGTCTAGATCTGTATTTATGTGCTAGTTACCTAGAGCTGAGTGGTTAGTACATGCTGCACTTTACAAGTTGCCTTTTCCAAGGATCTAGTAGCATTTTTTAATCAGGATATATAACTTATTCCAAAGGCCATAATGCATGTACTTATGAAACCTAATGTTTCAGAATTAAAATATAACAATAGCCACAAAAAATGTGTCATTTTATCTTTAAACAGTTCTAAAAATGCTGAGTTCTTAATATAATGAAACAAATGTGTTACGTAATTGTATGGACTGGACATGATTTGGTTGTTGGATTGCTTTCACATGGAGTCTCTGGGAAACACTGTTCATAGACAAGAATGTTTGAAGGAGAGGGATGGTGGAGGATTTAGGATTTGGAATCCTTTGGTGGTGGTAGGTTGGTTGTTGGGTTTGTTTGTTTTGGGCTACTGTAATGCCTTTGGCAAAGCCTTGGTGATCTTCCATACAAAAAGGACTTATCTGAGTTTTGTCTTGCTGCAGTGAGGCAGAAACTGCAAATGCTGCCATGCTGGTGCATTTGCACAGTCCAGCTCCGTTTGAGGGGTAATAGGTCTCTAGGAGCTTTCTACAGCTCTTCAAGAAGTTATTTCTTTTGGAAATAACTCTTCGTGCAACTCCATGTGGTGTACAGAGAATTGCTAAATATACACATAGAATCATTGCAGATCCAGCCGTGTAAATGTAGTACCAGTACAAATAAATTGGCAAGAGGCTTTTTGTGCTGTGCCTGCTCTGTGTTTGACTGGAATTATCTTGTATGTTCAACTCCAGTCAGCTCTGTAAAGAAGGCATTTGTTACCAGTCATCCTTGTTGCTTCCAGGCAGCAATGAGCTAAGTTTCTAGCATTACACACTTTCTTGTGGCATGGCATGGTTTCTGTCAAGTGTTGGAAAATAATGTTAAACTTGGAATATTACTGTATGCCTGTCACTTCTGATTTCTGTACTAACAAGGCACTCACTGAGCCTGTCAATCATGATGGGTTTCTCTTCTGCAAGTCCATTTCAGATACTCTATGAGGTATGTACATAGTCCTTGCTGGACTAGCAGGATCTGGCTTGGTAAAGTTCCAAGTAGGGATTTCTTTAATTTTTTTTCTTGAATTTGTTTGAATCTCTACTTGTGAAAAAAACCAGCTTTTTGTACTAATGCTACACTCACAATTTTGCTTTTATGACACTGTAATGTAATCCCCCATGCCCTAATTCTCTACACTGGAAAGTTTCCTTGGTTTTAATTACCTTGTGTAAAATAAATTAAATTGAAATATTTCTGTGGCCCGCTGAATTTCACTTTCAATTTGATTAAGGCTCCCATATCTAATTTTTTTCCACTTCACTGTATTTACATATTTGTGAACGTTTTTTCCTGTACTAAATCGAACTTGAAAAAAAGATGAAATGCCTACAACAACATTTATGTAGTATTTAGGCATACCTCATTGAAATGGAAAGGTATTTTGCATTGGTGGATTCTGTAAGTGAATGTTGTAACAATCTACATCAGATGGAATAAAATGAAAATTGTTTAAAGAATATTTTGAATATATTTATCATTGGAATATTTTATGACAAATGATCTGTGTCCTCTGGTGATACGCCCTCACCATTCTTTCTTTGTCAACCTTTTCAGCCCTTTTTTTTGTTTCACATGTTGCTGACGAAAGGTAGCAAATAAAAAAAGATTTAACAGTGGTGTAAGGGATATGCTAATAAGACAGGACATTGAGAGCACAGAAATAAGTTAAAATGAAAAACCTTGTCATTCCTTTCATGTAGCACATCATCCTACCCATAACACTCATTGGGCCACCGTGAGATTTCTCTAATTTTCCATGAAACTTCCTAAGAAGTTCAGAAGCAATAAGCATTTATTTTCATTTCCCTTGATTTGTTAACACTTTGCATGAAGCTATTTGTAACCAAGATAAATAAAGCACAAAGACACATCAATGGTATGTAATTTTTAACACTAGTTATTTTTCTACATCTGTTATGAAACTGGATAATCTGTTCACCTGACTCACAGAGAGCTACTGTATTTGAGAAATCAAGGTTCCTAGCTTAGAGTGCCGTTACTGCTAAGCTTCTGTGTAAAAATATTACATTACTATTAAAAGATTGGTATTATTAGGTATAGTTGAAAGCAGAAATAAAAGGGAGAAAACTCCTATTAAAGGAAATCTTTTTCGTCCTTACTGCGAATATCAGCAGTGAAGTGAAACCCCTTTGACTGCATTGCAAGTCACAGAAACACTGTGATGAGTTTTGCTTTCTGCATTGCATGGGTGTTGGAGAGCCAGCAAGCTGACAGCTGTTCTGCCTCATGAGAGCTGTCTTGAATCTAGGGGTGGCATTCTAGGCTGCCAATTACTGGTTGCAGCTGTATGAACATGTCAGATCTGGGTATCATAATAATTTAGAACTGATTTAATGGCATCATTAGCTTGAATAACAGCTTTGGAGGCTGCAGCATTCCTCAATGTTTTTCTATTGCTTTAAGTACTGTTAGAGAGTTAATGAAAGCGAGTATGGTAAGAGTGGTCCTCAGCCACGATAGTGTCTCAAGATAAAAGTTGGATCTTGCTGAATGAGTTTGTCATCCATTTTACTTACTGAACACCATAGCTTTTAATAGATTCATTTATTTATTTGTAACAACAGAGTCGTGCAACTGCCTGAATTAGGCTGGCTGCACTGCCCAGTATGCAGTGTACATCTTTCTGTACCCACTCAGTCCTGCAAGTACGAAGCATTTCTCTCAGTCTTCAAACACAGCCATGTCCACCTTGGTCAGTATCAAGAACTGAGCAGTATTTTAGCAATCAGTCTTCAGGCAACAAAACTAGACTCTGAAATCCAGGTTGTTAACTCTCAGGATCAGAGCATGACAAATAGCATGCACCTACATGTTATTTCCTTTACAGCAACACCATTTGTTGCCTGGAGGACTACAGACGTGCTTTTGAGGTTTCAGTGTGTTGTGGTAGTTTAAATTTGTCAAGGAACTAGTTTCAGGATTTGCAGCTTCTTTTTGGTTTGTCCATTAATTGTAAAACTGAATAAAAAATCCTTTGTGTAGTTTCTTTACATCTTAAAAAAGTAGTGTGTGCATACAATATAAGCTATGTGTTAACAAGGGCTTTTGAACATACAGCTACACCAGCAATGTGATTTTGCAAACACCTTTAATATCTATTCCACATATACTGCATTTCTCAGTTAGGACTAATGTCTGCAGTTGCCCAGTGATTTAAAAAGTCCAAGTGAGTTCTCAGAATGTATTTTATATTAAAAAAGTGAGTATTGGGAACGGACAGGTTAAAAAGTGTTTAATGAATTGCAAAGTATCAAATAAGAAGAAAAGACTGTACTGAGAGGTGACTCAGCCAAATTACTTTTCCTTTTTCAAATATTGTCTACAATGAAAAAAATTAAGGCTTAAATATACCCTGACAGCTTCAGCTTTTCTGGTTTATCTTTATTTGAAATAGTAATTTCAAATAAAGACTGCAAAACCAGGTGAGGTCAGAAATACGGGGTTTTGAACTTTCCTGTGAGCTTTGTTGAACTGTTCCTTCTGTTATTGAGCAAAATATTTGATTGGGAATTGCTTTACTTTTTGAAGCTTCTATCTGTTGCATAGCAATTGGAGGTATCAGTATAATTCTCCGAGGAATATATAGAGATCTAGCAAGAGAATTCTTCCATCCATGCCTATATATTCAATACTGTTTATTAAAGCAGGATTACATGAGCAGTCTCCCTTGTTTAACAGAGAGGAGTAGGCACTGAATATTTTCTGACTTAAAGAGTACAGACTGCAAAAAAATATTACTGGAAGTACAAACATTTAACATTGCTAGGAACAATGATAGAAATTGGGTGTAAGAAAACATACTATGGTGTTTAATGGTAGCACACACTGGGATGTACTTACTGCAGTGGAAATGAATTCAGATTACTTGTGCCAGCTGGTGTTTGTTAAAGAAAACATAAAAATGAAAACAGGAGGAGAAATTTGTGATTACAGATGCATATTAGTGCTTGCAGCACATGCCTACAGAGTGTTCAGGAGGTGGAGATAGGGAAATAGGGATAGAGTTGCGAAATGTTTTTCTGCATGCTTTGATGAATGTGACCATTTTTCCAGTAGCCAGGCGATACCATAAGAATGAAGTTATACCTAAAGTTCTGTCACACTTGTAATGCACAGATTGTGTTTATGGTGATGACTGATACACCACACTATATTGAGGTTTAGCTAAGGGTTCAAACCTGTATTTTATAACTGCTCACTCAGTGAGCAGTAGAATCAAAATATAACTTTTTTATTCATTTTTAGAGTAACTTTCTCTATTATCTTTCAATCTGCAAGAATATAGATATACATATATTGTATGATAAATCCTTGTTCTACACCTTATGCTTGCTGCTCATCAGCATGGGTGCCTTTCCTGTTTTCTTTATTCTCACATGGTAACAAAACGAAGTCAATTCTTAGAGCATAAAATACAAGAGGTTTAGAAAAACTCACAAAGCTAGCTCAAAATCGGTGAAAAATCCATGTATGCACAACAAAGACAGAGCAAGCATATTGCGTATTATTCACACACAAAGGCTGCTATTCTCTAAGAAAATAATGTTCAGCTAGAGAACATAAGATCTTGTTTATCAGAAAAACTTAAGGCCCCATAATCCAAACCAGCGGATTTTGACTAAACCAGTGGATGGACAATTTATACATTTCAGAATTAAGTTTGAGTGAAACAGTGGAAAGGAATTGCTTTTAAAAAAAGCTCCCCCCAAACGAAATGATTAAAGATCATGTCTAGAACTCTTGATAGCTATAAACAAATTTTCAGGCAGACTTCCTTTATTCACAGTTTTGTAAACGTTAAATTTATTTTTTACTTCATGAGACCAGTTGGTCCTCTCTTCCACCACTTGAGGTTGTTAGCAATTTAACTTTAGCATCATCTTAAAAAAAGGCATTTTACAAGCGTTTGAAGAGCAATAAAAGAATCAGATTATAAACTGGTTAGATCTGTTTAAGATACTACGTACAGAAATAGTCTTCATAGTAGTGTGGAGAAAACAGATTAATTGTTTGTGGGTTTTTTTCAAACTTTGAAGAACAGATACAGAAGACAAGACTTCTGTTTCAAATCAGCACCTAGAAAAGGATGCCAGACTCTCTGTAAAGATCATTTGCAGTTTAATTTAAAAAAAAATTAAAGCAAATAAAATCCTAATGTTGATTTAAAAAGCATCTTCATCTTACTCTACCACAAAACTCACTGTATTCATTATTGCTTAATTAGTGTAAATTAGAAATAATTTGCCTTTTAGTGTTTTTTTAAAAAATAGTATTTGTTAAGTAGCCAAAATTGAAAGCATGTCAGTTCTTACTGTTGTAGAAATTCCCCTTGTACACACTGAATAATAATAATAGTAGAATTCAGTACAATTGTTTTGCATTGTTCATATATGGCTGTACAGGGTGACAAACGTTGAAACATGAATGAGTACACAGCAGAAAGTGATCCTGTGTTTTGCAAATTAAAAGTACAATTTCATGGGGAATATTTTCATAAGCATATATTGGAGTTGGATGAATGAGTTCAAGTCTTGGGGTAGACAGGATTGCTACAATTTCTGAAGTCATCTTGGCAGGGGGGATGAAAGCATTAACTGTTCATTATTTTAAAACATCTTCTGTTTGTTTGGGTTTTGGGGTTTTGTTTGTTGGTTTTGTGCGGCTTTGTGGGGTTTTTTGGTTTGTTTTTTCAGGGGATAGTTTATGGTTTGTTTATTTTGTTACGGTTTAGGTGGCTTTCCAGAGAAGATTTTCCGGTTTTATCCTGCTCATGAAAGGGGAATTGCTTTAAACTGAATATGAAGTTGTTGTATAGTCAGTGCTGTAGGAGCTGGAGAATTAAAACACTGTAGTAGCTAGGAGCAGTAGGTTTTCACCTTCTGGACTGACTAAGGGTTTCCCACCCCCCACTAAATTTTGAGTGTGCGTGTCATTTAAGTAAGTTGTAGCAGATTTTGAACAATGACAGCTGACTGTACTATCGAACGAGAACCAAATTTGTGGAAATGGAAATTAAAAAAGAAAAATTGAGGATAAAAAACACCTGTCATGATGAAAAAAGCACATTAATTTTCCATGGCAAGATTCAGCTTGAAACTGGGAAGGTATTGAAAATCTAAAGTGCCATTGAAGGTGCATGAAGAAACAGTAAAGGAGTTAATAACTTCGCAAGGATTGAAAGGTTATGAAATGCTGGTCTTAGGGCCTGCTACGGGAAGGCTCTCACTGCAGCCTGTGATGAATACTGTTCAACACTGGGCTTTTAGCTAATCTGCTTGGCTGATGTGCTCAGGTGCTTGCAGCGTTAAAAAGTCCTACTGCTCTCACTGTAGGAGGTTGTGTCAGGTTGTGCACTGACTTGGTGCTTGGACAGTATTTTCTTCTGGATGAATTGTTAGACCTGAATGGGGCGAACTAGATATGAAAAATGTCTGAAGAATTTTCAGTCAGTGTGAAGCCTGGTTTTTGATTCACAGTATATATTTTCATTTTGTTCGTTTAGTGTGCGTGGGTTCTTTTGGAATGTAGACTGATTATGAACTCCCATTTCCTGTATCTATAAATAATGCAGACTAACATGGAATAGAGCAGTACGTCCACTAGCAGCCCAAGTTGCTTTTTCAGCATGAGATTCTATTATTGCCTGCTTTCTATAGGATGCTGGGTTACTTTTGAAGCTCTGACATTTAACTTCAGGGCTCTGTGTGCTAGGCCCAAGCTATCCCTAAGTGATGCTGACAGATCAGCTTCCTTTGCTTAGTGGATATGTTTGCATGGGGGATATTGCTTGCCGTGCAGGAGATAAGTTTCTCTGGTGAGGAGAATTAGGTGGTGTGATAAGTTTGTTTAGGGATTGGGGTTCTTTGGCCCAGTGTCCAAAATAATGTCATTTCAATGATCAACATTTAGATTAGTAATTAAGTTTCAGCATTTGTATCTTTCTCATTGTGGAAGGGATTTCAAACTTCTTGTTCCTTTATTATGACTGTTGGATCTCTATGCTAGAGCAGTATTTGTGTAACTTTCATATTCATTGCAACTCTCTGACCACATATTAATTTTTCTTACTGGTTATTTTTGCTAGAAAGCATGTACAGTTAAGATGCATCGATGCAGTTTTTTTTTTTTCTTGTTGTCATTCTTTAAAACATTAGGATAAACTTTGATGACACCCAAATAAGCTGTCTGTATCACGACCAGTATGCATCCATTGATTCCTGCATTATTTTGTGGGGCCTGAAGTCTTCCTTTGATGCTAAATAAGGAGATTAAGTTGTTTAAGACCAGTGTCTTACCATTTCATTAGTTACTCTTTTTTGAAACATGAATAGTTATGTGCAGTAGTCTCACTTGCTTTGGCAGGCTTTACAACACCACCACAAAGTTCATTGTAGATTCCTATTTGTGAAACATTGTAAAAAAATGCCAGTTATATTAAATAATATTCTACTGGATACACGGCTTTCTTCATTTTAAGTTCTTTGTTGATGTGCATACAGCCATCACCTTCTACATTGAGGCACTCTGTATGTAATTGTAGGTTGATTTCTGAATTCAGATGTGAACTAGATAATGATCCCCTAAATTTCCCTCAATTTTCAGTGTACCTCTTATAGAAATGTCTGTTACAATATATGAATTTAGGCTTTTGAAACCAAGTTTGAAACTGAAAAAATCAGTTTCAGTTTTCATATGTAAGTAGTAATAAGAACTTTGAAAGTGAATTTAGGAGAATACCTGAGGGTCTGATTTTCTTTTTTTTTTTTCTGCTGTATCCCTGTATTAATTTGTAATTGGATAGACTGACTTTTCCCAGATAACAGTTACTCAGTGTTACATTCAGAATTATTGATTCCTTCTTTGGGGAGTTAGAGAAGTATTCATTGTCCTTTTTTTTTAATACAGAACAGTTAGGCTGTTGAGGCTGTTTCTTATGAAATAATTTGTTCTAGTTTTCTTTGATGTTCTCTGTGCAATATTGTTAGGGAATATTCTAGGCAATTGTTCTTTTGAAAAGAAAAGTAATACTTAGAAACTTTATGTATCTGGACTCTGTTTTGAAAAATACACCTGAGTATTTTTCAATGGCTTTGGTAGGAAATGGTTTTGCCCTATATATGTATTGGTCATACCAGTTTCAAACATTAATTTCTGTAATTAAATTGTCTTTTTTTCCCTACCTAATTTATTTGTAGATGTGATGCAGATCCATCTGCCCTAGCTAAATATGTTCTGGCTTTGGTAAAGAAGGATAAAAGTGAAAAGGAGCTGAAGGCATTGTGTGTTGATCAGCTGGATGTATTTCTTCAGAAAGGTATGGGCTTTGTCCTAAAATTAGGATTGACTGAAAATTCTGTGTTCGTTCAAGCAATCATTTGCCATAGAATCGGGCTTTGATCTCTTTATTAGCTTTGTTACTTTGTAGAATGTAATTCAGTTTTCATAAAGTAATTTTAAAAAGCCCAGGTCTATAGGTTAGCATGCATATATTAAGTATATGTTTTTTTAGTACTCCCAGAGGCCCAGAATCATAAAATGGTTTGGGTTAAAACGAACTGTAAAGATTCTCCTGGGCAGGGATATCTCACACTAGACCAGGTTTATTAGGCCAAGGGCCTTGTCTAACCTGGTCTTGAATGCTTCCAGGCCTGGATCATCCACAACTTCCCTGGGCAAGTATTGAACCTCTGTATATATATGCCAAAAATATTTTTCCAGATGCTTTATTAAGAGACACTAAGTAATTCAAGAATTGAATTATTGACATATTTTTTGATTCTGTAGATGTCCTTTTAAAATATAAGTTAGGAACACAGTATTTAAAGAAAGTACTCTGTTGTTTTAACTTTCTGCTGATTGCTGGTTTTGGTTGCTTCTCTGGTTTTTTTATGGGTTTATTTATTTATTAATTTTTAAAGCAAATGTTAATCATGGCTTTGTATAATGGATATTTGTACACTCTTTACTTTTAGAAACTCAGATATTTGTGGAAAAACTGTTTGATGCTGTGAATACAAAAAGCTACCTACCTCCACCAGAACAGCCATCATCAGGAAGCCTGAAAGTAGAATTTTTTCAGCACCAGGAAAAAGAGACAAAAAAAGAAGAGGTGGGCTTTGATTTTGTTTTACATGTACATCTTTTTTCTCATTCATGTAATTTGCTTGTGTATTTAACTGCACAGTGTTCATTAGTAACAGTTACTAGTAATTTATTGTAGTTTATATAAATAATAATGTTTATTCATAATGGTATTAATAGTTACAGTAATAAAATAAGTCAGAAGATTTGTGCTTGGCATGTTGAGCACTGCTGCACGATTTTTCTAACACAAGTGGGTGTTTCTAAGGTAAACCAAAATGGTTTTGTTGAGGCAAAGGTAAATGAAGTCATTGAGTAGTGTAGGAACAGCAGTACAAGTTGCATTAGTTCTCTGGTCAGAATTGCTGTTGTAGTTTTGCTGCTCTTCAGTTCTCCATAAATCCAGGCTGCCATTCTAAATGGCAATTCTCATTCCTTCGGCTGCTTGATCCAGATAATATCCTTTCGTCACAAGTGTTCATGTTGTTCGTTGAGTCAGAAGAGTTAAGTTTGTGCTTTTCAATAGCAGCCTAGGTTTGCCTGTGTGACAGTGTTTAAAGTGTGAACTAAACTAGATAACCTGCTGATGAAAAAAGGACTTTGATGTTCATTGTTGAATATCCATGCCTTTTCAGATCTTCCCAAAGCCTTTATATGTTTTTTTTTGTCTACCTGCTGTAAAAACAGCTGTATTTTCAGTGCAGCACTATGAAGATTGATTATTTTATTTTCTCTCAAACAGGGCTTTGAATATTCCTAGAAATAGAAATGAACGTGTTATGAAGATTCTCTAATTATGTTAGAGACTGAAATATTTAATTTAGTGTTACTGCTGATTGATCAGCTTTTATTTGGTTATGCAGAAGTCTGCATTTTAGTGTACTCATGTTTTGATCTAATATATATGCTTTGAATTCAGATAGTTAAAGAGGAAGAGCGAGAGAAAAAGTTCTCTAGAAGATTAAATCACAGCCCTCCTCAGTCAAGTTCTCGCTACAGAGACACCAGGTAAAAATTTTTGCTTTCCCCCTTGTATTATATCAGTAATCAGATGGATTTGGATTTTTTACTGAATTAAATACTTTGTTTCTGTGTCGTCGTCTAATAAGCCTAAAAAGAAGACTTCTATTGCTTTTATGTATGTGTAGTTAAGTGGCGAGGGTGTGTCAGTGTAACCTGTCTCTTGAGTTGTGCACAGCTATCATCCTTGGAGTTTTAGGAGTAATTCTGGTGTTAGATTTGCAGTTTATATTGCAGTATTTATTCTGCTTGATACTGAGTTTGAATTTTGATTTAAAAGTGTTCCCTTCTAGAAGTCTTGGTGTTTCCAACTTGGGAAATATGCAGTATTGGGCAGAAACAGAAATTTATGTATGTTTTTAAGTCTAAGGTATGGTAAAAATGAAATTAATAAGTGAAATTAATTTTAAAATCCTTCTGAGAAGAAAGGAGTAGCCGTAAGTTACATACAATTTGTAGCTCTTCTCTAGTTTGACATTTCTTAAAGTTTTTAAGTAGTTAAGATTTTGAATTATGGCTTCATAATTCTTGAAATTAACCTGTAATATTTCATTTTTAGAAGTCGTGATGAAAGGAAAAAAGATGAACGGTCTCGGAAGAGGGATTATGACCGAAATCCTCCCAGAAGAGATTCCTATAGGGATCGATACAACAGACGGAGAGGGAGGAGTCGAAGCTACAGCAGGAGTCGAAGTAGGAGTTGGAGCAAAGAGAGGTTGCGGGACCGTGATCGAGACCGGAGCAGAAGCCGGAGCAGAACGCGAAGCAGAGGTACCAACAGTTGGTCTCTAAAATACGGTGAATGTTTTCTACAAAATTTAGAAACTAAACTTCAAAACGGTGTTCAGAATGTACTAGAGTTTCCTCTTTTGTTCTTGTTCCTTTATTCAAATTTAACTTTGTTTTCTGTGGAAATGAGGGTTCTGTGATTGGGTTCTTAGTGCTTGTTTTCCTCTCTTACTCTCTGTTCTTCTTTACTACCTTTGTATTGAGGTGACTGTGCTGGCCACTTTCAAGCATTGTTGCAAGAGAGGCAGAAAAGTGCAAGTTAGTTGCATTTCATTAAGTTATAGGAAACTCATAATCTGGTTTAGGGAGATATAGAAATTAATACTCATTTACAAAGGTGGAACTGGCAGAAATTGCCTGTTTGGCAGTAAGTGACTTATCAAGCAGAACAATGCAGCTCAGTTCTTTTGGTCTTGTCCCCTTTTTAGTGTCATAGGTGGAGGGCTGAAACAGTTACAGTAAATATTTGCATTTGTGCACATATCTGTAGAACTTAAAGCTTCAGTACAGTCGTTTGTAGAATTAAATATCTTTTAAAAGGGAGTTGCTTTTTCAGCTGAAAGGAGTGCTTTTTCCCTCAATAATTTTTAATGGTAAATTGGAAAAGAGCAGCAAAAGTAATTTTATGTCTTTGTCTTGTCTTAGACAATGTACCGGTAAAAACGGTTTGGTTGAACTCTCCTTGGTATTATTTTTCTTTCTGTAAAACAGGCCCTTAAAACCAGCAATGCAGGTTTCTTTTCTATGAGAGCAGATATTTTCCAGCTTGCTAACAAGCAAAATAAATAACATGCGGCAGTTTAACTAAAAGATTATAACACGATTAAAGCTTGATTTAAAGAGTATTTACATAAACTGAAATGACAATACCATATGGACAATATTTTATAGTGAAAGCTTTGTTTCTTTTTCTCAGAACATGAAGGAAAGCCCGTTTAACCCACACTGATGAGCCATCTTTAAGCTATTTCATAATGTTCCTTTAATACGGAGTTATTTAAGTCTATTAACTTACGTCATGACATAACTATGCTGTCTTAATTGGGATACTTACTGTTTATTTGGTGGTAATACTAGAAAATGAAGAGAATAGTTTGTATGTGTTCAGAATAAAAGGTCACTTTACTTGCTATATGTGCCCAGGAGTGTTCACACCGGTCAACCATTATTATTTCATTCATAATGCTATTATTATTTCATTATTTGCTGTTATGGCAAAGCTTTGCATGCAATAAATACATGCATTCGAGTGGAACAGAAAATGAAAATCAACAAAATGAAGATACAACAGTAACATTGTCTTGAAACATTAAAGATTTGTAACTTCTGTAGTATTTTCAATTGATGGTTACACTTTTCTTGCCATTGCTTCCCTTTATTCAATAAAACTTTCCATCTGAAGTTCTTAAATACATGCATCACTAAAGAATATGTATTCTGCCTGAAGTTAAATAGGGTATCTGCTCTACTGTGGATAGAGCTGTTATTAAAATAGCCCAGGGTCTGACTATGTACTTCACAGATTATTATTTTTCTGGTTAAATCTTTGGAAGGTGGTACAGTCTAACACCCTTTCTCAAAGCAAATAAACTGGAACAGGTTGCTTAGGACCAGCTGGGTTATAAATAATTCCAAGGGCGGAGACTCCACAGGCACTTTGGGCAACCTGTAAAACATTTCAATTACTTTGTATGTGTATTAAATTGATGTGGAGTAAAGATAGTTAGAGAGCAGTGATTGCTTCTGGTGAAAAGGTAGATAAGGAATCATCCAATATAATTTTTATTTTTTTATTACAGAAAGGGATTTGGGAAAGCCGAAATATGACATGGATAGAACAGATCCATTAGAGAACAATTATACTCCAGTTTCTTCTGTGACAAATATTTCATCTGGCCACTACCCTGTCCCAACACTGAGCAGTACTATTACTGTTATTGCTCCTGCTCATCATGGAAATAACACTACTGAAAGTTGGTCAGAGTTCCATGAAGAGCAGCTGGACCACAACTCCTATGGAAGACCTCCGCTGCCAAAGAAACGCTGTAGAGATTATGATGGTAAGTACATTTTAATTTTTAATTGCTTCCTGCAGCTGTGATTGCTATCTGAACAGATAGAGATAATTCACCCTTCTTTTTCTGATCTCCTCTAGTAAAATGGGGTTTTTCTATTGCACAATTCTTGAATGTAAACTTCGTACCACTTCTTACTGACTTTAGACATATTGCTCTTTTAGTGTTTGCATATTTTTTGACTTGCTAGGACTATTCTCTATAAATGAAAAATAGTATATTAAAGAGTTACTAAAAAAAATCCAGTTTTACCTGTTTTCTGTCTTATGGCATGTTCCAACCAAATACTGTATTTGATGGTTTTGACAATGGTTAGCACCTTACTGATCTCATCCTATTTTATTCTATCCTGACAATTTTTAACTACAAAGGTCTAGAGCTAAAAATTCCCAGGCTCATGTTAGACCATCAGTTCTTTCTGTGTAACTCTTAGAAAAAACTGTCTAGGTTTTCACTTATCTCTCTCTTAAGCTTTCATTTTAAATGTCTTGTGCCAAAATGCACACAAGGTGCTGCTGCAGCTGGCAGTGCCTTAACTAAATTCAGCCTGTCAGCCTGTGAGCTCAGGAGAGTTGAAATCTCCCCTTAAAGTTGCTTCTGAGGGATTTTGTTGTTGTTATTGTTGTGTACCATAATGAGGAGTTTAAGTTCTAGGCCAGTTTACATTCAGAACTCTTAGAAGAATTTTTTTTTAAGTAAAAAAAAAAAAATGGGAAACTGAGCTTTCACATGTTGGCAGAGTTGTACTTATGAAGAGTATCTTTGCCAGTGTACATCACAGCAGTGCTGTGGAACAAGTGGAATTGTGAATGTGTCATTCTGTTTTGAAGTTTCCTCTCTTTAGTAGCTACATGGTTCCATCATACTGCACTCCTATCTGCACTTCCAAATTTTCAACTTTATCCTCTGCTGAACTTCTGGTTTTGTTTAACATTTCAATTTAATGTGCTCTGTAATTCTTCCTGAGGATGAGGTAATACATACTGCTTCCCCACATCATGTTTTGAGGAAGTGGGCATGCCTCTTTCTTCCTATTTTACCAGAAGGTGTTTCAGCCTTTTCCCTGTATTGCATTGACTGGTATTTGGTGTTTGTTTTTGTGGGCACTGTTGCTGAACAAATAATGATAGAACAGTTTGGGCTAGAAAGGCCTTGTAAATGTCATCTAGTCTAGCATCCCTACAGTGGGCATGGTCATCTTCAACAAGATCTTGTTGCTCAGAGCCCAGTCCAACTTGGCCTTGGATGTTTCCAGGGATGGGGCATCCAGCTGCTTTTCTGCGCAACCTCTTCCACTGTTTCACCACCCTCATTATAATAATTTCTTTTTCTTGTATTTACTTTGAATCTACAGTGTTTTAGTTTAGAACTATGACCCCTGGTCCTATCACTTCAAGTCCCACCAAAAAGTCTGAAGTACTTAAAGGCTGCAGTGAGTACTTAAATTCACTGCTCTAAGCCTTCTTTTCTTCAGTCTGAACAGCCACAACTCTCTCAGCCATGCCTCATAAGAGAGGTGCTTCAGGCTTCTGGTAATTTTTGTGGCCCTTTTCTGACCCACTTCTATGTTTGACTTGTGTTTAAAAGAAAATGAGTGAATGTATATTCGTTTTTATATGTATTTAATATTTACAAAAGCATATGTTATATGTAAATAGGAATTTTTTCTCTTATGTAATCACATTAAACTATGGCAAATGTTTATAATACCTCCTGAAATAATTGCAGAAAAGAAAAAAAATGAGTGAATTTGCTCATGTTGCAATTTCAAGGTATTAATATCTAACTTTAATAGGGGTTTCTCAGTCCTAGTGTCTGCACTTTTTGCTTAGAAACAAATAGATTTTGTTAATGTGATGACATCTAGATTTCATTCTTTGCTTTCACTATTTGTTATAATTCAGTGCAGAATTAGTTCTTCAAGAAGAATTGAACACTCTTGTGCTAGCAAGTTTCTGCAATGTCCGTGTATGCTGACTGTTAACAATAAAGTTTAACAGTCAATTTCATTTTCTAATCTAAGCTTCTGCTGGTATGTGGAGCTCTTAATTTACAAACTGTCGCATTACACATTGAATGTCTTGTATCTACCCTGAATCAAGCTACAGCTGTTGAATTCTGACATCACTTCTTTTTGATGTTTCAGAGAAGGGTTTCTGTATGAGAGGAGACATGTGCCCTTTTGATCATGGAAGCGATCCAGTAGTGGTGGAAGATGTGAATCTTCCTGGCATTCTACCTTTTCCAGCACAACCCCCTGTTGTCGAAGGACCACCTCCTCCTGGACTTCCTCCCCCTCCACCAATTCTGAGTCCTCCTCCTGTTAACCTTAGACCTCCAGTACCACCACCAGGCCCCTTACCACCTAGCCTTCCACCTGTAACAGGTAATTAAAAAAGATTAAATTCCATTTTTTTAGTAGAAAAGTCTGGATCTATCTTGAATTGTATGACGTGCAAAAAGCTGTTTTGAAGAATCCCAGCTGTACTATAGAAAGTTGAACTGAGCTCTACTATGGCATAGCTTGCCTCAGAATTTTCTTTCTGGTGATAATTGTTGGAGAGCTAGTTGTTGTAAAATGTTGCATGCTAAATGTCACTCTTTAATATGGAATAATATTTTCAAGTAAAAGCATGACATGGCAAAATTAAATTCCTTGAATATTACAGCAAAGTTGTCCAAAATTGACTACTGTTAAAGAAGGGAAAATCCTGGAAACAACAAATCCTTACTGTTTCATTTATATTAATAGAAGTAAAGATAATTCATGACCAGATCAAACTTATAACTGAAAATATCATTTGGAATTAATTTTGAAACTAAACTTATAAAGTAACTAAGAAAAATTCTCCACTTTTTGTACTGTCCACTGGAAAGTACTTCAGCTGAAGCACTAAAAATATATGAAAACTTACGTTCCTGGCTCTCATTTATAAAATAGCCAAAGTTTGGTGCTCACTTGCCTTGTGTGGTTTAAAAGTTGTTATGTTAGTTTTATGTGGTTATTCCTTTCTCTCTTTTCTTATTACCATAAATGTCCCACTTGGTTAAATTATTCAGGAGTAATTGATATTTGATACTGCTTACAAATTTCTTGAACTGATTTAATTTCCTGTTGATAGTCTATTTAAGAAAGCTATGAATGAATGTATTTATTTCAGTTAATACAGAGTGTAACCTCCTCTGGGTTGGTCAGTTCTACCTTACATGCGATTTTCACATCTGCTTCACAGGTTCAGATATATCACTTTATAACTTCTTCCAAAACCTGCTCTTCTCAGTGATTAAACTGAAGATTGGGTTTGACTGCTTAGCTTTGAAAGTGTCACATTACCTGTTGTAAAAAAAGTCAAGCCAACCAAACAAAAAAATCTCTTAATTTTAAGAAGAATTCCATTACGGTTGAAGGTTTCTTCTTGGGTGTTTGGAAAAGTAATTTCAGTCAAGTTAATTATTGTCACCACAGAATATTTTTGTTATATTAAAACCAGGTTTTTATTTTAAAAATAGAATTTGTTTCTTTGATAAGCTTTTATCAAGCTTTAAAATGCTTCTCTTGGTAAAAATGAATACTGGGCTAGCAATTAAATTTTACTTGTAGAGAGAAGGTGTTTGGAGAAATGTTAAATGATTCAAATGCTTTTCTCTAATCCAAGTTCTGAGTCATTTGCTGTTGGGGGTGGTTTCATGTGAATTTTTGATACAGTATCAGGTCTGCAGATGTGCCCTCTCAGCCCTGTTCTTCTTAAATAGCCTTAAAAGCATTTCAGATCAGTTTCCTTTTGAGTGGAGTGTAATGAAAGTGTAGTGGATAATAAATGAATGCAGTGTTTTTCTTTGTTTTTGACAGGACCACCCCCTCCCCTTCCACCATTGCAGCCTGCTGGCATGGATGCCCCCCCAAACTCAGCAACCAGCTCAGTTCCTACTGTTGTTACCACGGGTATTCATCACCAGCCGCCTCCTGCTCCACCCTCTCTTTTTACAGCAGGTGTAGTACTGAGGCTTTGCCCACAAGGTTTGCTAAATAGAATAACATTGATTCATATTATACTGTACTTTATAGAGATTATAATGTCATAGTTTGGGAGAATAAGTCTATCGTATAGATTGTGGCAGTAAATTAACATTCTTCTTTTCAGACTTAGTTCAAGATGGAAGTAAAATTTGCATATAAAATGTGAATTTTGACTGGAGAGTAATATTTTCATTATGTTTAAGCAGAAAACTTGGCACGGCGATTTTTTATGATAGTGGTTATACAACTCTTTTATTGTAACTCTATCTTGTAATTAAATTGAATGTTATATTATATTTGAAACCTTGGGGGTTTTAACTGCAATTTATTTTAATTAGACAATTTCTTTGTTACCAGAAACGTATGACACAGATGGCTATAATCCAGAAGCTCCAAGTATAACAAATACTTCAAGACCTATGTATAGACATAGAGTACATGCCCAAAGACCAAATTTGATAGGACTCACATCAGGTGATATGGATCTCCCACCCAGAGGTATGCTCTCAAAGCTATACTTAGTTAGTTTAGATGATTTTCTTATATTAATGCAGGTTGAGGAACTTTTCAGAGAATACCTGGAAAACATGGCATTTTTCTAAAATCTTCTGGAATTAAGAGATGTTTAGTTGAATAGGGAACTATGTCTATAATTGTTTTGCGTGTGCATTTTTTTAGGTAAAATGAAATCTCTTGTATAGTATTGCACAGTTCACTCTTAGCTGAAGTAAATGGTCCCTTTGTATATCTTTTGTAAAGAAAAATGTTAATGTTCTGTAGTAGAACCTCAGGATGAATTTTGCTGCAGAGAGGAGGGAGTCATTTTTATCTGGTAGCAGTTTTATGTATGAGTAATCTTAACCTCACAGTTCCTGTGGCCCTGAGAAGAAGCAGCAGCACATAAAATGAGAATGGAAGAGGGATAAAACCATTTAAATGTGGTTTTTATTTGCATTTGTATGTATTTATCTTTAATCTTACTATGTTTCTGTTGGTGTATTTTCAGTGAGGAGTCCCCCAGTGTGATTCCTGTTCTTCAGCAAAAGTGACTCCTTTCCCACTCCATCCATAAATCTTGCTCCTAGGTGTTAGTGCCCTGGAGTACTGTGCATTTCCTATCATGACCATTTTTGTGTGTGCCATCTAATAGTAGAATGGAGATGTTAGCTGGAGTGGTGTGAGCCTCAGAGTATTGCATGGGACATTGTGAATCATTGTGAATCAGAACACAGTCATCTTGAGGCAGATGCCTTCTGTCACACCTCTTTTGTTTTCTGTATATGTGATGTTACTGTGACAAAATGAGTGCTATTAGCTATTTTGAGCTGTCACAGCATCTGTTGATAGTAAAGAAGAGAAGTCTGTGACCAAGGTTTGATTCAGTCAGAAAAAAGAATCATAGTAATTTCAAAATAAACAATTGTGCTTTGCAGTGCAAATTCAGTGTGAGCAGAATACTTTTTTACAATCAAATACACAGAAAATAAATTTTTAAAAAGTAAAATCTTCTCATCTGTTTACAGAAAAACCTCCTAATAAAAGTAGTATGAGAATAGTGGTAGATGCTGAATCCAGAAAAAGAACAATTGGTGCAGGGGATGGTGGAGTTCCTACAAAGAAGACTTGGTTTGACAAGTGAGTGACTGTTAACACAGTGTTGGCTTAAGAGTTGGAATTTTGTGAACTGCTTTACTGTAATCTGAAACATATGTATTTATCTATAATTTGCAAGCAAGGGAAACTGTGAGTACACTGATAGTACTAAAGTAAATCATACTATAGTGTGATCTGTATTTGACTCTCTTCTATTAAAGGTAGTATATATGTAGTATAGAAGTTGCTTTGGATGATACTAAGATCTGTTCCTTGAACGTTGGCATGATCTAAGAAACAGGGAAGCTGCAGTGTGATGGTTGTTAGAGATGACTAATTTTAGTTGTGAAATGTGAATTTTATCACTGCTATTTTGATATGAGTTGCCAGGTATGTTACTGAAAAAAACAGAAGGTGCAAGGTTGGAAGGGATTTTAAGAGATTTCTGGGAGTGAGGAGAGCCTTGAAGTAATAGTTATTTGAAACAGTAGTGGGAAAATTTCATGGAATAGCTAAGAAACAGTTTTTTGGAGAGAAGCGGTGTGGAAGTCAGGAATTACTGACATGAGCAAATAATGTGAATTACTTCACAGATTTGTGTGCTGGGGTATGCTGAGAATATCAGTGGGGAAGATGGCAGGTGTATGGGCATGTCCTGTACTCCACTTTTCTAAAGTTGCATTATTTTTTAAGTCTGCAGATCTTTATGTGTCATGCACACATGCTTCTGTGTAAGCATATACAATTTAACACTGTGTTTTCTAGTTTGCTATGGATTTCTGGCTTGATTTTTTATTTGTTGCAGGCAAAATTTTAACAGAACAAATAGTCCAGGTTTCCAGAAGAAAGTGCAGTTTGGAAATGAAAATACAAAACTTGAATTGAGGAAAGTTCCCCCAGAACTTAACAACATCAGCAAACTTAATGAGCACTTCAGTAAGTTTGGAAACTTGGTCAACTTGCAGGTAAGAGTCAACAAAGAGAAAGCAGTATGCTTTGATGTAAAGGTCGTAGTAGTTGCCAAAAGTAGAATGCCAGGTTTTTTTCCTGGTTCCCTGAAACTCTGTTATTTTTCTAACTCGTTTCTTAAGCAAGATCTTGTTGTTTTTAATGGTATTGCCATTGAAGAAGCAGAAAGGAAACGTTTTAATCATCTTTTAGATTTTGAACAATTATGTTCCTCAGAGATAAGACTTTTAAGAGACATTGTTTAAAACATTGAAAAGTGATTGCACATGGGTTTTTCTCACCTATTTTCTCAAGTTTGGATCTGCTGTCATAATCACTCTATATATTCAGAGATAAATTCTAAGTACAGAAAACCTGTATTTCTTATCCAGAAACAGTCCCTGTGACATAATTGCTTTCTAGTTCCACGGTAATGATGTCTAGTCCCTTAAAATTACTTTGTGGTTTAATGGAGTCACCCAATAAGCAACTAAAGAGAGAGGAAAACAATGAAAGAACTAGGGTCTGACTTAGGCTGATGTTACATATTGCAGGTTGCACATGTAATGTCAGTATTTCATACCCAGTCTCTAAGCTACTCTGTGTGACCTTCCACCATGGTTCATTATCAACAAGTTTTAGATGCTACCTTGCATTTTTCTAAACCTTTTCTTGTTTGCACTGAGGTCTGGAATGAGGAGGTGCAATAGTATTTTTGTATGTACTGATACAGTGCAGAATAAACCATCTGTGCCTGTCAGATAGTGTTCTGTCTGAACACTGGAGGGATTTTAAATCTCTCTTAATTGTTATTAAGTATTTCTTAAGCCTTTCTATAGTTTACCTAAGAATATGGGTGTATTAGCAGGTAGTATTATTCTTTAAGACAAGTAAAATATGGATGTGTATGGATAGAGAGATACGTATATGAAGATTTCAAGCTGTGCTCTTCTTGTAAAGAGTATAATCTTGGCTTTTGAAGGTAATGTGTTAATGCTCAAAGGAGGGAAATCAAAATGAATTTTTCTGTTTAGCTCTGATACTAGATAGGACATTTCCTATCTGACCTCTGCGTTTTTTGTAGTAATTTTCTTTACTTTCCTGATGTTTCTGTTTGTCTTTCAAACAACTGCTCATATTTACAAATGGAAATACTGCTTGACTGGGGGTTTTGCTTTACTTCATTTGTTTGAGGTTTTTAAACTATTCTTAAAGTTTATTAGCGTAAACTCAAAGTTTATTTTGACACTAAGCCTTTCAAACAAACTCAGGAATGGGAAGTGTTTGTCTAATGACAGAGACAGGAGCTCCTAAGCCTAAAAGCATTTAATGATCATTTAGACACAAATGAGAATCCTCTGTGTAGTAAGTTTTGTTCTTCTGTTTTTTAAATCTTAGGTTGCATATCAAGGTGATCCAGAAGGTGCCCTTATTCAGTTTGCCACACATGAGGAAGCAAAGAAAGCTATATCAAGCACAGAAGCAGTATTGAATAATCGTTTTATTAAAGTTTATTGGCATCGAGAAGGCAGCGCACCGCAAATCCAGACTACTGCCCAGAAGGTAGAGGATCTAAATCTGTTCTAGCGTATTATGTAAAATAGAATCTTCAAAACATTTTTAGGATAATGTTTTTATCAAGTAAACTAAGTCCTTTTTGAGATAGTGACTCTTGCCTGTAATTGATTTCCAAAAGTCACTCTTAGGTTGTAAATTCTTTGACCTCATATGGTATTCAGCAGTTGATTAGCAAGATGAGACTGAAGATATTTAAAGAAAGCCCTTCAGTGACTTTTGGTATATTCCACTCTGTTATCATTTCAAGCAAGATTTGATGCAGCTCTCTGCTGAATAACATCTATTTTGTTGAATTAATATAGGGTTTTTTTATTTCTTCTGGTGAGCATAAGAAAGGCAGCATAGTTATATTTCTTTTCGTGAAAGATGATCTCCATTTTCTTCCAAGCGGTTCTGGTTTTCCCGCTTTACTATTAAGCTCTTTTCCTTTCCTTCCTGTTGTTGAGCATGCATATTGTTGTACAAAGTAGCAGAAGACTTTTACACAGAAGCATCTATGTATGTACACAAGTATACACACATAGATAACACTCAAACAGCAGTGGAAGAGGAGAACTGCATTAGAGAGACTAATCTTCTGGGAAGGGATCGGGGACATTTTAAAGTAGGGAGGTAGTTGCTGATCTCTGTGGTATCCTGGGACAGAATGTCTGGGAATGGATTGGAGGCGTACCAAAAGAGGTCCAGACTGGACATGAAGCATTTCTTTGCGGAGAGAGTGATCAGACAGTGAAACAAGTTTTCTAGAGAGGTGGCTGATGTCCCCATGCCAGTCACTGTTTAAAAGGTATTTGGACAGTGGACATTAAAAATGTGCTTTAACTTTTGGTCAACCCTGAAGTGATCAGACAGTTGGACTGGATGATTGTTTCTGGTCCCTTACAACTAAAATGCTCTAATCTACTTTTTTTTTAATTGAATTGCAGAGGAGCACCTTTTGGAAGTTGTCATGTTCATAGTAGCATTGACAACATTAAAAAAAAAATAAATAAAACAGCAGTTACTGTTGTGAAGGGTAGATTTGTAACCTGTGTCAAGCCAAATCAGACTTGTCAGCAGTACAGTAGTGTCTATACTCATGCAGAAGAGGTACTTTAGGTTCTCCCTGGCTCTGTGGGTTATTGAGGAGAGTCTTCTCAGTTAGCAGCTGGTGTAGCAAGTGCTTCAGAATAGTTGTGTATTCTGTTCTATTGCATTTGCCATCAGTGTGGAACAGCACATTCTGCTTTTCAAAAATATGGGACAGGCTCTGTAGAAGAAATGGTCACTTATTTATTTATGCTGATATAATACATGAATGACTTGTTAGAGGATTCTTTCAATTGCTGCTCTGAGTTGAGAATTCCTAGTTTCTGTTGATGGTATATGTCATCATCATTCAGAATCAGTGACCTGGTTTTCCATGGTAATCCTGCTGTACAGCATTTTAAGAGTTTCCTTTCTCTTCTCTTCTCTTCATTAGACATGCTCTGATTATTATCTTCAAAAATTTGGTTTTAATGGCATCTACCTCACTATTTTCCCTGTTATTATCCTTTAGATTTTGTTAATAACCTTAATGCTTTTTCTAAAGCAGTGCTGCCCAAAATGGTATTTTCTAAGCTTGATTTTCATCTCGGCCAGAAGAGGGCAGTGGAGTACGTCATTTGCATTCCTACCGACGTTCCCTCTTTCTCAAAGGATAGCTTGGACTGTGCCATCAGCTTATTTGCTGATTGTGCTATTCAGAGTATTATTGGAGTATTAACTCTGTATTTCCAAACAAACATTCGATCTATGTATTTGTTACTTTTAGTTGTCCCTAGTAATTAAAGTTACTGTTTTAATTTTTAGTGGTGTTAACAGCTTCCAGTCACACCACCTGTAGCAAGTTAACTTTGCTGATTTGAGAATGAATCCCCCTTAGTCCTGGGGACAGTATTAAATATTCCTGCCTCACCAGGAATAGCCATTCAGCACATGTCAGCAGACTGCATTTTAAAATCTATTATCAGCAACAGAAGGCACACAGTAACAAGAGAAACTTTTAACAAGAAATTAAAATTTTAAGTGCAATGCTTCTGTGTTCTCCTACCCCGAGATATAACATTTAACAAATTGTTGAGTCAGAAAACAGGTATTTTTTGTTCATAAGTCTTTCAGGAGCACGAATATTTACTTCTCTTTTCATTGAAATTAATATTTGATATCATATCTGTGAGTAGTATGGAAACTTCATACTTTTTCATATACTATAAATGTTTCTTTTTTTGTCAAGATTTCTGTTAATTAATTTCACCTGTATTTGTAATGGTTTCCAACCAGATTTTGTCTGCTAGCCACCAAAGACAGGCTTTTAGATGTTCTTCAGTGTAAAATCAGTTGGCTTTTAAATTCTCTTCAGTAGTATCTGGTCCAGCACAATTGCTTAACCATTGCTGTTTTTTCAGCAGAATAAAATACTTCAGAAAATTTTTGCTGTAGAATTTTTGAGAGCGGTGGAAGTACTTAGGTAGAGATGATGGGAGTCAACTATAATGAATCATCAAATGAAAGGCTTCTGCCAGGAAACAGAAAATATTATGCTCTCCACATCTGAGGTAGAAAAAACAGGAAGTTCTGGGCATAAAAGGCAGCACAAAGAGATTTAGGTTAAATATTTAAAAAAACATTTTCTAATGCCAAAGCCTACTGAAGCACTTTTGCCTAAAGAGGTGACAGGACCTGTTTCAGAAATCTGTAAGAACGAGATAGATAGATAGATGCTGTCAGTAATGGCATAACTGACTTTGCCCTGCAGTGGAGAAATGGATTAGGTGACCTTCTGAGAGCTATAAATATGACAATAAGCTTGCTTGGAAGCATATTTTTTGGTCTTAACAGTTGAATGTTTTTGTCATAGAGGAAAAAGGAAAGGTGTTAGCTGTGTAGGTTTTATCTGTGGTAGAATCAAAGATTATCTGTTCTCTTTTCTTTTTCTTTAGTCCCATGACTGCATGTTCCTATATCCTTTTTTTTTTCTATTTGTCCAAGTTAAACACGTAGGAGATGAAAAGTGATGTATCATGTAAAAAGTGAGAGTCTTTGTGATACAAGTTTGTATTCTGGCTTTTCATAACTAAATGGTTGATGGTGAAAGAATTGTGACAGGAATCAGAAGACTTCTTTATTACCTTTTATTTTGTTCTTTCTAACAGGTAGAATTTAAGTTAGGCTGAGTAAATGTAATTAATACAAATCAGAGTTGTTTGGTCACTTCTGTAAGCTGCAAGTGTAAAATGGATGTTATTGCCACTTGTGCTACAGAAATATTCAGTATAACATAGTAAATCTCATGGAGTGGTTGTTTATCCCATCAGGTGAAAAAGACATTGAATGGTAGAAAGTAAAAAGAAGAACCTAAATTCTATTGTAATTTCATTATGTACTAACTGAATGACCTATGTACCAGCCTTTTGTTGTTAATCTTGCACTGTGCCTTTTGGGGGCTGGGGTGGTGTTCCAGGTGATCCAGCCCTTAGTGCAGCAGCCCACTTTGCCTGTAGTGAAGCAGTCGGTGAAGGAGCGGCTCGGCCCAGTACCTGCGAGTAATATTGAACCTGCAGAGGCACAGGGTGCTAACACTGACGTCACTCAGGTTTGTATTGTTGTGAAAAATTCAGTTGCTTTGTCTTTCTGAAATAGGTTCCGTAATGTAGGAATGTACCAGTTGCTTCTGCAGGGCAAGTACAAATTTACTACTTCAGATTTCATCTGCTTATATTGATAGTGGTGTTTTCCTATTCAAGTTTTTCTCAGTGCAATGATATTTAGCTTTTTTACCTGAGCATGGTACTTAATTTTTTAGTATCATGATTTAATAAGTTTTTAACGTAGTTTAAAAAGAAAACTGTCAGGCTCTCAGACTGTTTCAGGATTGTTGTGTGTCATATTGTTGGTGTCAGATTTCAAAATAAAGTGAGTCTCCATCCAAAAAACTAAAAGCTAATTTTTTTAAATGTATATATATATTATCTGTTAAACACCTAAAACCATTAGAGAATGAAGCTCTGTATCTAGAAGAATTTTCAGAATCTGTACATCACCCCTAATGAAAGGAAGAATGTAACCACAGTACCAGTGTGAACAATGACAGAATCTGGTGTGTTACTCTCATTAGAAGTAGTCTTTATTTCATTATTAGCATTATGCCACTGCTTTGGTTTTACTTCTGAAAAGGAAGACCAGCACAAATCGAAAAATAATTGTAGTTTAAATTCAAACAACTTCCTGCATTTGCTGCAGATGTAATCTGCAAGTAGCATATTATAAAACATAAGAATTGTAGTGTATTTAAAAGGGCCTATGCAGATCATCCTCTGCCAGCTAGCATGTCTTGGACTTCTTGCAAAAAATATGTAGGATAATCTTCGATTCCAAATTTGGCTTCATATTTGTCTTACCCAATTGTAGACATATATTAACTACAAAATCAAATACCTAAAATGAATTTTGTCAACAGTTTGAATCTTGTTGTTTAAAATGCTCTGGTTTTATTAGTTAAATATTTTTTCTAAATTGTTAGTGCTTGTAGTGTACATTTGAACTATAATTTTGCTTTCTTTTCTTAGAATGTGACTAAATTATCTGTGAAGGATAGACTGGGTTTTGTGTCAAAGCCAGTTACTCCAACAACTGAAAAGGTGAGAAAATGTCTCATAGTCTCTCATATTTATTTTCAGTAGAATTAATTTTTTTATGAAACCCCTTGTGTCAATATTGTTTCATAACTATGAATAAAATAATTTGTGAAGGGTTAGTTTTAGGAAGTATAATGAATCAAAACTCAGCAGATGGCTAAATGATTATAAGAAGGACAAAAACTGCTACTTTGTGGATTTTATTTAATCTATCAGGTTCCTTTTATTTAGTCATAAAAAGAACTTGATCTGTTCCATAATCCTGAGTTATTTAGAAGTATACAAAAATAAGCTTTAAAAATAAATAGATTTTGACGTTATATATGACACTATAGAAAGCAGTTGTATAAAAACATTTCTGGATTTCTGTGCCCCGTAAAAGGTGATGCTGTAAACGTTTTACTGTTTTATTTGATTTTACAATTTACAGTACTTGTGAAAAGATAAAGGTGGAAATTAATCAGTATAGAAAGGACAAAGAGAGAGGTAAGGTGGGAAAGGTGCATCTGAATTGTGGTTATGAGCTATGTATTTTGGCCAGTAGTTGCAATTTTCAGAATACAAAGTGATTGATGTGTTTACTGTAGTAGCAAAGTTTGTAATGCATGTTTCCAGATCTGTTTAGGACTTCAGGGGACAGGCTTCTCCAATGTTTTTAACATTCATTTGAGAATACTTGTAGTAGAAAGACAGCAAGTTTTACCCGGTAACAAGATTCTTCTGTCTAAGTATATATCTTTTCTATTGGGAGTTAGTTTGATCTGAAATAAGTGAAGCATCCACTGTATTTCCCCACACATGTCCCCTCCCACCCCTTTTCAGTATGGCAGTAGATGGATTAAGTGGTATCTAACAGGTAAAATTCACTTCAGAGATACTTGACATAGAAAGGTAACAATACTTGAAGTTGATAATACTAGTTGTAATATTAGAGAATATGTCTAATTTCAAGCCAAGCAGTCCACCTGAATGCATTGATCAAGGCTTCTTGCCTGTATGTTGTTACTAGTTTGACGAGTTCCATTCTTGGTACTCTAAATTAGTTGCAGATAAATAACTTGCTATGTATTCCTGAACTACATTTTACATACATAATACATTCTTACTTTAGAAATAGGAAGTCTGCTTCAGCTTGAATGGAAGTACTTTTTTTTTCCTCATTTTGTAAAAGTTGAGTTATCCTGAAAGACTTTCCTACAAAGAGTAAATTTTATGCTAGAATATTTTTCTGTTCTGTTGTCTTATAGTACAGATGTGATTTTGCTGAGCAGCTGGGCTGTTCACTGGATTTGTTGTGAAACAGCATTTTCCTTTGACATTTTTAGTAGGATTCTGAAACTTGATTTGACTTATTTTTACTTACTACTGCCTCTTTACAAGGAAATACCTTGCTTAGTTTGCAGTTATTGTATTCTATGACCATTGGAAATAAAATGATTGACATCCATCAAAAAATAGAAGTGTCATGTCCTAGATTTTTTTTTTTTTTTGCGCCTGATGGAGTGCACGGTTTGACAGGAACTTTGCAATGATAAAAGGAAGTAGCTGTTCTTCCCAAAAAGCAGGAGGAAGAGGAGTTAAAACCGTTGTTGTGAGACCTTGTAAGATCTATAGGGACTTAAAATTTCTAGACATGTGAAGAAATTCACGCTATTCACAGTATTCCTTCTCTTGAATAGTATTAAGCGATTTAGAAGACCTTAGTGTTGCTTTTGACTTGTCTGTGTTGGTGCTGTGGTGTCTCTCCTTACATATCCTGCACAAAAGAGACGAAATGGTGTGGTTCACTCTGCCCTGAAGACAATTCAGGGTGAAAGGAATGTGTTAGTATTTTTGTCTTTGTTTGATCCTCTTTGTCTTGTAGCCTGTCCTACAGCTACTTTGTAATAGAAACTGTATGATTGGGATATGCATACTTTAATGTTCTTTAATAGATTTAGAAAAAATCCTTCATCTTTGTAATGGTCTGCTTAGAGCCTGCATTTTGTACCACCTTCTGTAGTACCCCATAACATGTTGATTTCTTTTTACTATTGTTTACTATGCACTGCATACTCTTGAAAACACTTTGCTGTGGGTAGAAATAGTGTAAAGATCACACTGAAGTTCAAAGGGTTTATATGAACTGTTCCTGTTGTAAGTTCTTATAATCTCTTGGTCTTTTCTCTTTCTGTTTCTTGTCTGTCTCTTTTTTTTCCCTCCTGTTGGTGGCCATTTTGTCTATTTTATGGAGTGCATGGTGACCAATAGAATCTGCATGCATCTTTTAATTTTCCACATAGAAAGTATTTTTAAACTCCTGGAAATCATACCAATTGCATAATTTCTTCTATTTGCTAACAAGGTGGACAAGATCATGCCTATGTTATCTCTAGTATTTAGCCATGGACTTTTCAATATTAGCATGCCCAAAAAACTCTTTAAGGAACATGCTAAGATAACAGAATAGCTCAAATCTTCAGGTATTGTGGAGATGAGCATAGTATGTTTTAGAGAGATTGTAAAGCAGTCATCATCAGTGTTCTCAGTAAGTCATGGAGAAATTTCATACCTCATTACAGATGTAGGAAAGAGAACAGAGAGACATAGGAGTCTCTTCCTTTGCTGTATAATGTTGAAGACTTCCTTGTACTTGAGTTACTTCTTGCTGATTGTGCAAACTCTACTTCACAACAACTGCATATGAAAAAATCTGTTGTCTCTACGTTGGACCTTAGACTCTAAAATTATGTTGAAATTTTGCTTGGAAAATTCATGCAGCCATGAAATACTGTGTTTTAGACTTCAAAACACAAAAACAGCAGTTACTCTTGCAAAAATCTCAGTCTTCTGTTTCCTTAGTTATGCTCAAATACGTAAATATTTATGTATTTGAAACTTGGAAGTGCATACAAAATCTCAATGGAGAGGATTTATAAGCTGATAGCTTACATATCTGATGTGGTGCTGCCTCTTCAGACATTGTTTAACTTCAACAACTCCAAATATAACTGCTACACCGAATTTTTATATTCCATATCATCAAAGGAGACAAAAGAAAAGACGCTTATATATTTTTAAGCACTCATGCGGGTTTTTTTAAAGATTGAAATTCACTGGCAAAAAAATAAAATGATTTCCTCCTATAGGTTTTATCTACTTCTACTGGCTTGACAAAA
Organism: Rhadina sibilatrix; assembly: GCA_013400275.1. Classification (NCBI taxonomy): domain Eukaryota; kingdom Metazoa; phylum Chordata; class Aves; order Passeriformes; family Phylloscopidae; genus Rhadina; species Rhadina sibilatrix. The sequence goes on from VWYO01014962.1 coordinate 337,593, forward strand.
ACTGTGTACAACCCTGCTGCTTTGAAGGCAGCACAGAAATCTTTGCCTGTTGTTTCCACTTCCGTGCTAGACTCTAATGAAGCACAGAAGAAAAAACAGGTAAATTAAATATGCTTGTTTTTAAAATGGACCTAGGTTGGGAACTTGTGACCTAGAGATAGAGCACTATGTATATTCATCTCAAGAATGTAGATGAAACTTGTTGCAAGATTAAATTCACGATAATGTTTTTTTTTCCCCACATATTACAAAAAAATTCAGCATTGTTTTGTTATTTTTCTGTGTATGTTCAGGCAGTGTAAGCAGATTTAAAACTGTAGAAATTCAAAATGTCAAACGCTTTTTCCTGGAATCAGGAAAAATACATGTTGGGATATGAATTGTCTGTTGTGAGTGGAAGGGAGTATAGTACAGTGATGGTTCTTCTCTCTTAAACTATTACAGGACTGGCCTCTGTTCTCAGTGTATTTTGTACGTGTGACCAAAATTGCTTCTTCGAGAGAACTGAGAATTTTATGACTCTGCATTTTGTTTTTTCCAAGCTATAGTTCTTCTGCACCCATTTTTATTTTTACATAGGACTAGGCTTTCTCTTTTTTGTTGATGTTAGAAAGGAAATGCAACAAAAATGTATTTGGCCATGGTAGGTCGCTCAGTTATAGTTTAGCTTGCTTAGAATTTTCAAGAGAGCACAGCAAAGCTCCTTCTTCAGGTTTATTCTTATCATTTAGAGAAACAAAATAGAGGACATTGTTTGCCTTACTGCTTCTTAACCACAAATTACGAATACAATGCTAAGTTATGTCCAGGTGTAAGTGTTGAAATTAGTATAATCGTTAAACAAAAATTTTGGTCAAATGCTGCTAAATTTCTGTAATTTATGTCTAATGTAATTTGAGCTGTTTGTAGCTGCATGTGAATTTTGCCGTTGATCCAGAATTTAAAGAAAGCAGTTCTGATTTTGAGTTTTCATTTCGCATTTGTCCCCTAACACATACTTTTAGAATTAGAGCCTTTACCTTTCAAGTTAAGATGCTAAATGCCTGTAAAATGGCAGAAAACTTGTAATAAAATTGTTGACTCATCATAACAGCTGTAGAGGTTTTTTTGAGAGAAGACGCTGAATTGTGCCTAAGTGATTGGCTCTTCTTTCATGTGATCTTGTGCTCCTTCCTGCCTTTAGAGATTTCTGTTACAAGATACTAGTATTTGTGGAAAAACATGATTTTGTGGGACTGACTCCCTTCTTTTCCTTCTGTCTCCCTAGCTATTTTTCGCATTCATCCCCTTACCTTCCCTTTCCCTTCAGAAAAATGATTGCACACTGTATTGAATGACTAACATTTCATGCGGCAGAGTTTCTCGGTATTTGGGAAGGCATACAGAAGCTTGACTACTATTCCTTTTTCTATGGCTGTTGTGCATTTACAGTCTTTATATAAGATATTCCACTTGCAGTTGATCCCAGCTGATCATCTTCTGCCTCTCCTCTACTGTTCCATTAAATATGTTGATATCAAAGCTCTTAAGGGTTTTCTCCTAAGAAATATTCTGTATTTGGGAACATGAAGCAACTGCTTTCTTACAAGAACCATTAGTAGGCACTGAGCACAGCAGGGGTGGCATCTCCTCCTGTTTCTCATTCGGAGTGCAATATTGTCACTTACTCATCAGTTGCAGTTCGTTTTGATTTGTCAATGCCTGGTCAAAGTGCTCTTGTTGGCAGATCGAGTAGCTGTACTTGTCACTCCCCAGTTAGAGTGCTCAGACACAAAAGAGATGCTTTTCTTTGGATGACACTTGAAGTTTGAAAAATAGAATGTGTTTTCTTTTTACTTGTAACAGTTCTGGAGACTGTTTTTTTTAAATCGATGGGCTTGATTTATAATTGCTTTCAAGATAATTGTGCTCTCACATTTAAACACTTGCATGCTGTACCTCTGGAGGTAGTGTAACATATTGCCTTTCAGTTTTCAGTGGAGTTGTGTAAGTGTTACTTTATATGTGAGCAGTAATTAAGTCTTCGCAGCACAGATCTAACTAAAAAAGATAATTAGATCTTTCTTTAATTTAGTGATGCATTGTATTCCAAAATATAGTTGGAAGTATCAGTACCTTGCATTTCCTGTTACTAATTTTTTCCCTGTTATTGTAAATTACCACTGTGTAGTTGCCAAGTATAGTATATTATTCTAGCATTATGTTTCAAAGTCTAGAAACTTTCTGTAATGTTTTTATGCCTCTAGGAAGCATTACGACTTCAACAAGATGTGAGGAAAAAGAAGCAAGAAATCTTGGAGAAGCACATTGAAACACAGAAGGTAAAATATTAGCATTAAAGACAGTCACCAATTCAGTTATAAAATCTCAGTTCAGTGTAAAATATTTCAGAATTTGTAAGAATTAGCAAAGAAGTGGCCTGTAAAATAAGCATTCTCTTAGAATGGCATTAACATACTATTTTGAGTTTATAGTTTTTTGTCTAACTTGTCCTGTTAGTTCACTTAAAACCATACAAGCTTATGTGATTTTTGTCCAGTTTAAATTGATACTGCCTAATTTTGGAGCAACATGCATATGTTTGGGAGAAGGGAAAGCCTAAGTTCTGTTGGACAAGAGCAGGAGAAAATGATGTAGAAAATTATACATGACTACACTTAGTTTCAGAAAGAGGAAAAAAGCCAAAATGTCATTTAAGTTGAATAAAATTTTGAAGTAATTCAAGTGTGTTAAGCAAATGTGTCCAAATGAAGTGGAAATATCAGATTAGGAATATCAGATATTAGGAAACAAATCAGAGATTCAGACAAAGATTTTCATTTAATACAACATGTTACAAGTCCTATGTGTTGAATTGTAGGTCACAGCAAAAAAAATGCAGTATTTGGTTTTTTCCGTTAGTTTTAATGACCACTGGAAAACAGATCTGTAGTAGTAGTTGCTGAGTAAAAAGACTTTTTTTCCTGAACTGGACAGATGCTGATTTCAAAGCTGGAGAAGAATAAAGCCATGAAGTCAGAAGACAAAGCAGAAATCATGAAAACACTGGAAATTTTGACTAACAGCATTACCAAGTTAAAGGATGAATTAAAAGGTGTATCACCAGGAGGAGGGACTCCTTTAAAAAGCGTGAAAACTAAAACTCAGGTACTCAAGTTTTGATCAGCTTTTTAATAGATGAATTCACATGTTTGTTTCAGAAGAATAAAAATAAGTAGTCCCATCAGCAGTATTTAAAACCCTTACTGGTGTAGTTTTTAAGTCCTCTTTGAGGACTTAAAATTCGTTTTAAGATTTGTTTTGCCTTCTTGTCAAAAAATATAGTTAATTTTAAAACCTTGCTGTTGTCTAAAAGCTGTACCTGCTGTTGCACAGATACTACATCATCTGGAAGATCAGACAAACCAAATCAAAAATCTTACGATTCTTTCTTTTACTTTGTCCAGTGCTTTGTGTATAGTCTATTGTTTCCTTAAATTTTTAATAGAAATTATGAAAATAGTATTTCTTATGTGAAAAGATTGTTGTTAGGCAACACAAATATCGTTTGGTCAGGTTCAATACACAAAACAAACTGTACTGGTACATAATTTTCTGTGACTTTTTGTGTCACAGAAATTTGTCAGTATATTAACCTTTTAAGACTGGATGTTATAGTAGTCAGTTTTCCTTTAATCTAGATGCCTATATTTGGATTTTACCTGTGAGAAGAGCTTTTTCCTCTACATCGTTCTTGTTGATACATAGCTTTAACAGTTTCCCAGCTGCCTAAGATGCAATTATATTACCATTTTAAAATGCATTATTTTGCTTTTTATAGAAGTATCTGTTCCTAAACAGATCACAGCCTTGAAAAAGAAATACCAAAAATAATATTGAAATTACTTCTGTGTACTCAACTATAGCTTCTTACGAAGTTGTTCAGGAAAAAGTTTTAAGTAACATGTATTTATCCTGGAAATGGGCATAGATTGCTAGGATGGTCAGACAATAGAATAAGTTGCTGAGAGAGGTGGTGCAGTCACCGTCCCTGTGGTGTGTAATGTGCTTCAGGTCTGGGTCGAGTGCTGAGTGATGTGTTTTAGAGGTAATTGGGTTAAAGTGGTAGTGCTGAGTTGATAGTTGGACTTGATCTTAATGATCTCTTCCAACATTGATGATTCTGTGATTCTTGCTCCAGGCTTTTCCAGTCTCAGGATATAGGATTGATGAAGGCAAGTCTTTCCAGTAAAGACTGAGGAGTAGGAGGTACTGAATACCTCCGCTGTTCTCATGCCCTCTGTTGTCAGATCCTCTTTAATGTCTAGCAATCAGACCACATTTTTCAAAGCATTGTGTTCCTCTTGGTGCTCACTGATGTGTTGAGGTCCTCCTTGTGTCTTACCCCCGTGCCATATTCAAAGCCCTCAGTGGGCTTCAGCTTTCCAAACCAGTACCTGCATGCTCAGACAATTTCACTGTGTTCCTTTCGTGCTCCACCTGTTGTACACCTTCGTTTTGGATATAAGTTTTGTTAGAATCATCATGTTCATCCAGGCAAGCATCCTGCCAACTTTATTTCCTGCATCTTCTGGAAGGAACTTGAAGGATGCAGTTCTTGGAAATCATTCTGCCTTTTCAGCAATTACCCAGACTCATGGTATTCAAACAGGAGGCTTTTTCCAGCTGTCTGAAGAAGGCCTCATCTACTTTTACATGACTAGATGGTGTGTAGTACACACTGACTGTAATATCACCTGCATAGATCTGCCATCTGTCCTGACTCATTAATTTTCAGCTGGCTCATCATTTGTCCCCAGGCAGAGCTCCGTGTGTTCATACTGCACTCTCTAATGAGGAGCAACTCGTACTCCTTGCTGTCCTGCCTCATCCTTCCTTAAGAGACTGTCTGTCCACTGTACCACTCTACTGTCTCTTTCTCTGTGATGTTTCTGTAGTCCCACGGAGAAGTAACTGTAGCCCTGTAACTGCACACAGACATCCAATGCCTTCTCTTCATTTCACAGGTTTTGTGTAGTAGTGTATAGGTTAGAGAGGCACTGATTTCCCAGAAAGGGAAGGAGATCTTGCCCCTGTGAAGCTGTCGTGTAGTCCCTCCCTCATTTGTATGATTGGTAAATTTATATTTGAGATGGTTCTTCAACGCAGTTTTGTTTATCTGGAGATTTCTTACGCCCACATCACCTTTTGCTTGGTAACCTAGTCCACCACTTCCTTGTGTGATAGTTGTTTTTACTTAGAGAAAGTGAGACAATATACTAATGTTGAAGTTTCAATGAAGTTTTTGAGCTGCTTTTTCATTTCCTTTGTAATATGGAAAATGAAGAAACATTTTAAATAAACCCACTTCATAGTGGACAAAGTATCCATTATTTGTGTGCAGTTTTGTTAACATTTGAAATAGCAGAAAACAATCAGCCCCATATGACTTTTGTAGAAGTGAGGATTTTACAGAGCCCTTGCTTAAAATTTACAACTTTGACAATTTTCTGAATGACTTTGATCTTGGTTCTCTTGCATTTTTTAAGTGTTTAAGACCTGGATAGCTCTGAAGAAGATCCTGAAGATATGGAAGTTGAGGCCCACATGACTGTGCCATTATCTTTACCTATTTTAGCTGCTTCCAGTTCATTCAGATTACAAAAGGCTCTTCCCCCTTAAGTGAGAAACCTTTGCTGCCTCTTGATGTGTCCTGAAGGAGGTATTTTCTTCTTCAGACTTAGCACAACTCTGTAACAGAGAAGTCTTCATTAAGCCACTAATAATAAACCTTAAAAGTCTTCATTACACCAGTGTCACTGGCTGCTCTGTGAGTGCTAACTGCTGGTCATCATTAAACTTCAGGAGCACTTCTTTTATCATGTCATTGATGTATTGCAACACAGTGAGATTTTGAGAGAAACACTGGTTGCAATTTAGAAAGTTTGGAAAACCATTATATGGGAAATAATGGATTTTTTTTCATCTGGTTGCAGTAGATAATCAGAAGATGGGCCTCAGTAGACATGAGGTTGAAGTTGCCAGTTGAATAATCCAGTGTTTTTTCTTTTAAAGATTCCAGGAAAAAGAACCAGAAAAATCACCTTTCTTTGTCAGTGGTGATACTTGGTTTCCAACTGTCACAAGTGCAAACCCCTCATCTCTTGACATGCAGCCTTTGCAAACGTTCCATCTGTTGTTTTGAATCAACATGTGTAAACGTGAACTGTTTAACAATCCTCTATAGCTTTTTATAGTTAGCCTTCATTTGTGATGTCACTGAAATGTTTGAGTCCTGCTTTTTCTATTTAAAAAAAAAAAAGTTTCAGTTTGGATCAGAACTTCAAATAAAGTTTTCATGGTCACATAAATCTTTCCCTGAACCTCAGTGGTTACAATGAACATATCCTAATTGGGGTTCAGAGATACCTTTCTGGTTGTGGGGTTTTTTTGTTGTTGTTTTTCTTGTTGTTTTTGGTTTGTGGTGTTTTGGTGGTTTTTTTTTTTTTTTTTTNTTTTGTTGTTGTTTTTCTTGTTGTTGTTTTTGGTTTGTGGTGTTTTGGTGTTTGTTTGTTTGTTTGTTTGTTTTTTAACTTTAGTAGTTTTTTAAGATACTGTGTCCTGGAAGGTAACTTGGAGTCCATCAGAGACCACTCTTTTGTTAGCAAAGGTCTTGCTACTTCCTGTGTTTTTTCACTGTCGACTGAACAGAGCTACCGTTTGTGCTTTTGCATTATGACATTGTAATAAACTTAGATGCTTTTTCTCATGATAGCTGTACTGCCTTTTTTTTTTTTTT
>VWYO01014962.1:344410-356200 GCA_013400275.1 Rhadina sibilatrix
TTAAGTTCATCTCATCACGATAATCATATAATCCTGAATTTTTACTGTATGTATCTTTAGAAGTACCATTAGCTTTGGCTTTGATAGTGGTCTAAAAGGTTTGACATTGCAAAGCTCCGATGGAAGTCTTACCTTGCCAGGAAAGCTCCTAAGTTTGTTCTTGGTTTGTTTTTGAAGGTGGAAACCCAGTGTAATAAGCAGTATACCTGCAAAGTTACAGCTTTTTATTGAACAGTTGTTTCCTTAGTAGAGAATGTGAACTGTGGAACTAATAATTTACCACAACAATTTCTTAGATGCAGAAGGAGCTACTAGATACTGAACTGGATTTATACAAGAAGATGCAAGCTGGGGAAGAAGTTACTGAATTAAGACGAAAATATACAGAACTGCAGCTGGAAGTATGTTTATGTCTTCTTTTATTGCAGTTAACTTTTAATCAAATATTTTCCTTCATGTTTATTAGCTTGAGTGTCATGAACTATTTTTATCCAGAGTGCAGTATTAAGTTGCATGTGTAGATGGAGACATGTAGCAATATTTTAAAAAAACACTTTCTCTACCTCAGTAGAAATCAGAACTAGTATTGTCTTTAATTGCAATTGCTAATCTGTTTAAATTCTGTAATTATTTAGATGACATGATATTTTATAGATTTGTGGTAGTAATGCTTTCTTGAAAACATGGAGTGTTTTTAAATTGTTGCCTGAAGGTCATTTTGTGTTTGACACAGAAAAGTTAAGAAACACTCTCTGATTTTTTGTTCTTAAGTGTTAGCATCCTTTTAATGAGATTAGTCAAAAAAGTCTGAGGTGCCAAAAGTACTGTTTATTACTACAGTGTTGGTTTCAAGGGGAGAACTTAACAAAAGCAAATACAGTGTTTCAAGAAGTATTCAGTGTGTAGAAACACAATCTTTTCTTCAAGTACTTGCTTTGAAAAAAAAAACTGAGATGGCTGTATAAAATTCTTGATACGTGTATACAGTTTTGAGCAATTAATGTGGGTGTTATTCTGTGTTATATTGCACTTCTTGCCTATGTGATTGTGTATTTCTACTTGAATCACTTGATAATCTTACTCTTTTTACTGTTAAGCAGGGCTTCTGTGTCACTTAAATCACTCTTGTCTTAATGAAGTTTGATCATGTCTTATGTATATGAACACTGTGTGCATACGTGCGACAAAGATGTTTTAAAATCCTACTTTAAAACTTAAGTTGGTATGCAGCTTTGGTAATTGTGAAACAGTTTTGTAAACCAAGCCAGTTGAATAGAGATGACACAAAAACTTATGATAACAATGTATTTTCTGATGGTGAGTAATACTGTATAAGTGTACTGAAAGCTTGTTTATAAATTCTACATCTCAGAAAATATGTGAATTGAATGACATGTAAAATAGGAGTAGAAAAATAGGTGCACATTCAGGATAAAGTTACATCATAGCTGAGTGCACTAATCCTACTCCATCTCTCATTAAGTCTGTATTTTGAATTAGGTAAAAAAGATCTCTTTTGGGACACTAACACTTAAATGAATTTTCTGAAGCCTTTAACAAATACCAGCAGAAGTAGATGGAGAAAAACAGGGTCACCAGTGGTGCACACTTATGTGTTTCAGGGAACAGCATGAAATATAACCCTTGTGCATATTACAAGAGGGATATGGGGTTTTTTCCCCCGTTGAGGTTTGCTTGATTCTTCAGTATTATTAAAAATTCTTTTAAAATTTTTTCTTCACACATTGTGCTTGTGACTGTGACTCCCACAATATTTTATCTGTTGCTTTTTTGACTCGTAACCTGTTGTTCTGTTCCAGGTGACCCTGACTTTGCTGAAAGAAAATCCAAATAGTTTATTGTTTGTTTGTTTGTTGAATCAGCAGGCCCCAAATTACTCATTTAAACATTTTTAAAAGGTTTAAAAGAACCCAAAAAAAAGAACAAAACTAAAATACCCAAATACCTCAGGATTCTGTTTATAAAAAATTAAAAAGCAAACTAGATACTATTGTAAAACTATCTGAATAATTTAATGAATAAAGCCATAAAAAAATTATCTCCTCATGGGTGATATCACTGACATGCATTAAAGTAGTGCCATCGCTGTTTGAGTTTGTAAACACTTATTAAAAGCATGGTTATTTCATTTAACATCTGATTCCTATGGCAGATCTATTTGGGTTCGAAAAGATGCTTTTTCTTGCTGCAGACATTGAAATTACATACCTGAAAGGGGTCTTGCAAAACTTTAAATAACTTCTGGAAATTATTTTTTAAATGACTGTCACTGTCATTGGCCTTTTGGTTGTTCTTGAATAGTATATGCCAGATTTTTAGAAGGGGTACAGAGGTACTGTGGAAGTGGATATTTTTGAGTACCTTGCGCCAAGTGTTCAGAGAATATTTTGTCCTTGGAGGTGCCCATTAGAAGCCTTTATTTCACATCTCGCAATTCTGAGGCCAAAAGCTCTTAAGCTGCGATAGTTCTGGTCAGAATAAAACTCTTACCTAAACTTCAGAGACAGATAAAGAGACTGATTAAGTAGTTAGACATCATATGAAGAAATTTTGATAATGAAATTTCAGTTGATAATTAAATTACAGCAGTTGCTTTTTCCTATGAGGAGTTTACCTTCACAGATAAGGGCTCTTTTGATACCCGGTTCTTGTTTCCTATTTCCGTCCTGTTATTGGTCTGGTAATAATTAACCTTTAGATAATTTGCTTTTGAATGTTATTTGAATGTTCACCTTCTGTTATTTGAAGACCTGCAAGCTTCTCTTTCTGGGGCATGTGTTCTCTTTCTGGGAATGTGTTTTTAGGAAACACCCGAATATGTGTATGTTAATGTTATCTAAATACGTAGATTGTGAATTTTAATCTATCAATATGTTATGTGTGAACATCTTAGGCTGCCAAGCGAGGGATTCTCTCTTCAGTTCGCGGTAGAGGGGTCCATGCGAGAGGCCGGGGTGCATCGCGTAGCAGAGGCAGAGGGATTCGGGGCCGGGGGAGAGGCAGAGGAGTTCCTGTGCACGCGGTGGTGGATCATCGGCCCAGGGCACTGGAAATCTCTGCCTTTACCGAAAGTGACAGAGAGGATCTTCTGCCTCATTTTGCGGTATGTCACAACTGCTCTAGTTTTTTCCTGCTGGATAACATCCTTCCCTTGAATGACTTGTTTGCTCCTGATTCATTTCATCTGGAAATATTATGTAGGAATGAATCTTTAGCGTGATACGCAGAGGATGCATTAGGAAAAGGTAAAACAGGAAAAATACACTATTGCTTCAACTTGTTATAGCTGTAATCACATAGCATTTACAAGGCGCTTTTTTTCTTACAAAGAGAAACGGTTTGTAATATTTATTTGCTCAGGACACGTGTAAATTTTTTACAATTTTTTGGGTACAAAAATATAAAATATCTGGAGGGATGGTGAGGACAAAGAGTGATTTATTGCCAAACTTTTAGTACCTGAAGTCTGTTTGTCTTTGTTGAGGTATCTTAACAAGTGCTTAATGCAAATTTTTGTCAGACATTTTCAGTGCTTTTGCCCAACTTTCTGAATTTAAGAGTCAGAGTGAAAATTGTGCAACTGTATGTAGATCTTAAAAAGGCATCCAAACATTTCTGTCTAATGTACTTAAGCTTAAGAAGTCAGATATTTTACTGCCTTTTTTTTTCTATTTTTGGTCTAAAAATGATAAATTAGCGTACATAATTTTAGCAATTTTGTCTTTGCAAGTACAGTAGTAAAAAATCAACATAAATTTATAAAAACACTTATCCTCCATAAATGACATTTGTTTATTTTGTGGAATAAATGCTAAGAATATCATGTGAATCTCCATCTGTGCCACCCTGCCCTTTGTTTGTTCGGGGTTTTTTCCCCAGCATTCAATTGCAGTGGTCCTCTCTGAAGTGAGAAGTCCAGGAGCCAGTTAGTCTACTAAATTCTACTCCAGTCCATGTACTTGTTGTTTCCTATCAGGCAGTCATGCAAGAAGCTTTTAAAAACAAACAAACAAACAAAAACTGAACAAGGACCCATCTCTCTTTTTATAAGAAATTTAGTATATTTAACAAGCCAAAATGTCAATCAAAAAGAAACTTAGTAACATGAACAAATACAATTCCATTCACAGTGTTAGTAGGATAACACTGAGAAAAAAAATAGTTATTTACTTTTGAAGATTTCAAGTTTGCTGTTTTAAACTTGCTAAAAATTTCATTGGAAATGCTCTGAGTTGTATTTCTGTTTCTGTGATATAATACCACAACCCCATGCACAGGGTTGTTGTTGCACTTGCACAGATGTGGTTTTTTGTTGGCCTTTGCAGCTTACAGTGATGGCAGCATCAAAGATAGCAGTACAATCGCAGTCATTATAGGAACACATAGGTCATATTAATAAGGTGCTGAAATACAGTTTCAAACTTTTTCTACAGATCCTGACTCAAGAAAATATTTCTGTGGAGGAGTTTCATTAATAGGCTAATGGAATAATTTCAAGATCCCTTTTTTCTAATCGGAAGAGAAATACAGAAGCAGAATAGCCTATCATAGTTTTACCTCATACCTATAGAAATTGGGAAATCCAGAGATGAGAGCACTTTGGTGTTTTAGCAATGCAAGTACAAGTAACTGTATTCTTGGCTAGGACAAGTACTCTGGCATTCATACTCTGTGAAATCTACACTATTCTAATTTTCTACTCTCTTTTTTTGAAGGTATTTGATCTAGGACTGCATTTTTAGATGTGAGAACTATTTTACTAAACTTTTTTGTTTATTTGTTTATTTATCAAAAGCAATATGGTGAAATTGAAGATTGCCAGATAGATGACTCTTCTCTTCATGCGGTGATAACTTTTAAAACAAGAGCAGAAGCTGAAGCTGTGAGTATAGACTGTAGCATTCAAATACTTTGTTAAACTTCTGTATTTGATTAAATATAATACTGCTAGGTATTCTAAAACTATTGACACAAAAATTTAATTTAAACAGAAGTGTCAGAACTGTATAGTACTGAAATACTTAGGAAATTAAGTGGATACCAAAGCGAAGTGCAGGATGTAATATGGATATTAAGAGAAACATTAAGGAATTGATATTTAGATGTCTTGGTTTATCTTCACCTGAAGACTTGGTATCCTCATAGTCTACCTGGAATTTCATCGACATCCTGCAGAGTCAGGACTATATATTTACTTGGGGATCAGTTTGGTTTACCTTTGTCCGAAAACCCGTGGTAGTATAAATGGGATTTGATCTGATTCTTTTTTTTTCCCTTTTGAGCATATTTTTTAGAAATCTATGAAATTACAGAAGCATAGAATTGGAGAAGTAACTTCTAGAAAATAAAATCCAGAGTTCAGTTACATTATAATTCAGTGTCATTACATATGGATCATTAGAACTTAATACATTTGGCTCAGCAGGGCTCCTGCCTTACTTGGTCCCTGGTGTAGGCATATAATATAGGTATATTATGTGATCCTGAACAAATTAATGAACATAGTTGTTTAGCAAATAATTTTTTTTTCCTTTAAAATCTTTGTGTCACTGGTGGGTCTACAGAAAGAACGGATTCATATTTGCAGTATGGTTGTATGGAAAGATTTTGTTTTGTGTTTATATTTTGCGCAAAATTTATTTTGCGGAATTTGCCTGAACAGTTTTCATACCTGGCCAGGCTGTTCTCTTCTTCATCATGAGACACTGGTGAGGTGATTGACAGAAATAACTGCTATTTACAGTGCAAATTAACTGCAGTTTTGAACACTTAGGGTGTCATTTATGGTTAGATATTTTGATATCCATGTGCCAAAGATGTTTTACAAAAACACAGAATTCTGTTTTGTTTGTGAAACTCTTAGCTATAGCAATGATGAGCACTGACTGTACGGAGATAGTATCTATTCTGTAAAAAATGAGATACAATTAATGGTACATGGTGTATACTGACTGATAGGGGAAAAACAGTATTGTACAGCTGGATTGAAGGAACACAGTTTAACAGTGAAGAAAAGTTGTTTGAAGATGAGGTCGCTGTAATTAGTATATTCATAAATTAATTGAATTAAACTTGGGATTTTAGTTTTGGTGCTTCCTGGTGTTGGGTACTTCTTTTTGCAGTTTCATATTCTTTGACATTGTAGTTTACATAAGAAATACTCTAAGGTGTGGAGAGAAAGTTCTGTTTCCCTGAAAAGAAAATAGATCACCTAGAATAAAAATCTGGTTTGTGGACTGTCCAAATAAAGTCTTTACATCTCCCAGATGGAGTATGATTCACTGCAAGGATCAGGATTTATGATCAACGTTTGAGATGTCCATATTCTAGTGAGCATTAAATTTAATTGTCTTAATTAAAACAAACTTTGTGTTTGATTAGACTTTTGTGTCTAATTTCACCTTCATTTTTAAATGAAGATTTTATGAAAATTGGGTTCAATCAAATCTAGGAAAATTTGCATTTTCTTTAGGATATCCTTACATGTTAAATATATTCCCACTGGAATGTCTGTGTTTACCACTAAAGCATTAAGGCTGGCAATTTGAGATGTTGTAGAAGGTAATCATTAAAAACCTCTGCTGAGGCAAATTACGAAGTAAATGCAGCTAATATTTTACTTTCCTAAATGAAAATAGGCCTAGGCTTTATGATCATATATGTTCTACCCTAGAAGGAAGATTCCCTATTGTAAAATGTTGCATTTTTATGAAGTAGTAATTTCTTCCAAAGATTACAAGTTATTTCTGGACCTAAATGTCACATATAAGTACTTTTAAAAATTCTGGTTGTGTGACATTGTGATGAGACCATGGACAAAAAGCTCCTGAGCTGCATTTTAATAAGCATAGAATCTTTTAAATTTATCATAAATTTATATGTACAGATTTAAAATTTATACCTGGGGACTTTAATATCACACAATTCATGTTCAGATGTCATTGAACATGTAATTGTTTCTACATTTCACATTATGCTGTACTTTCAGATTGTACTATAAATCTTTTGTGACCATGACGGTTATTTCGGAATGTTGCTAACGCTGATTTATGCTCATTCATGTTACTTTAATTTGAACATACTATTTCCAAAGCAGCCACTTAATGCAGCTGGTACTTAGAAGGACATGAATATCCCATAAGTTAAAAATTTTTACATTTCAATTACAACAGTTTTACAGGAAGTGGAACCTTTTCCAGTAGATTAAATTGTAATCACAAAGGGAATTTTTTTCAGTTGTTTGGTTGTTGAGTTTTTTAAAAATACATTAAATAATCTGTGGTGTGTCTTACTTCTTCCAGTAAGTTATGCATTAATAGTTTTGTGTCTGTCTTTGAAAGGTGAGGAACCCAGCAAAATAAAAAAAATAAAAACCAGGAAGATGTTGGTTCAGTATGTTACCCGCATTACCAATGGATTTATGGTTTTCCAAGCTTATTTTCCTCTGAATGTATTTTCATCATTTTCCTCAAAGGATGTATGAATTTCATGTGCAGTGAATGAAGTTGTTTCATTTAACCTAGTCACAGTACATCAGTATGAACATGTTACAACTTAGACTTTCTTTTGTAAAGTCACATGTAACTAAGATACTTAAACTTGTTCTAGGCTGCAATTCATGGATCCCGTTTCAAAGGACAAGAGCTAAAGTTGGCATGGAACAAGCCTGTTGCTAGTATGTCAGCTATTGAAACAGAAGAAGCTGAACCTGATGAAGAAGAAGTAAGCTTGCTTTTTCTTTATTTTTTATTTTAATTTTTCTTTTTTAAGATTAAATAATACAACTTTTTCAAAAAGAAAATTTATCTGTGGATTCATACTTGTATTTTTTTAATCTTACTCATATTCTGATATCAGAAAGTAGATTTCTGTATATTTGTTGGGGTTTAGGGTGTTGAAAGTCTAGATTGCTTTTCCTTGCAGAAATATTTAATGTCTTACGTAAAAAAAAAAACTTTAGATCATATATCTAGAAAATGGAAGATACAGGTTTGAACTTGCAGGAGAGAGATTGAGGATTTTGTCCAAAACATGGGCTTGTGCCATCTGCTTTTGGCACTAATTTCTTAGAGGATCATATCTCAGATTCTGATTTTCCTTTATAGATATGGCTTGGAGGATACAGGTGAAGGAACAATTCAGAGCATTTTCTGCCTTCATTCAGACATCTAAAGTAACCTTGCTGAGTGTTAGTCTTCATCATGGTACTTGTCCAAATAATCCTAATTGGTTAATGTAGGGATAGTGGGGCAATATGTATTAATGCAATCTAACTCATTACACTCAAAATACATTTGTGAATTCAGAAAAATAAATGTCACCTGGGGATAAAGTCATGCAATCTTTTTCCAAATTTATTTACTCTTAGTTAACTGTATCCACATAATTGGCATAGAAAAATTGAAGTGGAAGTGCACCTTGACTTACTTGATGTCAGTATTTTGTCTGCATCGTTTTCCTCTGTCATTTTGGCGGATCTACCACAGAGCAACTTCACAAGTTTGCTTTGATACAACCAGATTTGATTACTTTTCTTACACTTGGTGGTGTTCACTTACTTTTTTCTTTCTGAAGAAAGCCAGTTTGTTGGCTTCCTGTCTCCAAAAATGCTATGTGTGCCAGTTGAAGACATATGTGTTCATATTAGACATTAGTGCGTTCCAGTTTACTGCGTGCTACTTTCCTCACGTACATGAACTTCAAGCATTGTCAGATGGTCATGAGCTGTGAGTGAGCAAGAGACTGTATAATAGAATCTTCAGAGCATCTTAGATATTTTGTCACATCTCCTTCAGGAAATATTGCCTGGGAAGATCATCAGCAGTGTGTTGATGCAAGGAGTCTATGTTATTGAGAGGTCTCCTTGGGTAACCACTTCACTGAGACTTTTTGTGTAATGAAGGAAGGGCATGCAGGGATATGCAAACATTTCAACAAAGGAAGGATAGTACAGATACCTTGGTAGGTGAACTACAGAGATATGTCTTTTAACTGCCTTAGCTAATTATTCCTGTGGAAAATACCTAGGAGTTGAAGTTGGATCAAAATCCTTAGCTGTTCATTGATTTTGTCTACGTGTTACTTACTTAATTTGTTTTATAGCAGCTATTGTAAACACATGAAAAAGGCTTTCTTCATTATTCCATATCTATACTGCCGTGTTAGTTCAGCTGAGTACTATGCTAGAGAGGGTAGCAGGCATAAGATTTAAATGAAATGGAGAACTTTGTCTCAAAAAAAGAAAGAAAAAAAACCCGGTGTATAATACAGCCAAGTGAGATTCTTAATAACGAAACAGGGTTCCCAGTCCATTTATGAAAATAAGAGAAAAGACTTTTGGACTTGAGCGCTTTAGAAAAACCCTGGTGAGTAGCCAGCTAATTGTAAAAGCATCTGGTCTTCCCAGATGCCTTATGTTCTACACCTGGGTGCCTAACAAAAGAGTTGACTCTGCTGAGTCAACAACTGATCCCTAGGAAGAATGCAAGTAGAGAGAAGCTTTTAAGCAGGGGTTTGCAGTTCAGGGACCTCTGGAGTCAGAGATGTGGTGTCTTTGTAGTTGAAAGGACTTGACATGTGTTTATTGTATTAATTTATCTGGATTCTTTGGAATCTGAAATCTGTAATGTCCTGTGACAGGGAATGCTACTGTTCAACTATGTCTTGCCTGAATAAATATTGTTCTATTGGATCTGCCACCTAAATGTTCTCTCTTCACTTTCTTTAAGATACTTCATATACAGGGACACTGTCACTGTTCCCCTCAGTTATTTTCTCTCCCTGTAGTTGTTCTCCTGTATGGAAGCCTGGCTTTTTGATCATCTCTACTACTACTCAGTCTTCCGCTCTGTAGAGTTCTGTACTGTCCACTGCCCAGGACTCCTCCTCTTTGACTGTTGCACTGTTGTTATTTTAGCTCACTGAGCATCAGGCAATACCAGGAAAGAATCTAAGTCCTTGTAAAGCTTCTGTGTTTTAGTCGGGGTCAGACTACACAGGCATACCTCAACAGATGGGTCAGGTGTCATCAGAGCTTGTTTTGAAACTGTGCTTTTTCCGTATGCAAGAGTAATGAAGATAGTGGGTTCTCCTTCTTGAACTACAGGCGTTTGCCTACAGAAAGAGAGAAGGCTTAGTTCTACACTTTCTGGAGCCTCTTCTCTCTCAGAAGACTTCATAATTTTGCAAATCAACCTTCACATCTCTTGCTGAATTTGGAAATACTGTAGCCAAAAACCTTTAATTCCTCGGACACAAAGAGTAAGCAGGAAAGAACACAGCTGCTATCTAACAGCTGGGCAGTTTTTCTAGGGAAAGACATCCTTTTGTTTTAATCCTTTCTTTAGCTATGGCAGAGTTTGCTCTGTTAGTTATTGTTATGAAAAAAATTCCCAGACAGGATAGTTTATGTACACCCCTGTGTCTGTATGTAGATAGAAATTCAAGCAACTTATATTCAAAGGCTTTGAAGTCTGTCAAGTTACTATGTTGTTACAGAATGGAATTGAAAATATACTAATACAGTTTGTCTGTATTTCTCTAAATAGTTTCCCTACCTCAATCATTTAAATTTTTATATTGATTAATCTTGATTAAGTAATCTTGATTAAGTTGTCAGAATCAAAAAATCCCCAATCCAACCTTTTTGATACTGTGGAACAAGTGGATTAAGCGCTTGGATGAAAACAGACATATAGATGTTACTGTGAACATGCAAAAAACCATTAGTTTTCAGTATAGCATATTAAGTTTCATGGGAACATAGTTTGGGCATGAATGGTACACTGAAGAATCAGAAGACCTGTTTAAGGATGAGGTGCATGTGTCATGGTCATCTTAAAGTCTATTGAAAAATGTTTAATTTGCCATTTAGTAATATATGTATGTAAGACATACATATCCAGTGTGCTTTCTTGAAAGCATTAATGTTTACCTATTCGCATGACATTTTTTTCTTTATTAAAGTGCAAGAAGCAGAGATTTGTATTTTGCCTTTTGATTTTTAACATTTTCTGATACAACAGTTATCACGTTTTTCTCTTGAAGTTTCAGGAAGAATCTTTGGTGGATGACTCACTGCTTCAAGATGATGATGAAGAGGAAGAGGAGAATGAATCTCGTTCATGGAGAAGATGATTCAACTGATCAACGACAATGCTAGAACTGCACCTGTGTTGCATTAGTATTACCTAATGTACTTCTGCATCTTTGTATTAAAAGGGGTTTTGTGATGAAATTGGATTCAGATATAGATTAAAAAGCAGCTGGTCAGTTACACATTTTGAGAGATTGATGTTTGAGTTACATTTCAGTAAATGATTGCTAAAGACATCATACTAGGAACATATGCAATGTTTTTATTACATAGTTCTACAGAAAGTTACAGAATTCTTTGGGTTCTTTGTAATTTACTGAATTGGTCAAACACAAATGACCAAAAGTTGTTATAACATAGATAATTTTTGTTCTATTCCAGATACGGAATGAAAATTTGCATTTAAAATCTTTGTGAATGTTTTCAGAAATGAATAGATAACAGTACTAAACTGAAGTCTCTAAAGTTATGTATTCATAATATTGCATAGTAGTATGCTTAGGCTTTACTATGTACTAGCCTTTTGTTGGATTTGTGTACGTATTTTACCTATGGGTTTTAATGATAAAGTGTATGACTGCTTTGCATATAAGTCCTTATGACTTTAAGATGTTAAAAAAATAAAGAAATGGAATGGTCTTAAAAAAAAAAAAAAAAAAAAAAAAAAAAAAAAA
>VWYO01014962.1:356212-375845 GCA_013400275.1 Rhadina sibilatrix
AAAAAAAAAAAAAAAAAAGCAATAAACAAAAAAGCTAAGGCAATGGTCCTTCATGATGAAAAAAAAAAAAAAAGAAAGAAAAAAAAGACAAAAGACCATTCCAAATGGCAACCCCCACCCCCATGTTCACAAAAGGAGCTTGAATCACTATCACTTACACTAAAATAATCCTGAATATATAAACCCAATCTCAATCATGTTTTATCTACATTAACACATGGTGTACTCTGCATAAAAAACTTCTGGATGCTCTGAATTTAAAGTGATGTGAGTCACATCTTAAATAGAATAATACTCCAACAATAAGATTTTTTTTTATATTTCTGCACTGTGCAACTCTAGAAGAACATTTGATGCCACAAAAATAACATGCAGTACTGAAATATAATTTAGAAAAAGATGAGGAGAATCTGAATACTTAGTAGGTAATATTCTAAAAATTTCAGTACACAACTAATGCATTTTTTACATTCCTGTGTTTTTATGATTACGCCTTTTCATTTCAAAAGTAACACTTGGAAAATTCTAAGTTCACACTAGAGCACATCTTCACCATTCAAAACTAGGTGAAATGTTAGCATACTCCACAGAAAATCTCCATTGGCTCTTTCTAGCACATTTTTCTGGTATGTGAGGTCTGAAGTTGCTTCTTGGGAAGGGGAACTGCCTACTCCTTTGCAGTAAAGAACTTCTCACAAAGACTTTTTATATCCATTTAGCAGCATTTTGCTGGACTGGTTTCAAAAGGAAACTCATTTGTTAAGTATTAAAGTCTTGGGTTTTGTTTCTTTTTTTGTTCTGAAGGGAGTGGGTGGGGTGTTGTTTTGATTCAGTATTTTCTTTTCCCCCCATTAATTCACTGATGAGTGCATCCTAAAACCACTGTCTTACTTATCAAATAGATGGATACGAGCCTGTACTTCCATTCACTTAAGTGTTGGCCTTGATGATCCTTGTGGCTCCCTTCCAGCTTGGAATATTCTATGATTTTGTGGTAGTAATTCAGTTAATAACATGTTTCCTTTAGTCCATATTTTTGTGTTTTGCTGGAAAAAAGGGGAGAACTGGTATAAGTCATGTCCCTGTCTTTTTTTTTTTCAAGTCCATAGGAATGGAGGGAAGTAGAAGTAGTAGCATTCTAGAGAGAACAGCTCCAGCTGTAGAATTTTTGTTTGTGCTTTTTAGTTATTTGAAGGGATTTTAAGAACTGGATGCTGGTTTGGGGTTTTTTTTGTTGAGCTTTTGGTTTGGTTTTCCCCTCTGTCCTGATGTGTATGCATATCTTGTTGCAAAAACATGCACTTAAATTATTGTACAGTCCTAGTTTCACATTGAAATGTCACAATTGACTGCTATGCTTGTTACACTAAGTTCTAAATTTTGCCATAAGGAGTTGTATTTGGGAAATTGATTTCCTTTTACACTGAATTTCAGGCAAAATAAAATATTTTAAGAACCTTTTTTATTCAGTGCTCTGAATGAGCTGTTCTAATTCATTGAATTAAGTACACACTTTCCTACTTTTTTATCAATTTAGTACATTTGAAGAGTGCCAGTTAGAGTCCACGAGGTGGAGATTTTTTTGTATGTTGTCTTACAGAACAGGTACAGCACAGGAAAACAGTGACCATGCTCCATAAAGTGTTTGTGTGGCGTGCTTTGCTGCTAAAACCTGCCTTTTCACTGCAGTCACTCAACACAAGTTAATGGCAACTATAGGTGTGTTTTTTACATGGATGCTTCCGACAAATCATCTGAAATTGCTGTATAGTATAATTTGAAAACTTGGTTTCCAAGTTTGCCAGCTTGTTTTGAATTCAGCCTGGTAATGCATCCCTCCAAAGTTCATTGCATTGAGACTTTGCACCCTGCTCTACTGGTAAGGGGAAGAAACCTTTTAAAATTCTTTTTATCACCTTCCTTCTGCAGACTGCCTACTGGTGTGTATTTTGTTCCCTGTTGTTACCTTGTGACATTCTGAATGGTTGGAAGACACCTAGATCAGAATGGCTTGGTTTATTCTCACTTTAAAACCAACCCCAGTCAAACCAATCTGTGTTTGTATGTCATTCAGCGGAAGAACAGTGTCCCAGTTGCAGTCTGAATGGATTCTATACAGATTTCTGTCATTACCAGATTATTTTCTTCATTTGATTTCTTGTTGGCTTGTTGTCTTCCTTGTCTAGTACTGCTCTCCCCTCCATCTTTTTGCTACTACCTTAATCAATGCTTCTTACTTCGGTTCCTCAGATCCTTATTAACACAGCTTACAGTGAAATCTTGGGTCACCTGGAGCAGCATCCTTGTTTCAATCAACAAACCAAACATCCTGCTGGCTTGGTTTTCCTCAAGACAGCTTTTCAAAATTTCCATCAAATAAAAGGTAGCATGTAAGAAAGTATTTTATTTTCCACTTGGATACTTAAAGGGCTTGAGTAAGATGTGAGCTGATGTGCAGTTCAATGGCAATATTGTTTAAAAATTACATTTGGTTAAACTACAAGATATTTGAAAAGAATCAGTAATTCAGACTATATTAAAATCTCTACAAAACAGTAAATTAACAATATCTCTTTGAAGCAACGCTTATGGCCAGTACTATTCCTATTTTTCCTTCTCTTAAGACCAGTCATGCACTACAGTTGTACAAATGCACAAAGTAGTAAAGGGATAGAGACCTTCAATGAAAAACTTCATTTACTCTAATTCAATTTTGATTTTTTTTATGTTGCAACTAATGAAGATATAGTCAGATTTAATCCTGTATTACTTATCCATTACTGCAACTAGGACAGTAAGTTACTACGAAAAAAATTAAGATTAGAGCAACTGAACAAATAACAGAAATTTGAGGCATTTCTGGGAAAACAGGTGAAATTTTAAAAAAATTTATTGTTCATTATACTGTTTTGAGTGGAGCTATATCTTACTGTATTGATGTTATATAGCTCTTGGTTACTTTCAAATGAACCTGTTAAGTCAGACAAAGTGAAAGTTCTTGATCAAGATAAAAGAAAACTTCATCTTTCTCAAATGAGGCAATATAGGTCTAAACTTACCCTTGGAGAAGAGGAATCTTTAGTTTTTGTGGATTCAGTGTAAAGAGGTCAATGTAGACCTTTACAAATGCACTAGTGTGCTTGTTACACACACAGGTGCCTGTGGTCTGTAGTCTTATAATAATTTTTTTTAAATATGCCACTGCATGTTTTATTCTGAAAAATTTCTTAACTCTGAGGACATCAAAAATACTCGCAACAAAAATAGACTTTGGTGATTACAGTCTTTATTTGAATTCTTTTGAACTCTTGAACTAGAGTGGGAACTCTAATGAGAAGGATTTAAAGAACATACCACCTATACCAGCCATGCCACGTATTAGATAATTATTTTTAAAATCCTTCTATATGTATTAATTTATCTGATTGCACTTTGTTCTTGGTTCGAGTGAAAATTAACATTTTTTTCTTCTTCTTGCAGTAAGCTTGTAATCCTGAGACCAGTTGATGTCTTTGAAAATCATCTCATCTGACTCAGTGGTATATTGTAGTAATTTTGATACTATAGTTTTAATTCTTGAATTCCAAGAACCTTCCTGATTGTTAGCAGAATAGACTAATTCAGTTTCTCACCTCTCTGTGCCAAAGACTGGAATATCATGTTTAGCAAATCTGTCTGGTCTAGTTGGGGAACTGGGTTTTAGTATTTCACTATCAGCAAATGGAAGAGAAAAGTTTGAGATATATATACTTGTCAAAATTCATTTTGTGTGCAGTAGACCTGTTGGTTTCATTTTGATGTCTTGGATACAGAGAGGGTACTATAGTCTTTACTCTTTTACAACTGTTGGATTTTTTTGTGTTGCAGATGTACATACATTTTTGATAGTAATTAATTGGGTTAAAATTCTCTTTAAAAAATTCAGATGTTTTAATATCATCTAGTGTATACTCTTCATTTGCAAAGAAAGGGGAGAAAAGTAATTGTGTTAGGAGTTCTTCCTGATAAGCTGTGAAGATTATTGGCAATCAGAAATTTTGTTTACAACAGTGTAGATGCTCTTTTTGCAGTTGCTGAAGAATTACTTCTGTTTCTTAAATCTAGTGTTGTTCTAAATGCAAAAGGAAAAGAACCACTAGCTTCTCAAAAATGTTTTTGTGATGGTCTGCAACCAGATAGGATATGTCCCAGCTCTAAGGCATATGAACTCTTCTCTAACCAATAATTTGCTCTATAGGGAAATGACAAAAATTTCTTAAGTTTTAAAACTCATAATTTATTCTTTGTCTTGCACAAAATTTTATGCAATAAAGACATTTGAGCCAAAGAGAAGAGTTCACAAAAATGTGTGTTGATCTATGGATATAAAAACCTATATGTTGCTAATCCATTTTTATAGAGCTTCCCAGTTTGCGGAGCTCTGCTGCATAAAAGCCAAGAGAAGTATCCTTTCCATTAAAGTACCTTTTTTTAACATGAAGACGTGTTCTTCCTCTCATTTGCAAACTGTCCTTTCTCTGCTTTAAAAACAAACAAACAAACACACAAACAAAAAACCAAAACACACATACACACCCCCAAAAAAACAAAAAAAAAAAAAAAAAAAAACCAAAAAAACCCCACACCTTCTGATTTATTGTGTGATTTTTTTGTTGTTGTGATTGTGGTTGTTTTTTTTGGTTTGTGGGGATTTTTTTTTCTAGATAAAGCCTTGTATTTTCTCTTTTGGCTGCTAGAGGGCACTATGGCTACACAAGTGAAACAAAAGCTGGGAAGTGCTCCCATTTTAACACTTCAGTGATATTTTTCCTGTTTCAGTTCTCATGCTAATATTTGCATTTCTTGCAAAAACGTGTATACGTCTCTACTATGTCAGCAGAAATTCTGTTTGTGTGAACTGAAACAAAATATCTCTCTGGATTTAGGTACCAATAAAAAGGTACCGATAAAGCATGACTCCAGGTGTTTAAATCTGAATAAAACAGAAGAATGTTACTGTGTTGCAAGAGGCATGTATCTTGCCTTTTCTGCTCTGGGAGTTGAAGTAGGTTTGATAGATTACACTTGAACATATAGAAAACTTTGGGTAGCTTCATCCTGTTTGTCAAAGCTTTCTGTAAGTATTAATCTTTTAAATATGTGTTTGTGCTCTGGAATAGGGAAAGCCAAAAGTTATTGCTGAAAACGATGTGGACAGAAATGGCAGGCAGCATTGGGTTTTCATACAAACTACAAAAGAAATCACCAGCCTAACATAGTTTGAATAAATTTCACCACTGTAGCTGGTTATATTTGCATTATGGTACACTTGTCTTAAATACATCAAATAATTACTACTGTAGCTCCACCAACTGGGGCACTGTAATTACATAAAACAGCTTTTCAGCTATGGTGTGGAATACTTGCTCATCCTTGTACACCCATTCACTGTCTCTTACTGTCTTGCCTGGTACACCAGCAAGTTGCAAGTTCCATGCATTGGAACACTGAGTGTGCAATGGAGCACTTAGAACTCTGAGAGTGCAATGCCCATGCACATGAATCATATGTAGGCCAACACCATGTAGGACATGTATGTGACTCATTCTGTGTTGTTTTCTATTTTCTTTCAGTCATTAGTGCAATGTCAAAAAGTGGAGGCACCACAGATGTCGTTACACTCCTCCTAACTCACAAAATCAGCTCTGTGGAGATTATTACGTGCTTTTTTCTTTGAAGGGGACCGCTGTATCAGCACCTGTGGATAAACATCACAAAATGCTGCAAGACTTCCAAGGACTCAGTAGCTTTGAATTCATTTGAAGATGGAAACCTTACTTACCAGAAGTGATTGTGAGAAGAGGAATTCTGGTTGTAAAAATTACTTGGTTTTATTTATCATGATTATTTCTTTGCATTCAGATCTGATGGATTATTAACATTTATCCACTGCTGCTTTCAGAGAGGTATTAGGTAATGTTTAAAATTATACATCCTCCATGTGATATTTCTACCTGTTAAACAGGAAATCAAAGAATATTTTAATACAGTTTTTAGTTATATTTTTCCATCTACTTTCTCTGTGGTAATACTTTACCTTAGAAAACAGGGATGAGTGTTTGGATACTATTTATTTATTTGCACAGTTCTACAATCTTCAGCTTTTTCACTGGTGTTGTTTTCAAAACTTGCCTATTGGTTGTACCATCCTTCATGTATTAGACAAAAAATAAGTTGTGTAAGGTTAAGTAGAATTAGAATTTTTATCAAGAACACAAAAATAGAAATATCAAGTAAGCAGCAAGTGAGCAGGTTTAGAAAACTTTCCTGCAGCATAGAATGTTGTTTAGATGTTCAGAAAGGTGGACTTTCCATACCTGAGTTATTGAAATCTTGACCATCTTTCAAACAAGTTCTTACACTAAAGGCAAATGTTAGCTGCTCATACTTGAAGACTTTGCTTCCATGCATTGTTCTAGTAATGACATGGACTTGGATATGGAATCATAACTGCATATGTACTTGAACACATTTTAAATGGGTTAATCTTTCTATAAAGAGATTAAAAATCTGATTTTACATATTCATTATCTGTGGGGTAATCCGTCTACTTTTAAAATACTAAGTCAGTATTGGTGAATATTTATTTCCAGTATGCAAAAACTTGGACTCTGGTGGTCCTACAAGCTACTTCTGTTGCTTTTTTTTTATTAATTTGGTTTGGTTTGTTGTTGTTGTTGTTTTGGAGTTGGTNNTATTTGTGTTGTTGTTTGATTTGGAGTTTGGGGTTGGGGGGGGGATGGGGAAGGGGGCATTTATGGTTTTGTTTGGTTGTGGGTTTTTTTGAGTGGTAAAATTTCATCAGTTACTTTGCAAAACTACCTTTTCTTGTTTAGGATTTGAAATTCTTTGCTCCTAGAAGCAAAATCCTGTGTATTGCATATTTAGATACATTAATCTGATCTAGCCACATTTATCTGTGAGAGTATTCTGTTACTGAAAAATGGGATATTAACGAACAAAAAGCAATAGCTATAGTCTTTATGGTGGAATAAGCAAAGTGCTGGTCAGCAGACTTACTGCCTGACCTAAATTACAAAGTAAGTTTTCTGTTAGAGGTAATGTAGGGATATTGGCAGTACAACAGAATGATATAGAGCACCTTTTGCTGTCAATATATAATGTACTCATAAGGAATGTAAGTCATATTAGACCTTGTTAAGTTTCAACAGGTTAGTTCTCTCTGTATGTGCAGTTTTGTGAACTCCCGCAATATTATTTGCATGTCTTCACTAAATTTATGTTTGAATAACTTGAATATTAAAATAATTTAAAATATATTTATATCTTCAGTTTCTATGTTGAACTGTCTCCAAATATCCTTTCAAGTGAATTTAAAATAAGTACTATTTATTTTTCATTCCTGTTTTCTGTAATTCTTTCTCTACTAAAAATACGGAGGTCTTTGCTCTTCACTGGCTCTTCTCTGCAAATCTACTATGTATTGAATTTTTTGAAGACAGCTTACCAGGAAAACATGGAATAAATGGAGAATAAGTTACAGAAATTGGAATCTGAAATAACTAGAAGATGAACCAGGAGAATTTGGTACAGTACCATTTTTAAGATGGCAGTATATCATGCTACAATACTATCTGTAGATAAGCTTTTGTTAAACTTTTAAAGTCATTTGAGTAGGTAATTACTAGTGTGTTAGCAGTCTAAGGCAAGATTGATGGCACCTTGATTTGCTGTAGCAGTTACTAAAGTTCACATTTTATGACCTCCTTAAAAATATTAATTTAGAAGCTTATGAATTACTCTCTGGAGTCACCCTGAATTAACAAATACTGAGCTAGTTTTTAGCATTTGAATCATTCTGTGAAATAATTTCTGCCCACTGTTGAACTTTATAGTGTTTTATAGAATTCATTTTCTAGATAAAACAGTATTAACTCTTTGATGGCCAGGACTAAGTTGTGAAAAATGTTGTCATAAATAGTCTTGTTCCATGCCAGCATCAGAGAGAGCCCTTGCTGGTCACTCCTGCTCATTCTCTGTGCTTGACAGAGCAGGTATTTGAGTGATAATGTAGTAATTGAGGAACTGGGCTATGTTTTAAAAATGAGATAGTACAAATGAATTACCTTCCTAATTTACCAGATGACTGAAAAGATGTTATTGGTGGGGGATGCTGGGATGGGAGTGAGGAGGTGAGATCAGTAGACCTCTTCATCCCATGATTCTGTTTCAAGCCATGTTACACAGTCACTGAAAAAAGCACACCACTATGGTCTTCTTGGCACACGTATGTTTGGCTTCTTCTTGAAGCCACAGGTTTGTTTGGCTTCAACTCGTGGTTTGTCTCTTCTCTTCCCCCGATTTACTCGAGCCAGGACAAAACATTTAATAAAACCTTTAGTGAGCAGAATGTGGAAGCTGAAGTGCCTCCTCAGATCAGAGGAGCAATTGAGAACAGAAGCCTTGAACTTTGCACAGGACTCAGGACAAGCACAGAACAATCTGTGCTTCAGCTGTGACCCACTAAATTGAAAGCTGCATAGCCCTAGATTTGAGCTGACTCCCTGGACCCACTTGCATTCTTAATAGCCTTGCAAACAGGGACTTTGCTGTAGGAGCTCTGATTCCTGTTGGCATATCCCTCAGTGGTTCTGATGGGGGGAAGGCAATCTCAGATTAGTCAAGGATCACCTCCAAAAGAGGTGTGAGAAACCTTGAAAGATTTTTGTCTGACTTTAGGACCTTCATTAAGCTTATTGTCAGTATGGTAGCTTTGCATCAAAGGCTGTGCGACTCGTATGTTAGTGCAGTGCTAATGCAGCAGCAGCAGGGTTTCCTCTACTCACCATTGTGCAGCAGAGCCACTGTGCTTGCACTTGCACTTCCTAAGAGAACTTAGCTTTGCCAGCTGGGTGAAGCAGCCCTCAGGCTAGGATGGAGCGGAAGAGCATTTTCTCTAATGGATCTTTATAGAAAAGCTAAACCATTGTCAGGGAACAAAGGCAATTCTGACAGCATTTAGGGGCCTTAGTCAGGGAACCCAGCAGGTGGGAAGACAACAGACTAGGTGTAGGATGTACTGTAGGACTTGAAATTAGGTTAGGTGGTAGAAAGGCTGGCTTTGTTTAAATGGTGTTGGTGAAATAAACTAACAAGATTCTAGAAGATACTCAGGCAGATGGAAGCTGAGGTTTCAGGTTCTTGGCCAAACAATTGTTATGTGCAGGTTTCCATTCCTGCAATCCACCCTCTCTCTGCCACACCTCTGGGTAGCCTAGTTTGCTGCAGACAAGACATGCTATAAAAGATTCGGGGAATACTGCTAAGTCCAGAGAAAAGGGCCAGGAAATACTGATTCTGCCTAGTACTTTCACAGAGGCTTCCATCTGGAACTTTTAGAGTATCATCCAAGATACCTAGAAGTAAAGAGAAGCTTCATTTTAGTGATTACTTCTGTGTGGCTTAGTGATTGCAGGATTTAGTGTTCCTTGTTATGAGTCCCTGTGGAGTATGTTGTGTCAACAGTCAGTTACTCTTTTGAAGGACTACTTTTCTAGGCAGTGGACGTTTGTGTGTTCAAACCTGTTCATCCAAGTTAGGTAGGATAACATCAACAAGTCAGGTAATGGAACTTCCCTGTTTTTTAAGCTGTTTAACCTGTTGCCTGAGTGAACAAATCAGGAAGCAGTTACGTGAGCAGCTCAATGGGCAGATCATAATATCAGATGGGAGGTTGCATGATGTTGAGTTACTGTCATGGAACAAGGGAATCCTCTTTCATTATGATGACTGCAGAGTAAGATGAAAGGTGCTGGTCTAAATTCTTATGGCTACATTAACAGGAGCTTGTGTCAATTAAACCATCAAAGTGCACACTTTTGCACTGCAAAGAATTTCAGTACTTAACTCCTTTCAGATATCCCTCCAGCTGCACAAAGAATTAATGATCTTGACATGACTGTCTTTCTCTGCACTGATTTGTAGCTGTTCTGAACCTTAAAAGTGTTAGGAGCCATCCCCTAAAAATGTCTTATCTGAGAGAGGCTGTGTATGCTTCAGTGTCTGCTTTCTAAACTCAGATAATCAAAACCATTCAAAATCAAAATATTTATGTGAAAGAAAAGGTAGACCGTAATCTTCAGTCTTTATCGGAGTCCAAAAATCACAATGCAAAGTAATTATCTACTTTTATCTCCATGGAACCACATGAAAATCTCTAAAATATCCCCAAATACAATATATACTGTTACTTGGAAAAATACACATTGGCTTTTGAAGAACTCAGCATTTTGTTTATTTTCCTCCAAATGTCTGAATAAAGAATGATTAGTCTTCTCTAACCACACTGTTTAATATTGTGTAGTGGTTATGGGAACAATGTGTTAGGAACCCTCTGAATTTTAAATGGTATTTTGTATTGATGTGGGTATACTAGGACCTTCTTAATTTTTCTTCCACCCCAACAACTAAATGAATGGTGAAAAAAGCCCATGAATGTATTTGTAACACCAAATTCTGCCTATAGCAACTTGCCTAAAGATCTTGCAAGGTGCTAGATAGACTGTGGTGGCTTCCAAATAACTTTGTCACACAGTAATGCTGTGGTTTAGTTGCTGCGTATCCAGCACTATCACATTTCAGCATGTCTTCGTAGCTTTTGCTTTTAGTAGAACTCGCTGGAGACATAGGTTATTTCAGTGTCTTGATCCCTGTCTGAATGTTGGTACCCAGCCTCCTGGTCTACATAAATACTAGTAAATTAAACATGGCTGGGACCGTTCTCTGATGCTGAAGCAAACTGGCATGGAACAAGTCTCACATACAGTATTAGGCTTCAAAACAGCACAGCTATATCCACATTCTCTGCTGGAAATGTCTGTCTTGGGATAGTTGATCTGAGTCTCTGAGGTGCAATGGCCTAACAACATAATAGTTGTGGAACCTACAATAGGGTTCAAGTGCCTGTGATGTGTGCTGGACCTGTTTATTTCACTAATTCAGACGTCTGAGTTGCCAAGGCTAGTCCAACAGTAGGTAATACGATTTGTTTCCACTGGTAGATGAAGGGACCTTAAGGAAAGTCTTTTCAAAAGCAGTGACAATTGTCAACAATGTTCTGCAAGGAATCCATCCTCTCTAGAGAGAGATGTCACTGAAAGAGTGAAATTCCCACTGAAAGAGGGAATAAAAAAAATAAAAATCCTAGTACTTTAGCTAATGGACAAATAAATGGCAATTAACAATTAAAATTTTGTAGACCACAGTAACTACTGGATTTAATGAACGATGTAAAATACATGGCAGTCTTCTGAGATACAGAGAGTTAGAAGAAACCTTATTAAATAAAATTAATAGTAATCTTCAAGGTGAAATTCATGTAGGTGATTTTTTATTCAAACTTTCTGAACATTAGGAGGTCTCTTGAACAATCTTTGAGTATTACCAACAATCTTGAAAACTAACCTAGCAATAATGCAGTGGCATAGTCAAAGGGGCAAGCTGCGATATTTTTCTGGCACGGTTTCCTCTAGAATTTCAGTTTCCTATAAACTGGCAGAGGGGGAGCTCTACACAGATAATTCATCCTTTAGCCCTTCATGTGTAAGTATGCTTTTAGCACAGTACATCACCTTAAGTATTATACTTTCTACAGTAGGATAGAATTCTCTGACCTGATAATTTCTGCTGTCAAATTACTTGCAAGTACCTTGTGAAAATATTTTCTGTGTCTTTGCATATATTTTCATCAGCCATGCTCCCATCTGTCAAAGTAGATTGAATGATTTAATTGCCTAATCAGCTTTCCAAGTCTCCCATGCAAGCACAAAAACATCACAGTGAGTTGTAGAATTACAAGGTCGGTGTATAAGTAATTATTAGAGATACCTATTAGAGTTTTCCCAAGTTCCTTATTGTAGTAGGCAACAAGCGTGTTGGATTTAGCTAGATTACAAGTATGGTTATTTACTAGCAGAAGCTGATGTTTTTCTCTCCTCTATTTTTACATTTGAGAATAAAATACAATTTATATTCTGGGCGTCATCTTGTGGAAGTTCTAAATCACTTCATGAGGCTTTCAGCCTAGGTTATGTCATTTATCCATCAACACTCAGTCCATTTAATCCAGACCTCTCAGCTGTACAGACCTAGCTCCTGTTGTGAGTGATCGGCCTGCTTGAGTGCTCCCAGCTTCTCCTGTCACATCACATTTGCATAAAAGAGGACAGATAACCAAATTTGAGCACACAAATGAAAATGCTAAGCGCTGAACCTGTCACAGTTGTTGTTCAACTAATTGTGAAAAATTTGATTTGCTGGCTTTTCACTGTTTATCATGTGGACCCCCTTCTCAAATTTGCCTTGGCTTCTGCTTCTGTACATGTAGCTTTTAAACTCTCTACACAAGCAGCCCACCCTGGGGATTACTTACCTCTCCTACCAGCTTTTAATGTTGGCTCATCTACTTGACTAAATTAGGCCACCATGGCAAACAAACACATAATTAAAAACCTGGGAAAGACAACTGCAGTTCCACTTCTTAAATTGATTTTGCAGTCTATTACTGGTATACGCCTTTGCATTTTGCTATTTTTATCTTGTCCTGCTGTAAACCCAGAAAATATCTTTGCTTTTGATTGTGTATAGGAGGGAGATACATTATTTCAAAATGAAAGCTAGTATTTTCTCCTGAAATGGAAATAGTAAATAAAAACACATTCTTATTTCTGGGTACTTTGTTTTATGACAACTTTGCCAGCTTATTACAGAGGTACTGTATTCATTTTTGAACTAGCATTGAAAGATTATGGGTGAAATATTGTTCAAACTATTGTGATTTTTCAGAATTCTGGGGTTTGGCTTTGCTTTCCAAATGTACCTACAACTGCTGTTGTATTTCTAATTCAGAATACTTTTTCCTTACTTAGCTGTAAACACTTCTTACGATTTATACCAAGAGGTCACCAATCAAAACAGCTGAATATCACATTGCTTTTTTGTGAGGGGACAGGAGGTTCAGCCAAACTATCTATTAAAAATATATATAATCATCTACAAATCCAAATCATCCTCCCCTTTGGTATTGTCATTGGTTGTACTCTGAATGCCCATATCTGTCATCATGTAAGAAGGTGGAGGATAACATGGGCATAGTGAATATAAATCTATCAAGACCACTGAAGGTTTCTAAAAACTTGATAAGAAAAACTGGTATTTAGATGTATAACAAAAATCTATATTTTTCTAGGAGTTCTAAAATATCAAAATAATTGTTTTCAAATGAAAAAATTAATCATCAGCAGCTATGAAAACAGTTGTAGTAGTAGGATGTAATCCATTTCGTAAACTGATCCATATGTATCTTAAAACTGTAGGATATTTCCAAATGTTTCTCCAGTAAGTTTGTACAAAAAAAAACCCAAATAAACAAAAAAACAACCTAACAATGCTTCCCACCCCTCCCCCCCATATTTTCTTTTCATTTATGTAATTTGTAGCCTTAACTGACTTTCATCTAGGTTATCTGTAGTTAGGTGTCCTTTGTTTTAAAGGACTTTTCTCCCTTCATGACGTTTACTTCCTTGATATGTTCGTCAAAAGCTGTCACATTGTTGCAGCCTTCATTTCATAAGGCTGAACTCCTAATGGCCTTTGACAAAGCCTTTGTATATTAAGTGCATTTTACTGCAGCAATTGTAACATTCACAAATCAGTATGTTGGAGAACACTGTCCTTCTCATTTTTGAGACTGAATCCTACTGTAATTAAAAATGCATCTGGAGAAATAACTTCTGCTGTACTCCGTGCTCCTGTGTTCGGCTTGTGATCACTAAAATACTCTCACTTCCCTTTTTCTCATGCTTCCTTCACATCATACTGCTTTATCTCCTTCCTCGATAACAGCTTTTCAAAGTTGACCTCCTTTCCTGCCCTCTTTCTCAAGTTTGCCAATGAGTTACACTAAATACATAAATCATATTTGCAAAATAAAATGTTTAGAAAAGAGAGATACAGATGTTTGTAAGAGACTATTCATTAACATATTAAGTCCACAGCATTAAGCTGAGAAGCAGCAAAAATTCAAGAAATTAATTTAATTAACAAAAAACTTCATTCTGTATTTGAAAAACTGCAACTATTGTGACAACAGGTTTGATTCTGAAGATGAAGTATGAAGTAGCAGCTCCTGATCCAGAACAAAAAGATTGCTTGTGAATTTCCAGAATGTTTCTGCATCTTTTAAGTTACTCTGAGTAACCTTAAACAAGATATTCCAGAGTGAATGTGATATTTCCTCCCAGTTTCTCCCATTTACAAAATACATCTCAATAGCTGAAATATCTTGAGGTATCTTTGTTACCAAAGAGGCAGAAGAAGGTTTATCTACTCAAGGAAATAGATAGTGTTTTCAAAATCAATTTTCTTCATAGAAAGAGAAGAATAAAAATTTTGTTCCCCTGTTCCTCGACAGCAGGGCTAATGTTTATTGCTGATCTATTATCTCATCTTACCATGCAGTGATTTTATCTGAAAATCCCATAGATGTGTTAAAACTGGTAGAACTGTATTAAGTATTTAGGCTTGTATGCTATTATTGGTCTTAGAAAAAACTTATGGATAAGATTATTTTCTCAGATTTTAACTAGAAAACAATACAAAAGAATGTCTTTTCACCTTTTCACCTAATCTTCACCTTGAAGATTACTATGGCTTTGTTTCTGATTTAATTCCTTGAAGCGTGGAAATTTTATTGTTAAATCTTGGAATTTTTGTATTCATTTAAAAAAAAAAATCCTCATCCCTTGTTTTACCTCCTCTGCCTTTCTCTGGACTTAGTTATGTGTATTGTTATATTTATTCTGAAGTAGTGTGAGAAACAGAGAAGGGAAGGGAGCAAATTAAACAGCCAGAAAACAAAATACCAGCTCTGAGGGTAAGTTTAACCATCAAAATACTTGTGACAGTGGGGCTTAAAGGCAATTTCTGAAAAGGGAAGTTAGGTTCTGAACTTCCTTCATAAGTTAATCTGTCTTCTAAGTAAATGGGAGTATGCAAGCCTCCAAACTTGGTTCTTGATGTAAATGTCTGATTTATAATTTCAGAAACTAATTTGCAGAATTTCTTTAAGTTTTATATCCATCAATAGCCTTATCCATAAAATGTTTTGCTAGGCAAGTGAGAGAAATGTGAAAGAGTGAGGGAAATAAATATGTTTAAAATTTTGAAGAAGTACTAGTGAAAAATGTTTTGCCATATTCCCTCAGCTGTAATAAAATGTGCACTTTTCATTTATCTTTCTACTAGATATCTATTGATATTTGATTAAAAACAGACTCCCCTGCTTCTGTAAGTACCTTCATGTAATTCATGGGGATTTTCTCATTTTCCCAGGTCTGCTTGGGTAAATAAAGGTTTCTCCTTGGCTCAGTCTCTTAGGTTAGGTGTTAGAATAAACAAACTTCCATTAACTTGCATTTTGTTTTGCTTTAGATTGCAAGTAACTTAATCAGCATGTAAGAGAGACAACTGGTCCATCTTTCCCTATATATTTTATTATACAAGGATGACCTCCTTCCCATGAGCTTCGCTCTTGTCTAAATGCAAAAGAATAACACACAGACATGATTAGCAGGTTACACATACACATCTCTCTGGTCTGGGGTACATACAAGGAAAGATACATAATAAATTGCCTGTTCTTTTAATATAAAAATGGAAACTTATTTACCCTATGGGCAAAATATATATTGACCTACTGCATTACAGAACAAGCATGAACAAGGTTACTTTTTCCCCCTTTCTGCTAAATAATAAGGCAACTCATGCTGAGGGTGCACTTAAACTAGACCTATAACTCTTGGAAATTCATAGATCGTAAGGCCAAGTGGGACCATTATGATCATCTTGCCTGACCTCCTCTACAGCACAAGCCATAGGGTTTCGACAACATAACAGTATTTGTAATTTCATATCCATTAGAGTGCTATTTATAGGATATATATTGTATTGAAATGGCAGAATATTCATTGCTGTGAAATTCTTCTGGATAATTTTACTACTGTTGTGTTGCCTACTCGGTTCTCTGTGGGTATATATTAATAACAAAAAAAAAATCATACAAAATTTCAAGCAATTTGCTAAATATGTGATCTCATCCAATAAGCAAATTGCTTGTGACAACAGCTGCAAAACTATATATTTAATGTAAAAACAAAGTTGATAGAAAAGAATCCAAATAATTTATTAATTGTCAATTACTGTAGAATCGAAAATCTAATTAGGAGAAGAAAAATAATGACCACTAGTCCATTGCACCAACTGGAGTATTTTAGCAAAAATAGAGGAAACTAAGCCTAAATCTGTACAGTTTTCACAAGGCTTCTCTTGTCCAGTGTTGAAGATCATTTTTCATTGGATTGATATCAAGAACTGTGGTGCATAATTTTCATTTTCATGGAACCCCTTCTATAAAATGTCTGTTACAAATGAAATCTGATTTTAAATGGTGAATTAAAGAAGTAGGCACTGGACTATTATACATGTAAAGCAAACTGAACTAAATTCCCTGCCTTGCTTTTTAGAACTATCATTATTAGCTCTCAGTTTCATTTCCTGTCTGTCTGAAAAATGAGAACATGTTCTCTCCCTTTTCTATAGGAGTCAGTAAAGAAGTGTACTATGCTGAGCAGTCCTAGAGATCCTCAGCAAACAAAACCAGCTTCATTGCTCAAATCTTTGAAACAGACAATAGGCCTTATTTTTAAAGATAAGAATCCAGGTATCACCTGGACTTGTTTGCTGCTGGGAAGAGAGTAATCAAAGAGCAATTAGCATTTCTACTGATCATTGGTTAAAATTATTTAACCAATCTTTTAGCAAAGTAATAATAGCTCTCAAAGTAATTATATCATTTTGTTAAATGCTAAGAATGATGAGATAAAAAAGCTTGACTGTTACTGGTCAAAGATGTTTATCTTTGTGTGTGTATTAAAGGATTTTAAGCATTATCTTCGAGAAAAACCTATGCCATTCAGATCAGTCCCTTCCTCTCCCAGTCTTCTCTAAAATTATACAAATTTAAAGGCATACAAACAAGTATGCCTTAGAAAACCAGATAGATTATAAAATTTTTCACTTAACAGAAACCTCCAGAAATTCAGTAAAATAATCAGTAAAATATTAGTAAAATAACCAGATTTTGTATAATCTGAAATGCTTTGTTCAGAGTGTCTCCTTACTATGCAGGAGCCTTGAAAAACTCTTGTGACAAGTGCCAAAAGCCTGTGTCTTGAGGTTTGCATTTTGATCTGTTCACTAGTAAATTCTCCAAAAGCATAGATAATGACAACATTTAGCTAACAAAGGTTAGTTTAAAAGCAATTTTAAAAGATATTTCAATGGAGGGAAAGAGAGAAGGGATGAAGAGACCAATTAACCAATTTTTCTTGGCCTTTCTCTCACGCACAGACACATTCTGTACAAACCCCTGTTTTGATGTATTATTTTAATTAATCCCAGTCTTTTGATTTCTACAAAAAAGAAGGTTAGCAAATGTAACAATGCTCGAGAGTTTCTTTATCGTAAAAGACACATAATTTCAAGCATTTAATAAGGTAGATTTATTCTGGGTAGTTTAGTTTGCACATTCACTCAAACAGCCCTCCCCAAAGACAACATTAAAAATGTGATTAGTTAGCTGCCATCAATAACACAAAATAGGAAAACACTCTCTGAAGGGACAGCTTTGTGGAGGGCACTGCACAGTGTGTAGTAAAAATATATGGCCTAATAAGTTTACATTTGCAGGCTCATTTGTTAAAACTCTTGAATTTCTAATTTGTGTCGGAAAGATAAATGGATGGGGCCTCAGTAAAGTGTGAGATTAATACTGATGGATGGGGATTCAGATTTTTGCTAGCCTCTTACTTCTGTACAACCCAGTAGGCAGTTTATGGGGAAAACCAAATGTAAATAAAAAAGAGGACATTATTTACCTTGGTCAAGGCCAATTACCAGTTATATTGTTCTTTTCAACTTTATTGTTTGGATGTAAATTATCCTTATCTAATTATTGTTTAATGCATTTTGGTAATCAAGCCCTTACAAAGTGTAATTAGATGCTAAAAAGGACAGGCACCCCATGGTTACTTTGAAACACTGCAAATAGTCAAATGGTAGAAATGCAGGCCTCTGGGACCTTTCAGGGTGTAAAGTGGGAGAATAATAATAAAAGATACTATATAATAAAAAATTGCTTTATACCTGAATCAAAATGCTCACATAAAATTAAAATGAACTGAGGTTAATATGAATAATAAAATAGGTGGATCTATGTATACTGTACACAGCTGATTTCAACAGCTTTCCTTCCACATGCAGTGGCACCACCATGCTGCAAAGAGACAGACACCAGAAGTGACAGCGGAATTTCTTACCTGTCTGGCAGAAGATACCTCTGAACTTGGATGAGCTTTACCAACATAGAGAAAGAAGTTCTTCTATTCTAACAAAGTAAGTTGACAGATATCTTTTCAAAGTAAAATATATAGATATGGCAGAAGGGCCTGCATTAGTGAAGGGATAAATTAAAAGGAACCCTTCAACATGAACAAAACAAAAGTCACTGCTGCTGTGCTTCTTTATGTGTAGTATCTTTAAATCAAAGTTAGTCCAGAATTCTTCAATATTTGTAAAACGTGTCAAAATGTCAGTAGAGGTTCATAGAGGTTGCCAGATCTGAGGTCCCCAAAGAGACACAACTTCAGGAGCCTAGCTCTCACCTGTGATGAGGCTGGAATGTATTCCCAGCAGGCAGATGCACAAATGTGTGTGTACAATACACGTGTATAAATAAACGTACCTGTCCTACCACACATATCAATATAGGCAGACACATGAACACAAGTGGCACTTGTGGCTTCATCCTATTCTCTGGCTGATCAAGATGAAGGCTTGCTTGTGGGAAAAAATACAGAGTTGTATGTAACATGGAGATCTCCAGTAGCTGGGCTTGGATGTGCAGCCTGTCCAGTAAATTTCCCCTGGATCCTCTTTTCTCCAGGTGTCTCATGTACACCCACACTGTCAACCAACCCCCAAGATCTGTCCAGCTGTTGGATAGGGCTTCTCTGGTGCTTCCAGTAGCCAGCTTTTCCCATGGTCTCATCCTTATATACCTCCCAGCTCCTGGGCCACTTTGCCTGCTCACCAGCTAGTTCCTACCCTGACCGTCCCACAGCAGGTCCTGTGAAATCCCAAACCACTCTTCCTTTGCATCCCATAACGTGCCCCATGTCCCTAGGAAGTGATCTCCCTCAGTCCAAAAAGTGTTCTGGAGATCTGCTTCCCTTAACTGGTGGTGATCGGCTTTACCCCTGGGGCTGACATCTCTTCTGTGATGGGGCTGGAGGTTGCTAGGCAGGGCTTTAGTTTGGTTACCCCAGTTACCATTGCTCTTTTGTGCATCTTTGTGCCTGTAGAGATGAGATTTTTATCACATAACCCAGCACAGACTAGTACCTTGATGAACTGTATACTTGAGGAATTTGAGCAGACATTTTTACGGAAGCAGGCAGAAATAGAGACAGGACTTGTAGGTAAAAATTGTGTCCCTCCCCCACAAAAAAAAAAAAAA